>JBBGZY010000769.1:1200000-1527500 GCA_037952925.1 Lithobates clamitans | reverse complement strand
TATTAGATCAAAAATTGTAATGTTAAACAGGGACAGAAAAATTGGGCCTTAGGCAGTGGTGGTGGTGCCCTAAACCAAAAATATTGTTGGGAAGCTAGCATCATCAAGATTGAAGAGGAATAGGATACTCACTCAGAATAGACAGTCTTTAAGGGATCCCACATCCATAGAAAAATCAGTTACATCAGCATCAGGTTCTTGATAGCTGCTGATCCAAGACTGATTCATTTTTATGAATGTGAGCCTATCAATGGAGTCTGTGAACAGGCGCACTCTATGATCCGTTACAAACCCTCCAGCAGCACTTAATGTGCATTCAGAAAGAACGATGGATGCAGGACAGGCCAGTAGCTCAATTGCATATTGAGCAAGTTCTGGCCAGTGGTCCATCCTCAAGACCCATTAACACAGTGGATGCTCTGTTGGAAAGGTCTCCAAGTCTGCTATTGCCCCTAGATATTCCTGCACCATGTAATGCAGACGCTGGCGATGGTTGCTTGAACCGATCAGACCTTGGTGCTGAGGACTGAAAAATTGTCTAAAGGCATCAGTCAGCCAGCCACCTTCTCCACTGGTCTTCCTCTGACAGAACGAAGCCTCAGCAACACATTGTCCAGCACCAGGAAATTGTAACCTCCCAGGGTCTGTAAATGCATTGCACAAACCTATCTTCAAGGCCTCCTGAAGAGGTTTCATTCTCTGCTCCCTCTGCAAAGGCAGGATGAGTTCTGCAACCTTACCCATGTAACGTGGATCAAGAAGGGTTGCCAGCCAGTAATGATCCCTCTCCTTAATACCACGAATCCTAAGGTCCTTTTGCAGGCTTTGCAGAATCAGGGATGTCATGCAGAGTAAGTTTGCAGAGGCATTCGATTCTGAGTCCTCTGGGTCACTAAGGATCACATGATCCGTAACAACCTCCTCCCAGCCACGTACAACTCCTTGGGTTTCTGGGGACTGAAAACCATCCCTTGAAGACTGCTGCTGAGTGTTATCCTCCACATCCATGCTGACACAATCCTCCTCCTCTTCTTCCTGTGTGTTTGGTGGGCCCACAGGAATACTATCTGGATAAAGGGGGCCTTGAGAGGTAAGGAAGTCCTCCTCTTCCTCCCTCTGTTCTGCCTCAAATGCCCTGTCCATTATTCCACGAACCATGTGCTCCCACAAGAAGACTAGAGGGACAGTATCACTGATGCATGCATTGTCGTTGCTCAACATTCACGTGGCCTCCTCAATTGGTGACAGGACAGTGCATGCATCCTTGATCAGTAACCACTGGTGTGGCGAAAAGAAGCCAAACTCCCCTGACCCTGTCCTAGTGCCATACTCGCACAGGTACTCATCAATGGCCCTCTACTATGTGTGCAGCTGCTGCAGCATTGCCAATGTCGAGTTCCACCTGGTGGGCATGCCACAAATGAGGCGGTTGGTGGGCAGGTTGCTTTCCCTTTGAATGTCAGCCAGCTGAGCACTGGCATTTTATGACTGGCTAAAATGACCACAAACATTTCTTTTCTGCCTCAGAAGATCCTGTAAGCCTGGGTACCTGCTCAAGAACCACCAAATTCAGGACGTGTGCAAAACATGGAACATGGGTCAAGTGTCCCTGTTGGAGGGCGGAGAGAAGGTTGGTGTCATTGTCGCATACAACCATTCCTGGCTGAAGCTGGCATGGCGTCAACCGCCTCTGAGCCTGCCCCCACAGAGCTGACAGAATCTCTGCCCCAGTGTGGCTCCTGTCCCCTAAGCAGACCAACTCAAGCACTGCATGGCATCTTTTTGCCTGAGTGCTTATGGAGTACCGCTGGTTCAGAGGACAAATCTGCAGAAGAGGCCATAGAGGAAGAAGAGGAGGGGGTGGAGGAGAGAGCTGTGGCAGAATCACCGCTAGCGTTTTGGAGGTGTGGTGGTGGAACAAGCTCCAACAATACTGAACCCTGTCCTGCATCCTTCCCAGCTGCCAGTGCGCCGTGAAGAGTTACCCAGTGCGCCATGAAGGAAAGGTAATGTCCCTGCCCATGCCTGCTAGACCATGAGTCAGGGGTAATATGCACCTTACTGCTCACCGCCCTGTCCAATGGGGCCAAAACATTGCCTTCCACATGCCGGTAGAGAGCTGGAATGGCCTTCCGTCAAAATAAATGGCGTTTTGAAACCTGCCACTGAGGTACAGCACATTCCACAAATTCATGAAAGGGGGCAGAGTCTACCAGCTGAAAAGGCAGCAGTTGCAGTGCTAGCAATTTGGCCAAGCTAGCATTCAGACGATGAGCATGTGGATGGCTAGGACCGAATTTCTTTTTACGGTTTAGCAACTGGGGTAGGGAAATTTGCCTGCTAAAATCAGATGGTGGTGTACTGATAGCAGATTGGCTGCAAGTACTTGGGACACCTATTGCTATGCCTTCATTCCTCTCAGTGCAGGTTTTTGAGAGGACTGGAGGTATAGTGGGGTTGGAGATCCCGGATGAGGAGCAAGGAGAAGTCCATCTTTTACTTTGATGTGGGTCTTTCAAGTGCCGTTGCCTACGGACTGCATGGGAGGTCATCATATGTCTGGTCAAGCATGTGGTGCCCAAGCGGCTGCTGTCCTGGCCATGCTTGATCTGCTTCAGACCTAGGTTGCAAACAGCAATGGTGCGATCTGCTGCACGTGTGTCAAAAAAGGTCCACACCAAGGAACTTTTCAAAATCAGCAGGGAGTCAGCAGTGCCCTGCACCTGCGGAGCTCTGCAGTGTGATGCAGTAGGGTGGCTGCCCCCTAGAGGGCATCCTGCCTCATTGGAGTTGTGTTGCCTCCTCCTCCTCCTCTCTTCTATCAGGCACCCAAGTAGAGTCAGTGACCTCATCATCCCCTCCCTCCTCGTCACTGGAGCAAACTTGGCAGTATGCTGCAGCTGGGGGAACATGACTGCCAGTTTCTTGTCCTTTTTGGGCACCCCCTCTCTTTAGGCTTACGTTACTCCCTTCCTCAACCTGGGGACCAACATCGGAGCCTTCAAATCGCTGCGGGTCCTCCAGCAGCATGTACCCGACACTGTGGTCGAATAGTTCAGGGGACTCCGTGCATGATGGTGGGGCTACTGAAGGAGTGACTGTGGACAAGGAGCCGGTGGAATAGGCCACTTTGGCAGCTGCATTGGAAGGCAAACTACTCTGAGCCTGGGTGACAGAGGATGAGGACGGATTTGTTATCCACTCCACCAACTATTCTGCATGTTCTGGCTCAATAACATAGACACAGAGGCTGCTTGCCCTCTTTTAGTGGCCTGTGAATGACTGCCTCTCCTTAGCGGCCTTCCGGACATGATGTATATTTTGTTTTGCAACACCACACTACACTGTATGAAAATACTGTGTACAACACCAGAAGCGTAGTAGCAACTGCACTATGGCTGCACTGTATTGTGTAATGTGTACACCACAAGAAAAGTAGTAGGAACCGCACTACGGCTGCACTGTATTGTAATTACAAATTTCAGTCTAATATTTCACAGCAGGGCCTGCTCCTGCGCCCAACAAGAGTATCTGTGAGGGGTTACAGTGTTGTGGCACCACCACCACCTAAGGCCCAATTTTTCTGCCCCTGTTTAACAGGGGCATGTAATTCATTACAGCCGCAAGCAATGTTAAATTACTTTTTTTCCTTTATAAATGTCATTTTGCTGTGGTATTGTTCTACACACGGGAAAACTGTGCCACTTTACAGGCATACTATAGACACCCCCAGGCACGATATTTAAAGGGATATTTCATTTTTATTGTTTCACTTTAAGCATTATTAAAATCACTGCTCCCAAAAAAAATGGCCGTTTTTAAAACTTTTTTTTGCATTGATACATGTCCCCTGGGCCAGGACCCGGGTCCCCAAACACTATGGCAATAACTTGCATATAAGCCTTTAAAATTATCACTTTTGATTTTTCACGTTCATGTCCCATAGACTTTAACGGTGTTCGGACAAACTTTTTGCATGTTCACATGTTCTGCTGCAAACTGAACCGACGGGTGTTTGGCTCACTGCTAGTTATGAAGAAAGGTTGCAAGCCCTGAACTTATTCTCTCTGGTGAAGAGACGCTTGAGAGGGGATATGATTTCAATTTACAAATGCCGTACTGGTGACCCCACAATGGGATTAAAACTTTTTCCGTAAGGGAGTTTAACAAGACACGTGGCCACTTATTAAAATTAGAAGAAAAGAGGTTTAACCTTAAACCACGTAGAGGGTTCTTTACTGCATGAGCAGCAAGGATGTGGAATTCCCTTCCACAGGCGGTGGTCTCAGCAGGGGGCATCAATAGTTTCAAAAAACTATTAGATACAGTAAGCACCTGAACAACCACAACATACAGGGATATACAATGTAATACTGACATATAATCACACACTTAGGTTGGACTTGATAGACTTGTGTCTTTTTTCAACCTCACCTACTAACCTCAGGTTTCCATTTTATTGAAGCACCACTTCAGACTGAGGTATAATTTACCCACACAGGACCCCCACTACGCAGGTTCAAAGCTTGTTGCAGGTATTCTGACATCATTACATACAATGCAGGGCCAACAGTCCTACTTTGCTAGTGAGGATGCCAAGGGTCCGCCCACACCCTAAGAGCATCAGAAAAAAAAGCCAGATGGCAGGACATTGAAAGGAGGAGCTGTGAGGTCAGTGTGATGTCATAGGACATATAGACTCTGGATGGAGGGACATTTGGATGTGGAGATTTGAGGGGTCCTCTATATGAGGTTCCCATGCAAACCAAATCATTGTTCCTGGGTACGTCCTTCCTCTTCTAAACTGAAGAGTGAACTTTGACCTTAACCATACAGAAATCTGTCAGGAATCTGTGAAAGTAAGCTCTCATGTGATCAGGTGACGTGCAGAGGAACGGAGTGTAAATAGCAGACAATTTTCTCCAGAGCTCCTAATGGTGGGGATGGATTTTGCTGAGTGCTGGTGCCAAGTTTCCACCCCCCAGGATCACTGCAGGTGTGGAGAAAAGCTGTGTAAGAGGATATGGAGGAGAGATGAGGAGGAGATCCAGGAATCAGGATAAAGGTCAGGACAAGCAACAGACGAGGGCATCCAAGAGATGAAGCCGGGGTCACTACACAGAAAATCAATCCAAGGAAACAACAGGCAGGACGAGGAATAGCAAGAAGGAGCTCAGAGACAAATGAGAATATTGCTCAGCCAATGGGAGATTATCTCAGCATGACTTACATAATGAAGGAGATGAGGGGGAGGGGAGGAAGTCACTTATGGTGACCATAGAGACATGGAAATTCAGCTGGTTCAGCAGGGATCGGTCACATTTCCATCCATGTGTGGTCGCTGCCGGATAAAAGTCACTCGATCAGCGGCTGCAGCCAATAGCTTCATCACTGATCTGTGTATTCTGAGAGCGGAGGAGCGCCCCCCATTGTCAGAATACAATAGTGCAGCGGGGAGGATTCCCCCACCCCCCTCCAATGTGTGGATGGGGGAATCACTTCAGTTTTTTTCCTCTCATCCCGCTGGCTGAACGATAAAACTGAACCATGTATGGCCAGCTTTGGAAGCAAAATATATTAATCATCAACTGATCCCCCTGAAGGGGTTAATCTACATATTACCTACTCTGCCGCCAGATCCTGCAGTGTCTTCTCTCTACGTCCTACCAAATGGGATGTCCTGTGTGTAACTGACATCACTTCCTGTCTTCCATAGAGACTTCCTGTCTGGGTAGAGGTGAGATCACCACCTTGTGGATCTCAGAGAAACTGCAGCTCAAGCAACGTCTCGTAGTGTGAACACGGCCTTGTGCTGTGTGTGTATGTACTGTATATCCTTCCCCTTTCTCTCCTCCCTGAGTGTGTATGAAGAGGCGGAGCCCTGAGTGTGTATGAAGAGGCAGAGCTCTGAGTGTGTATGAAGAGGCGGAGCCCTGAGTGTGTATGAAGAGGCGGAGCTGAGTGTGTATGGAGAGGCAGAGCTCTGAGTGTGTATGAAGAGGCGGAGCCCTAAGTGTGTATGAAGGGGCGGAGCTCTGAGTGTGTATGAAGAGGCGGAGCCCTGAGTGTGTATGAAGGGGCGGAGCTCTGAGTGTGTATGAAGAGGCGGAGCCCTGAGTGTGTATGAAGAGGCGGAGCTCTGAGTGTGTATGAAGAGGCAGAACTCTGAGTGTGTATGAAGAGGCGGAGCTCTGAGTGTGTATGAAGAGGCTGAGCTCTGAGTGTTTATGAAGAGGAGGAGCTCTGAGTGTGAATGAAGAGGCAGGGCTGAGTGTGTATGAAGAGGCAGAGCTCTGAGTGTGTATGAAGAGGCGGAGCCCTGAGTGTGTATGAAGGGGCGGAGCTCTGAGTGTGTATGAAGAGGCAAAGCCCTGAGTGTGTATGAAGGGGCGGAGCTCTGAGTGTATGAAGAGGCAGAGCCCTGAGTGTGTATGAAGAGGCAGAGCTCTGAGTGTGTATGAAGAGGCGGAGATCTGAGCATGTATGAAGAGGCGGAGCTTTGAGTGTGTATGAAGAGGCGGAGCTCTGAGTTTGTATGAAGAGGAGGAGCCCTGAGTGTGTATGAAGAGGCGGAGCTCTGAGTGTGTATGAAGAGGCGGAGCTCTGAGTGTGTATGAAAAGGCGGAGCTCTGAGTGTGTATGAAGAGGCGGAGCCATGAGTGTGTATGAAGAGGCGGAGCTCTGAGTGTGTATGAAGAGGCGGGGCTCTGAGTGTGTATGAAGAGGTGGAGCTCTGAGTGTGTATGAAGAGGCGGGGCTCTGAGTGTGTATGAAGAGGCGGAGCTCTAAGTATGTATGAAGAGGCGGAGCTCTGAGTGTGTATGAAGAGGCAGAGCTCTCAGTGTGTATGAAGAGGTGGGGCTCTGAGTGTGTATGAAGAGGCGGAGCTCTGAGTGTGTATGAGGAGGCGGAGCTCTGAATGTGTATGAAGAGGCAGAGCTCGGAGTGTGTATGAAGAGGCGGAGCTCTGAATGTGTATGAAGAGGCGGAGCTCTGAGTGTGTATGAAGAGGCGGAGCTCTGAGCGTGTATGAAAAGGCAGAGCTCTGAGTGTGTATGAAGAGGCGGAGCTCTGAGTGTGTATGAAGAGGAGGAGCCCTGAGTGTGTATAAAGAGGCGGAGCCCTGAGTGTGTATGAAGAGGCGGAGCCCTGAGTGTGTATGAAGAGGCGGAGCTCTGAGTGTGTATGAAGAGATGGAGCCCTGAGTGGGTATGAAGAGGCGGAGCTCTGAGTGTGTATGAAGAGGCAGAGCCCTGAGTGTGTATGAAGAAGCGGTGCCCTGAGTGTGTATGAAGAGGCGGAGCCCTGAGTGTGTATGAAGAGGCGGAGCCCTGAGTGTGTATGAAGAGGCGGAGCCCTGAGTGTGTATGAAGAGGCGGAGCTCTGAGTGTGTATGAAGAGGCGGAGCTCTGAGTGTGTATGAAGAGGCGGAGCTCTAAGTGTGTATGAAGAGGCTGAGCTCTCAGTGTGTATGAAGAGGCGGAGCTCTGAGTGTGTATGAAGAGGCGGAGCTCTGAGTGTGTATGAAGAGGCGGGGCTCTGAGTGTGTATGAAGAGGTGGAGCTCTGAGTGTGTATGAAGAGGCGGAGCTCTAAGTATGTATGAAGAGGCGGAGCTCTGAGTGTGTATGAAGAGGCAGAGCTCTCAGTGTGTATGAAGAGGTGGGGCTCTGAGTGTGTATGAGAAGGCGGAGCTCTGAGCATGTATGAAGAGGCGGAGCTCTGAGCGTGTATGAAGAGGAGGAGCTCTGAGTGTGTATGAGGAGGCGGAGCTCTGAATGTGTATGAAGAGGCGGAGCTCTGAGTCTGTATGAAGAGGCGGAGCTCTGAGTGTGTATGAAGAGGCGGAGCTCTGAGTGTGTATGAAGAGGTGGAGCTCTGAATGTGTATGAAGAGGCGGAGCTCTGAGTGTGTATGAAGAGGCGGAGCTCCTACTGGAACAGCGGTCGGAGGAGGAGTCTAGGAGGGAGATGACAGAAAGCTCAGCAGACTCTCAGGAGTGAGCGAGGAGGATCGAGTTCCTTTGCCATCGGAGGTGAGGAGAGTGTGAAGGATGTTGGTGACTCTGGTAGATGAAAAGCTGGGAGTCATATTGCTCTGGTGAGTGGGGAAGCACTACTAAGGGGGCGCCCTCACCATCACGTGTCTAAGAGGTGGAAGAAGGCGTGGCTACACTACAGCTGGCACAGTTTGGAGCACCGAGAACTTTACACCTTATCAACTTTTCATTGATTGGTGGGGTTTTTATTTTAGAAAAATATGTTGATTGAAGTAGATGCAAAGTGGAAGAAGTGGACTTGCAGAGAGCACTACATTGAGCACAAAATATTGTATGATTACATGGATTTGCACAGATTTTAAGTTTATTTAATATAGCAGAAAATATTATGAGAGAAATAGTTGTAAAGTGGAAGCAGTGGACCTGCAGGGAAAGGCAAATCCACTCTGCACTACAAGTGCACTTCAAGTGCACTTGAAAGTCCACTTGGAGGTGCAGTCGTTGTAAATAAACCCCCCAATGTTGTATATGAATTTGCACATGGATCAGTTTACTTTATTTATTGATAAACACCATAAGATCAATGAAGTAGGAGTAAAGTGGAAGCAGTAGATCTGCAGAGAATATTATTTGAGCCCCTAGCACTTTATATATGAATGTCTCCACATATTTTAGTGTATTTGTGATGATTTATGTGCACACACAATAGGACAGCGCTGTGACACATAATGCTCTTCTAGTTGATAAAGGGAATACTTACCTTTGTTACAGCAGCAGTCCGGTATAAGTTATTTTTGTAGGTATTTGAGTTGTTACACATAGCGCAGGTTTTATTCTATTTATATTGGTGACATAATTGCCCAAATCTGGGGATCAGGAGCCATTTCCACCCTTTACTCTCGGCTGGGGTTCTTTGTATCCATATAACAGATGTTCTACATGACTAAATCTGCAATCAATTTTACTGCAAAATCAAAGGGGCCAAAATGTCCCCCCCCCCCGAGCAGTAATATATTTCTATCCCCCTTGGTGGGAGTGGAGATGACCCATCTATAAGGCTATACAGTCCATACACACACAGCACAAGGCCGTGTTCACACTACGAGATGTTTCTTGAGCTGCAGTTCCTCTGAGCTCCACAAGATGGTGATCTCACTTCTACCCAGATAGGAAGTCTCTATGGAAGACAGGAAGTGATGTCAGATACAGATAGGACAAAGGACGTTCCATAGGAAGTAGAGAGGAGACATTGCTGGAAGTGGCAGTAGAGGAGGTAATAAGATCTTATGTTCTATTTACACCCAGTAACCCCCCCGTCATGTCCGTCCTCTTCCTCCATAGTCACTGGGATGTCTTTTATCTCCAGCAGATGATGATACACACATATATAGTGTGGAAACCTAGATTAACCCCGTATATTACAATGAGGGAATTTATGGTCTGTACCACGAGGGCAATTTTATCAAAAAAGATGTCCAGATGGGAATCAAAATGGATTTTCTAACTGAATACAATTGCTCTGGCTGGACTGAATGTTGATATTGAGCTGTTTGCTTTTGATTCATCTGTTTTTTGCATTCTTTATAGTATTTTTATATCGTTTTACCAGTTATTGATGATTATAAATAAAGTTTGGTATGAATTTAGTGATATATGATGATATAGAAGATGTTTTATTTATTCTGGGCTATAAATGGTTACGGAATCTGGACAAGGATTGGCATTTTCCAATCCAAGCACAGTATCTGTGGCCAGGACTCCCAGTTTTCCCCATATACTGCTATAGAGGCGTATATTGGTTCACAGGACCATGAACTCTGTGGGACTACAGGGCCCAGCACGCCTAGTCATCTACAGCCGGGGGTTTTTCTGAGTAAGTGCTCCCAGGTTACCCCAGGAGTTGTCTGACACTTTGTTATCAGAAAGTTTTATTGGAACTATCATGTTGTGGATTCAGATATTTTGCCCATAGTGTAAGCACTGCCTGAATATTTATTATTTGTAGATTAACCCCTTCAGAGTCGGAGCATTTCCCCATTTATGGGACCGGAACATTCTCTTCATTTTGGAGCTAAATTCTGGTAATATGTGTTATTGTGTCCCCAATCACCTCCACACCAGTTATTGTGTCCCCGATCACCCCCACACCATTTATTGTGTCCCTAATCACCTCCACACCAGTTATTGTGTCCCCGATCACCTCCACACCAGTTATTGTGTCCCCGATCACCACCACACCAGTTATTGTGTCCCTGATCACCGCCACACCAGTTATTGTGTCCCCGATCACCTCCACACCAGTTATTGTGTCCCCGATCACCTCCACACCAGTTATTGTGTCCACGATCACCTCCACACCAGTTATTGTGTCCCCGATCACCTCCACACCAGTTATTGTGTCCCCGATCACCTCCACACCAGTTATTGTGTCCCTGATCACCTCCACATCAGTTATTGTGTCCCCGATCACCTCCACACCAGTTATTGTGTCCCTGATCACCTCCACACCAGTTATTGTGCCCCTGATCACCTCCACACCAGTTATTGTGTCCCCGATCACCTCCACACCAGTTATTGTGTCCCTGATCATCTCCACACCAGTTTTTGTGTCCCTGATCAATTCCACACCAGTTATTGTGTCCCTGATCACCTCCACACCAGTTATTGTGTCCCAGATCACCTCCACACCAGTTATTGTGTCCCCGATCACCTCCACACCAGTTATTGTGTCCCTGATCACCTCCACACCAGTTATTGTGCCCCTGATCACCTCCACACCAGTTATTGTGTCCCTGATCACCTCCACACCAGTTATTGTATCTCTGATCACCTCCACACCAGTTATTGTGTCCCTGATCACCTCCACACCAGTTATTGTGTCTCTGATCACTGCCACACCAGTTATTGTGTCTCTGATCACCTCCACACCAGTTATTGTGTCCCTGATCACCTCCACACCAGTTATTGTGCCCCTGATCACCTCAGTATCTGTGGCCAGGACTCCCAGTTTTCCCCATATACTGCTATAGAGGCGTATATTGGTTCACAGGACCATGAACTCTGTGGGACTACAGGGCCCAGCACGCCTAGTCATCTACAGCCGGGGGTTTTTCTGAGTAAGTGCTCCCAGGTTACCCCAGGAGTTGTCTGACACTTTGTTATCAGAAAGTTTTATTGGAACTATCATGTTGTGGATTCAGATATTTTGCCCATAGTGTAAGCACTGCCTGAATATTTATTATTTGTAGATTAACCCCTTCAGAGTCGGAGCATTTCCCCATTTATGGGACCGGAACATTCTCTTCATTTTGGAGCTAAATTCTGGTAATATGTGTTATTGTGTCCCCAATCACCTCCACACCAGTTATTGTGTCCCCGATCACCTCCACACCAGTTATTGTGTCCCCGATCACCACCACACCAGTTATTGTGTCCCCGATCACCTCCACACCAGTTATTGTGTCCCCGATCACCTCCACACCAGTTATTGTGTCCCCGATCACCCCCACACCATTTATTGTGTCCCTAATCACCTCCACACCAGTTATTGTGTCCCCGATCACCTCCACACCAGTTATTGTGTCCCCGATCACCACCACACCAGTTATTGTGTCCCTGATCACCGCCACACCAGTTATTGTGTCCCCGATCACCTCCACACCAGTTATTGTGTCCCCGATCACCTCCACACCAGTTATTGTGTCCCCGATCACCTCCACACCAGTTATTGTGTCCCCGATCACCTCCACACCAGTTATTGTGTCCCCGATCACCTCCACACCAGTTATTGTGTCCCTGATCACCTCCACATCAGTTATTGTGTCCCCGATCACCTCCACACCAGTTATTGTGTCCCTGATCACCTCCACACCAGTTATTGTGCCCCTGATCACCTCCACACCAGTTATTGTGTCCCCGATCACCTCCACACCAGTTATTGTGTCCCTGATCATCTCCACACCAGTTTTTGTGTCCCTGATCAATTCCACACCAGTTATTGTGTCCCTGATCACCTCCACACCAGTTATTGTGTCCCCGATCACCTCCACACCAGTTATTGTGTCCCCGATCACCTCCACACCAGTTATTGTGTCCCTGATCACCTCCACACCAGTTATTGTGCCCCTGATCACCTCCACACCAGTTATTGTGTCCCCGATCAATTCCACACCAGTTATTGTGTCCCTGATCACCTCCACACCAGTTATTGTGTCTCTGATCACTGCCACACCAGTTACTGTGTCTCTGATCACCTCCACACCAGTTATTGTGTCCCTGATCACCTCCACACCAGTTATTGTGCCCCTGATCACCTCCACACCAGTTATTGTGTCCCCCGATTACCACCACACCAGTTATTGTGTCCCTGATCACCTCCACACCAGTTATTGTGTCCCCGATCACCTCCACACCAGTTATTGTGTCCCCGATCACCTCCACACCAGTTATTGTGTCCCGATCACCACCACACAAGTTATTGTGTCCCTGATCACCTCCACACCAGTTATTGTGTCCCTGATCACCTCCACACCAGTTATTGTGTCCCCGATCACCACCACACAAGTTATTGTGTCCCTGATCACCTCCACACCAGTTATTGTGTCCCTGATCACCTCCACACCAGTTATTGTGTCCCTGATCACCTCCATGCCAGTTATTGTGTCCCTGATCACCTCCACACCAGTTATTGTGTTCCTGATCACCACCATACCAGTTACAGTGTACTACCCTGGCCTGTTTATTGACCATGAGTCTGCCTGCTGCTTGGACCAATCCTTTGCCTGCTTGCTGACCGTGTCTCTGCCTGTGTGCTGAACTGACCCATCTGCACATCCCACTGACTACATACCTGCAAGACACAACGCCAGTGAACATGGCATTCCTGGGGGCCCATAGGCTTGCTTGACTTAAAGGAACTGGGACTGCTATAGATGACACTACACTAAGCTACATTCCCTGATCACTCATACAGAGGTGACCATTACACTACATTGGCTTTTACACAATTGGTTGATTTGTGTGATACACAAGATACAATGGGCTCCATTCACTAAAGCAGATCACATGCGGTGCTTAGGTGATCTGACACATTTCCCAAATACCGCTTGCAATGCTGAAAATTCACTTTTCACTTTTTCAATTCATTTCAATTCACTTTCCCTTTATGCGATATGTACCTCAAAAAGCAAAAGCGTTCAGTAAATACGGCATAAAACAGCGTTAAAGTCAATTCACAGCAGGAGAAAAATCAATAAATGCATGTGGTAATGAAGTAGCGATCGAGGCATGCAATATTTAAGGAATGTGTTTGATTTAACGGAATGTTAAGGAGGCGGTAGGTGCTGGTATCCTTAACGTTCAGTAAACAACATGGTTGTTAAGGAGCAGGCGGCTGCTGTGTCCTTAACAACCATGAGTCATCTGCTGAATATAAACAAATTAATTGCCCACATTTAAAAATTAAAGTAACCCCACGCTAAATAAAAAAAAATGGTGTGGGGTCCCCACCAAAATCCATACCAGTCCCTTATCCTAGAATGCAGCCCGGCAGATACCAGACCACATGCCATCAATATGTGGGGTGCTTTGGGGCAGGGGGACTTCAAACTCCAAATCTTCCTGTGCCTGGAGCACTTCCAAGACATTCAGTCTTCGCTCTCTGTACTCCATTATTTCCTCCAAACGCCACTCCAGATCACTCCCAAAGTCAGGGTCCTTGGATAGCCTCCAGTACAACAGTCCCAAACCACTGTAGTCAAAGCCTTCTGTGGGGGCTGTCATCTGCTGTTCACGGGCACACTTGGGCTGCATACCACTGGAGGGCTCTGTAGCTCTCATTACAACACATCTCTGCCCAGATCAGCCTGCTTAACTTAGCTGTCCACTCCTGGTTTGGTTGTTCCCCCAATAACAGCATTTGCACTTCATACTGTGACTAGTACCTTACATGGATGGAGGGGAGACTTTTTCCCTGGTGGTGCTGCTCATGAGCTAGTTCTTTCTTCCAGAGTTGTAGGCAGACAAAATCATACACATCAGGATTGATCAATTTTCAGATCTATCCCATAGCTTATAGACTCTAGAACTTTCCTACAGACTAAATAATATACAAATGTATCAGAATACAGTTTGTCCTAAATTTATGAAGATAATTATTTATTTGCTAAATTTTAGATCAGAAAATGTTTTTTTTTTTTCAATTTGTCAGTATTTTTTATGTATATAGCAAAAAACTTAAAACCTGTGGATTAAATACCACCAAAAGAAAGCTCTGTCTGAAGGAAAAAAAATACATTTCATTTGGGTACAGTGTTGCATGACTGAGTAATTGTCATTCAAGGTGTGAGAGTACTGAAAGCTGAAAATTGGCCTGGGCAGGAAGGAGGTAAAAGTGTCCAGTATTGAGGTGGTTAAATGTACAGAAACCCTCCTATTACCCCCCTCACATCCACATCGTATTATTGTGTGACAAACACCATCCAAATAATTCTTACTTTCATTTCTAAAAGTTATCCATCTACAAGGAGACCTGTATAGATCAAATGATGGCACCAATGAGGATGGAGCAGGCCCGGAGTCAAATGGCTAAGAGGATGCTAAACCTCACCCTGGAGATCATCTACCTGCTGACCGGAGAGGTGAGGAGGATTCTGGGAGGTCACATGACATCACTCTTATCTCTATTAATAAAACACAGACCTGACCGGAGAGGTGAGGAGGATTCTGGGAGGTTACATGACATCACCCTTATCTCTGTTAATAAAACACAGACCCAACCAGAGAGATGAGGAGGATTCCAGGAGGTCACATGACATCACTCTTATCTCTAATAAAACACAGACCTGACCGGAGAGGTGAGGAGGATTCTGGGATTCTAACACGATATTCCTATTGGTTCCCCAATACAGAGATTTCCTCTTGTGAAGTCAGGTGATAATATGACTATCACAGTGCCTCCATGTGACTCCCTAAAACCCGAGAGACACAACATGCAGAAGATTCTAGAAGTCACCAAGAAGATGATGGAGCTTCTGACAGGAGAGGTGAGCGGTGCTGGGAATTCTGGGACATTATCCAGTAACAGACAAGGGATGTGTCTGGATGGTGACTGTATCATTGTGTGTGTCAGGTTCCTAAAGGGTGTCAGGATGTCACTGTCTATTTCTCCATGGAGGAGTGGGAGTATTTAGAAGGACACAAGGATCTCTACAAGGACGTCATGATGGAGAATCAGCCGCCCCTCACATCACCGGGTAAGAGGAGACTTTATTGTAAAGAAGAGAGCAGTAAGGAGGATCCACCTAGATCCCCCATCATCTGATAAACACAAGAAATTATTTACTAAAGCTAGAGAGTGTAAATTCTGCATAGAAAACAATCAGCTTCCAGATTCTATTTCCAAAGCTTAGTTAAACAAGCTGAGGTTAGAAGCTGATTGGTTTCTATGAATAAATGTGACTAATTTTGCACTCTTTAGCTTTAGTAAATAAACCCCTTAGAAGGAATGTATTCAGTCAGTGTGTGTGTTTCCTACAGATGGATCCAGCAATGGGAACCCACCAGAGAGATGTCCCCATCCTCTGTATTCCCGGGATTCTACACAGGAAGGTCACACCATCCCTCACCATCATCAGGTAGATGATTGACAATTATTGGTAGTTCTGATTTATATACAAGCATATTTGTTACAATGAATCTTATGAATATTCAGAGTGGAAACCTCAGGGATGATAATATTATTGTTAAAGAAGAGTATAAAGAGGAGGATGAAGAGTATGGAGTACTGGAGAAGTTTTCAGAAGGACACAAGGATATGATGGAGCCACACAATACCAGGAACCCACCAGAGAGATGTCCCCATCCTCTATATTCCCGGGACTCCACACAGGAAGATCACACCATCCCTCACCATTCCAAGGTTGGTTGGGCAGAGCATCTAGAACATGAACTCGTAGCGATGATATGTGGATTTTTTATGTGAGCTTATATTTTACATGTAATTTTTTTTTCTCTCATTTTGTTGGTTTAGGGTGAAGGTCTGATAGATATAAAAGTTGAGGTTAAAGCAGAAGAAGAAGAAGAGAGGTATGTGAGGGATGATCAGCAGTCTATGGAGGAGGATGGAATAACGGGGACATTTATAGAGGAGGACACTCCTACAGAGATCAGCACAGGTGGGTCACTAACAATAAATACTGTACATTCCTCCACACATACTGCTCATTATTTGGTCCAGAGATGTGTTCCCCGTCCTGTATTTCTCTCAGATAATCTTCCTTCTCTGTGCTGCATTCTGGGGTTCAGCTGGCAGCAAAATGTAGATTTCACCTTAAGCGTTACTCAACCTAGGCACCTAGGGTATGTGTTTTGGGTCTCCTTCTCCATGTCTGAGTCTAGTAAGATCTCTGACAGAACAATTCTCCCCGGGTTACTTGTTCTGTTGTCTGCTGGGTGGATGGATATGTCTGTATAGTCTCAGACCCAAGTCACTGAGTGCAGTCTCAGGAGACGGGAGGCAGCGGTGTGGGATCTCTGCGACTTCCATTAAGCAAACATTTAAGCTTGAAAACTAGAAAAGAGGATCCCTCAAGGTGTATATCCCTGCTTGTGCTATCTATGGTGTAAATATTTGTATATAAATTGCCCCTGTATCCACTGGGGCAACAAGAGGAAAAAGAGGGAAAGGTAAAGGAGTGGGCGTTTTTTCGGTAAGCCATAATCAAAAACTAGAGATAAAAACCCTTTATGAAAAAAAGGTTATTGTATCAACACAGAGTGGCACTGTGGACACTACATAGATATAAGGTGCCACGTCCCATTGAGATTAGGAGAAATTCGATAAAGATAGCTTGGACTTTTTAGGCACAACAACACAAAGGTTACAAAAATATGAATTTATTTAGAAAAAATGACAAAACATATAAAATCACACTGATAAAATGAACCATTGAGAAGAATATATAGCTAAATATAACAGACTTATCGCTACATGGAATCTGACAACAAATACATTTGCTGTATAGTAACGGTGAATCCAAGAGTACGGTTATATTGCAGTGAAGTAATATCTTGCTCAACATGTTACGCACCTTGTGCTTCTTCAGGAGAATTTGAGTAACTATTTAAATATAAAGAAAGAAAATGCGTAAGCAACATATAATGAATACAAACATTTAACAATTAATACAGTTTTCCATTTCACTCATCCCGACCACACAGGCAACAAAGGCAAACCAAACAACTATGGGGGCGTGCATAACATGATAATAAGCGTAAAAATATTGTATATATAATATAATGCATAGCGTATAGATATACTTTGGTTCATAAAGTAAATAAATTGGGTAAACACCCAGTACTTACAATGAACTATAAAACACAGGCTCACAGCTAAAAGCGATGCAGACAAATTACAGAGCGGCTGCTGAGGGGTCAGAAAATCCCATCAAAGGATAGAGATCTATGACTGACAATGCCAAGTAGGTCAAAAGATGGCAAAATAATCATAACTAGATGTGCCGCAGCAAAAACATGGCGAACTCACCCGTTGTAAACACGCCCACGGTTCACAAATTGGAGGAGGTATAGGGCTGGAAGTAGATGCAGTGAGGTGGCAGAGAAAGGTGAAGAAATGAGCACTAGCACAATTCTCCCCTCATAGTAAACATTGCCACAAATTCACACAAGGTAATTGATCGAAGACCCCCCAAAAAAGGTAAAGGCTGCTGAGTATAATGCTGGATAGTCTAAGAATAAAAAGAAGGATTGTTTAAGCCATGTTATAAAAATGATAGTAAAAGGACCAGACTTGATGCAGAGAAATGAAATACCTTTGCCGGGAAGATCCCTCAAAAATGTGCAGCCACCTGTGTAGTAACACAAGTATGTGTGACTCAATGAGACGCCGAGACAAGAGCACCTATGTATGCATGTCCCATCTGTGATCAACCAATCGGCATGAGAGCCGAGGTGACATCATCCAGACCGGCCGTAGAACGTCAACTACACATGCGCCTAGTCCACATAGACGCGCCCGCGCAGTAGATGGTAACACAGCGCGGGATGCGAGTGGCCGGCGGGCAGTGACGTAAAGGGGACCAGGAGTGAGGACATACCGCCTCCCAACTAGTCCTCTGCGCGCTGCACACTGCAAATGTATATGCAGGATACGGCGCTGAGCGGCAGCATAGTGCTGGGATAGAGCCAGAAAATGCCTATGAAGGTCAACAAGGAGCAACCACCAGATGGAGGGGAGAGACAAAATGGAAGACCAATAACAATCGATAGAGGTCACAAATAAGAATAAAGATGGTAATAATTGGTAAATATAAACATAAAATAAAATGCTCAAAATGTCCAATGCATGAGTGACAGTCTAATGTAATTCACTCCTATAATATACTTTAACAATACTCGAAACTAAAAAAAAGAATATGTATATATAATGGGGAAGAGAATGAAACAGAGGCATAACTAAATTGCCAATCTTTTGAGGGCTTGGAAGTGTGCAGGATATATCAATGAGAGGACAGGTCAGAAACACCTATTTATTTGGAGTTTGAAGTAGAAGTATTAATGAGTATTAGAATCAAATTTTATATGAACTGAAAGATAAATTGATTAGACAGAGGAACAGGAATAATAACCAAAACAATCAAAATCGTAAATGGGTGGAGATTCCATCCGATGTGGGATATTAAAAAAAGTGTCTGGAAGGTGAGACTCGTGCAGGGAATTTAGAGAGACGGTTTGTATGATTGGGCCTAATTAATGCCAGGAGCATGTGTGGCATTGAGGCGCTCAATCCAGATAGTCTCCCTCTGGAGTATGAATTTGTCCCATTCTCCCCCCCCCTGGGATCTTTGGGGATCACAGCCAGGGCAATGAAAGATACCAAAGACATGTCAAATTTATGCTAAAGGTCCAGGTGTCTACTCACAACAGTTAACATTTTACCATTTGCTGAGTAGTAGACGTGATCCTTGATTCTTAAAAAACGGAAATGCCTGGCTGTTTTCTCCACATAAAAGGCTCCACGTTTACAGGACATGAGATATACAACCCCCTGTGTGTCGCAATCCACATGGAAATTGGGAAAAAATCTTTCTCCATTAGGAAGCATGAATTGGGTCCCTACATAGATCCAGGAGCAAAAAGCACATTTACCACATCTTGTTATACCATGTTGATGATGTCTACATCAACAGGGATTGGCGGAGTAATGACTTGATGTTAGTTTATCCTTCAGGGATAGGGTCCTCTTGTAGGAGTGACCAGTGATTTGATAATAAATGACGTAACTCACCATGTTGTTGAGAGTATCTAGTAATATATTTGACAGTATATTTAGGAGAGACAGTCTTGGTCTTCTAGAGGAGTGAATTACGAGACTGATGCAGTGCTTTGTTAAAAGCACTGCGTTGTATGATTTACTATAGCCTCTTGATTGGAGGCGAGATCGAAGAAGATTGGCCTGGATTTTAAACTCCTAAAGATGGGTACAGTTGCGATGTAACCTCAGATACTGAGCATAGGGGAAGCTTTTAATAAGGGCTTTTGGGTGAGCACTATCAGCGTGTAACAGTGTATTCCCAGCTGTCCTTTTTCTAAAGAGTGTTGAGGCTAAACAATTATTTTTATCCTTGAAAATGGTGAGATCCACAAAGGTAATTTGTCGAAGGTCGCTGGCAACTGTGAATTTTAGATTAGACTGGTTTCGATTCAAGGTGTCAATGAAGGTGACCAAAAAAGCAGGGGTGCCTGCCAAATAATGAAAACGTCATCGATATAACGCATCCAACATAAAGCAAGGTTGGTGAAAGATGATAACCATCAGAGAAAAGGCCACGTTCCTGCCCCCCCCAGGTACAGGTTGGCGTAGGCAGGTGTGCAGCAAGTGCCCATAGCCACCCCCTGCACCTGGAGGAAGTGGGACTCCTTGAATCCAAACCAGTTCCATGTCAAGATAAAGCAAAGAAGATCAAGAATAAACTCACAGTAATCCCATTTGTAATGGTCCTGCTCTCGTAGGAAGGTACGAACTGTCCCGATACCCCACTTGTGGGGGATTCTGGAGTATAAAGCCTCAACATCCAAAGTCACGAGCAGGGCATCGGGAGGCACGACCATTCCCTCAATATGTTTAAGAAGGTCTAGCGTGTCTCTGGTATAGGATGGTAAGCCCATTACATGTGGCATAAGAATGGTTTCAACCAAACGACTTGCGTTCTCCGTTAATGAGCCAATATCTGACACAATCAGTCTCGCAGGAGGCAATAATGAATTCTTGTGTATTTTTGGTAGCGCATAGAACGTAGCATCCCTAGGAGTCTTTGTATTAAGGTAATTATAGAGATCATAGGCGTGTGTAGGGGGTGTGCTGGGTGTGCCTGGGCACACCCTAATCACCCTGTGCAGCGCAGATTCCCCCTGCTGATATTTCACCAAAGCTTCTAAAAAATTGTAAAAAACATAAATACAATTGTAAAAAATAATACAAAAATAAAATAATAAAAATAAAAAAACTACTGACACCAACCTCTGCCCTACTGACACCATCCACTACCCTACTACATTTTAAAATGTTTACATATGATAGAGATCCTGGTCAATGAGGCCCTTCTGATGAGCAGAATTAATGATGGATAAATATTCGGATTTCACAGTATGAGTCACAGAGATTCATATATACCAATCCTTATTCTGTAGTATATTCATGCACATTTTTTGATAGTTGGCCTTAGTCATTAGGACAATGTTCCCCCTTATCAGCTGCCTTGATTTCAAGGTCGGGATGACTACGTAGTCCCTGAATAGCCTGTAGCCGTGGTCGTGTCAGATTATCTTGTCTAGGGGTGATAGTAATGTGTTTGATATCATTGACTGTGCTTAATAAAAAAAGCCCATGCATTGAGGTTGGTCATTAAGTCAGGGAATCTCTGGGATTTGAGTTTAAATTTAGCAATCGATCTTGAGATAGGTGCAGTAGAATTAGGGGGTATCTGGCTGCTAGTATCGTCTGGCACATCGTTTTCATCCAGAAGAAACATTAGATCACGGAGGGCTTGAAAGTCCTCCATGGTGTAATGCTTGACTCTATCGGAGATCTGCCTGTCCTGCTTGGATTGGAGGTAGTCCTGATCCAACAGATATTTGTGAGTGAGATTTCTCGTAAATATATAGACATCTTTTATGGCTTCATATTTGTCAATATTCATAGATGGGCAAAAACTGAACCCAAATTTTAAGACATCCAACTCCTGACTCGTAAAGTGGTAAGGAGTGTGATTGATAACATCTAGACCTGACTCTAAGTGGGAGGAGGGTTGCTCACAGACAACTGAAAATTGTGGAGTGCCTGGTTGGGTAATATGTGAGTCCAATGTGCTCTGTTTGGTAAACATTTGTAATTGTGCTGCAAGTGGTATATTCAAAGATGTATTAAGTGGTAATGGTTGCAGATTATAAGGTTGTGTAGCAAGAGAAGAAACAGGACTGCACTCTGCTAATGGCATATTGTGAGTTGAAAGTTATTGAGATGGGTTGTGGGTCTGTGACTGAGTGTTTAGAATGTGTACAGCTTGGAGAGCTGCAGCACCTAGATATTCAGTGTGTGATTGATACCCAGCACCATTAATCTGAAGATTACCAAGTGATTGGTTCTGATGTGTCAAAGTAGTGTCCTGAATGGGGGACATTTCTTTGAATAGGGTGTAAAAGACCCGCCACCATAATCCCGCTTACATGCTCCTTGGTTACTGTGAGGGACACCCGTGATGCCTTTACGAGCGAATGACTCTGAAGAGAAGGTAGAAGAGTCAGATTCAGTATCGTCATCGGTCACAAATTGATCATTTGCTTTAGTACGAAACGTTCGATGGTTATTTCTAGGGCCTCTACCTTGGCTAGGGTTCTGCCACCGGTAGGCAAAGCCCTCCAAAAAGGCTAGTCTATCCTTCGATAGTTTATTCTATTTCTTAAAAAAACATATCTTTGTTAATTCTTGTTACATAGTCTTTAATTTCCTGCCACTGTTTAGTATATTGAGTATGATTTTTAAAATTGTCGTTTGTTGATTGCAGCATTAGTATGTCTTGATCAAGACTACTGAGTTCAGATTGGTACTGAATGATCAGTAGTTTCATTAGGTCTACACTGCATTTAATCAACACATTTTCCCAAGCTACTTTAAATTCAGGTGAAGCATTTTGAAAAGAAGGGTATACCTGTACAAGCAGCGAGAGGGTTTATACTTTCACGAACATATTTCTGTAAAAATTCTATGAGCCAGTGAAGGTTAGATTTATTTTTAAGTAGATGTTTCGTTTTAGCCATAAATTGATTAATGCGTATTTTTTGCTCTGTATCAACATTACAGTTAGACTGGATTTCAGACATATATCCTGCCCATGCCAAGCCCACAAAGTCTACGCTCAATTTAACATTGGGTTTAGTAAAATATTGGACAATTTGCAAAAAAGTAGTAAAAATAATTTGAAAGTGAAAACCACTTGAAAAAAAGGCAGCAAGGGTGCTTCCACCCAAAATTCATTGAAAAAAGGTTATTGTATGAACACACTGTGGACACTACATAGATATAAGGTGCCACGTCCCATTGAGATTAGGAGAAATTCGATAAACAGAGCTTGGACTTTTTAGGCACAACAACACAAAGGTTACAAAAATATAAATTTATTTAGAAAAAATTACAAAACATATATAAAATCACACGGATAAAATGAACCAATGAGAAGAATATATAGCTAAATATAACCGACTTATCGCTACATGGAATCTGACAACAAATAAATTTGCTGTATAGTAACGGTGAATCCAAGAGTATGGTTATATTGCAGTGAAGTAATATCTTTCTCTACGTGTTACGCGCCTTGCGCTTCTTTAGTAGAATTTGAGTAAAATGAACTATAAAACACATGCTCACAGCTAAAAGGGATGCAGACAAATTACAGAGCAGCTGCTGAGGGGTCAGAAAATCCCATCAAAGGATAGAGATCCCTTGTAAACACGCCCACGGTTCACAAATTGGAGGAGGCATAGGGCTGAAAGTAGATGTAGTGAAGTGGCAGAGAAAGGTGAAGAAATGAGCACTGGCATAATTCCCCCCTCATAGTAAACATTGCCATCAATTCAGACAAGGTAATTGATTGCAGACTCCCCCCCCCCAAAAAAGGTCAACGCTTCTAATTATAATGGCAGATAGTCTTTGCCAGGAAGATCCCTCAAAGACGTTCAGCTGCCTGTGTAGTAACATAACAAGTGTGTGTGACTCCAGCATTCTCCACAAGCAGGGCATCGGGACAGTTCGTACCTTCCTACGAGAGCAGGACCATTACAAATAGGAGTTCCACTTCCTCCAGGTGCAGGGGGTGGCTATGGGCAGTTGCTGCACACCTGCCTAGGCCAACCTGTACCTGGGGGAATGAGAACGTGGCCTTTTTCTCTGATTCATTTTCATATTTCACCAACCATGCATTATGTTGGATGCGTTATATCGATGACGTATTCATTATTTGGACAGGCAACCTTGCTTTATTGGTCACCTTCGTTGACACCTTGAGTCAAAACCAGTCTAATCTAAAATTCACAGTTGCCAGACAAATTACCTTTTCGGATCTCACCATTTTCAAGGATAAAGATAATTGTTTAGCCTCAACACTCTTTAGAAAACAGACAGCTGAGAATACACTGTTACACGCTGATAGTACTCACCCGAATGCCCTTATTAAAAGTAATCCCCTATACTCAGTATCTGAGGTTACGTCACAACTGTACCCATCTTGAAGAGTTTAAAATCCAGGCCAATCTTCTTCGAATTCGCCTCCAATCAAGAGGTTATAGTAAATCATTACTACGCAGTGCTTTTAAAAGACCACTGCGTCAGTCTCATAGTTCACTTCTGTATAAGACCAAGACTGTCTCTCCTAAATATACTGTCAAATATATTACTAGATACTCTCAACAACATGGTGAGTTACGTAACATATTATCAAATCACTGGTCACTCCTACAAGAGGACCCTATCCTTAGTAAATATATTAGCCCACGCCCGGAGATCATTTTTAGAAGGGCTAGATCCCTGAAGGATAAACTAACATCAAGTCATTACTCCGCCAATCCTTGACATCATCAACATGGTATAACAAGATGTGGTAAATGTGCTTTTTGCTCCTGGATCTCTGTAGGGACCCAATTCATGCTTCCTAATGGAGAAAATTTTCTCCCAATTTCCATGCGGATTGCGATTGTTGTGATTGTTGTTGCCTAGCACTGAGCTTGTCAATGTGCATTTATATAGTTTTGCTTCAGCTATTATGGTCACTGGATGAGGGTATGAGTGGTGGACATTGAGTTTTAAACACTGAATGATTTTCACTTTTGTGTGATTAAGGTTTTATAGCTATTGGCTTTTCCATATATGTGTTTTTTGATATTTAATAAATCTTACTGGTTTTGGTTGAGCTCATACAGGGTTTTTATCTCAAGTTTTTACACATTTAAGCTTCCACTGATTACTGAATACCAAAATTATGAGTCCTAACCCTTACACTGTACAATTTATATTGTACATTACAAACTCCTGACCCCTGTACTATATACTTTGTGGTACATTACATCATTCTGATACTGTATAGCCCTAACTTTTGGATCCTATATAAGAAGTTGTACATTACATAGGCCTTACTTTTTGTGCGCCCATTTTTTACTAGCTGGAAATGTTATATCTGATGATTTGATTGGAGCACAGACTTTTACATGTTGATAATAATGTGATAACATCCTCAAACTTTGGAACCTTAAACAGAAAGTGATAATGAGGGAGTCAATAACCCAATGATGGTGGTCTTCAGGATCAGTCCAGTCTTCATCTTGGTTGTTCTCCCCCCATCCTCACTCTCTGACCTCTGGTGGGGCTCAGCCCCGCTGTTATTCATGACTAAATCATGGACTAAAAAGGAAGTGCAGTACTTTTTGTGTTGGGAAGATGGCAATGAGTGATAGAGGGGGTGGGGACACTCATCCTATAATCCCCTCATCACTGTCACTCCTAAAAAAGACAGTTCTCGTTGTTTCCTCACTCTCTGACTAAGGTCCCTAAATAAAGAAATGAACTGCTAGGAGATCAGAGGACCCATTTACTAGTTACCTTGAGGGTGAAATTGTAAGACCCTCAGAGACAAAGCTGCCTGATGTGGGCGGAGTCCTGATTTAGGGGAACCAATCTGCTCATGTCTAGTAATATTCTTTTTATATCTATTTTAGTACATGGACGGGAGATGAAGAAAACCTCAGAGGATTGTCTCACTTCGTCTCCAGACTGTAAAGTAGAAGATGAGGACATCACACAGTATAGTCCAGGAGAAAACCCGGCTACCTCAAATTTCCATCCGGCACCACACAGTGTAGATGGACCATCATATTCCTCTTATCCTGAGGAACCTCAGACTGTGAGGGACGGTGCCGTCCTTCCAACAGATAAGAGCTTTTCCTGTACTGAGTGTGGGAAGTGTTTCCATTCTAGATCCAAACTTGATGTGCATAAAAGAACTCATACAGGAGAGAAGCCATATTCCTGTACTGAGTGCGGTAAATGTTTCCATTTTAAATGCAATCTTGATGTGCATAAAAGATCTCATACAGGAGAGAAGCCGTATTCGTGTACAGAGTGCGGGAAATGTTTTTCAAAAAGGTCCACTCTTTACACACATAAGAGATTACACACAGGGGAGAAGCCATATTCCTGTCCTGAGTGTGGTAAATGTTTTTCAAACCAGTCCAGTTTTTACAGACATCGGAGCTCGCACATGGGGCAGAAGCCACTTCCCTGTTCTGAGTGCGGGAAATGTTTTTCACAGATGTCCAGTCTTGCCAGACATCAGAGGTCTCACATGGGTGAAAAGATGTATTCCTGTCCAGAGTGTGGGAAATATTTCCCAACAAAAAGATATTTTGTCATTCATCAGAGATGTCACACGGGGGAGAAGCCATATTGCTGTCCTGAGTGTGGGAAATGCTTTTCACAGAAGTCCCATCTTTATGTGCATCAGAGATTGCACACAGGAGAGAAGCCATTTTCCTGTTCAGAGTGTGGGAAATGTTTTGCACAGAAATCATACCTTGTTTTACATCAGAGATCTCACACAGGTGAGAAGCCATATTCCTGTCCTGAGTGCAGGAAATGCTTTTCACGGAAGTCCAATCTTTACAGACATCAGAGATATCACGCGAGGGAGAAGCCACTTTCCTGTCCTGAGTGAGGGAATTGTTCCTCACTGAAGTTCTGTCTTCCTGTACATCAGGGGTCCCACAAATGTCTTCTATATGAATGTTGCTGGACATCACAGCTCTCATGTGGGGAAGAAGCACACCCTGATATACACCTCAGATATACGGTACTCTATGGCTGATCTTCATCATGTTAGAAACAATTCATAAGGAGATCAGAGATCACCAAAGACATGGATGAAGTGTTGTACCATGTTGGCCATTGATAGCAGTAGAAAAATAAAAATGGAGTCATTACCTTTCATTGGCTGAGTACATTTTGTGGTGTAAGATTTCACAAACATTTAGAGGTCTATTTAAAAATACAAAAATAAATGTTTATGTGATGGAGTCTTGCAAGATAGCCAAAAACCAAAACCTACTATATATGTACTAGAAACACAGTGTGTGTGTGTGTGAAAGCTATTCACAGACCAGCTGTTAGCACTGATCAAACCTCCAGCGCACCAAACTATAAAAGCTTTAAGCATAGGATTACTCTCCTATCGACTTCCAAGCCTGTATGTGTCAGCAGCGTGTACAAACAAGCATGTATCCGAGCTTCTCCACCGTCCTGGCCCCTCCCCTGATGACACAGGGCTAATCACGTGTCTTCCTCAGGGGGAAAGTGCAAAAAAGTCCATATTAACACAGTGAAAATTCCACAAATGGATGTTGATGAACAATTAACAGGTGGCTCACAGGCGTTTTCTGACCCTGCTTGGTTGGGGGGTTGCACTCCCAGAGGTGAGCCTATACCCATTGGGGGGGGGGGGGGGGCATGAGGGAGGTGATTCGTTGGTGGTCTGGAAGCTTTTTATATATAGGATTTCACAATTACATTTAGTTGTTCATCAATCAACATCCATGTGTTGAATTTTCACTGTTTTAATATGGACTTTTTTGCACTTTATTGCATGGACATTTAATTATGCACTTTATATGTTTTATTCAATGACTTTTGATATTTGTTTATATTTCTTGATTCAGCGCTGCACGCTTATATATTAACATAAATAAATGACTGATTGCGACCAGCATTTGCCACACTGAGGTGCTTGAAAAATGCCCTAAAAACGCCCAGAGCTTTTGCCGGGTCTTTGCGGTGCTTTTGTCGCGCTGTCCCTATATGCAGACGATATGCTGCTATTCCTGAATGATGCTAGTTCATCATTACAGGGAGCCTTGGACCTGATGAATACATATTCAGTGGTTACAGGGCTTAAGGTGAATTGGAATAAATCTCTGCTGCTTGCTATTGATCCGGGGGCACAGGCGACGGCATCTTTGAATTTGCCATTAAAATGGGTGACAGAATTTAAATATTTAGGTATACAGTGGAACCTCGCATTACGAGCATAATCCGTTCCAGGAGAATGCTCGTAATCCAAAGTACTTGCATATCAAAGCGATTTTCCCCATTGAAGTCAATGGAAACGAAAATTTTGACTTCAATGGCATGCAATACCGCATGCGGCCACAGGTGGGGGGCACCAGAGAGCCTCGGAAATGGCCGGAAAGGCCCGAGGACGCCTCGGCTGACCTCGGCAAACCTCGGAAAGACTCAGTTCCTGAGGTTTGCCGAGGTCAGCTGAGCTGTCCTCGGGCCTTTCTGGCGCCCCCCCACACCTCAGGCCAAACGCAGTACTGCACACGCTTTGGCCTGAAGCGTGCTCGTTTTGCGAGACAACACTCGCAAACGGAGTTACGATTTTTAAAAATATAGTGCTCGTATTACGAAACGCTCGTTAACCGCGTTACTCGCAATCCGAGGTTCAACTGTAGTAATTTCATGACAGATTTGTGATTTTGTGCCACTTAATCTAACCCCAATAGTTCAGGAGGTTAGGAAATAATTAAAATCATTGGAGACTCTACCTTTGTCGTTGCTAGGGCGGATAGATGTAATAAACATGAAGATCCTTCCAAAATTTTTATATACCGTATTTAACCTTAAGAGGGAAGTTTCAGCAAAAAAACAAAAATTTTAAAATAAGGGTTAGTGCCCATTAATGCGGCCTTATCAGTGCCCATCTGCAGCCTCACCAGTGCCCATCATTGCAGCCTGTTTAGTGTCCATCTGCAGACTCGCCTTTGCCTCTCATTGCAGCCTCGCCAGTGCTGGATTACACAGATCCGTGATCTCCTGTGTATACGGCGCTCAGTGACTCACAGTCCCGCCCGGCTCATATGATGGACAGAACAGTGGTCCAATGCCCGGCCAGGGGGGCGGGACTGCATGGGACTGAGCGCCGGATACACAGGAGATTGCGGCTGTGTGTAATCCAGTGGCGCTTGTCCCCTCCTTCCACTCCGATGCAGCAGAAATCGGCGTATAACACGCACAAAAACGATTTCCCCTGATTTTCAGGGGGGAAAAAGTGCGTGTTATAAACCGATAAATATGGTATATTTTGAAATTCTCAACAGTGGTTGCCAAAATCTTTCTTTAAACAACTTCATAGTATCTTTACTTCATTTCTATGGAGGAACCAGCCACCTAGATATAAACTCACCACACTTATGTGCCTCTTGGAGCAAGGGGGATTGGCCTTTCCAGATTTTCATGAATATTATTTGGCAGCACAGCTGGTAATGGCAGTAGGATGGCTTAATCCAGATAAATATAATCCTTCTACAATGTTAGAGGCGCAGCGGTGGCACATTCTATTGAGGCACTTCACGCAGTGTTGTTTTGAGGCTTGAAAGCCCTGTATAATATGACTCCCTCAATGGTAACAACTATTAGGGCGTGGAGAATCGGGTTAGTCTGTGAAAAATATCCCGAAATGACTATGTCCCCAAATAACCTCTTGTGGGGGAATCCTCAGTTACCCCAATCAAGCTCTGTTCCAGATCCAGGTGCCTGGGTTAAATTTTAGGGTTAAAACTATAGACCAGGTAGTGGCGGGAGGAAATGTGAAACCCTTTGTAAGAATAATGGAACAGTGGAATATTCCAGATTTTTTTCCACTATATGCAACTCTTTCACTCCCTTTCTGCTCAATTCCCACAAGGTCTTCCCCACCTTTTAGAGTCCGGGCTAGAGCAAGTAGTTAGAAGAAAATCAATAAAGAAACCAATATCAGCTCTATATACCCACCTTTTGACAGCATTTTTATTGGATATGAGGGAGCTCTGGTCAAGATGGGAGAGGAAAATCCCAGAGTTAGAGGAAGAAGATTGGGAAGATATATGGGGATTCACCTTTCAGACATTGATCTCTTTACGAGATAAACTCATACAATTTAAGATAACTCGTAGAGCTTATTATACACCATATAGACTACATAAAATAAGCCCATCAAATTCTCAGAACTGCTGGAGATGCGGACAGGTCCCAGGAGATTTTATTCATGTATTCTGGACCTGCCCGGCTATCGCCATGTTCTGGGCAGGAGTCATAGACGTGATTGTGGCAGTTACGTCTGTCGCTCTAGAACAGAGCGTGGCCATTTGCCTCTCAGGATTAGTGGAAAAAAATAGTTATGCAGTAGCAAAGAAAACTCAAATAAGCTTATTACTTTTCTACGCGAGAAAGTCAATTGTATCCAACTGGAAGAAAACGGCTTCACCGTCACTAGCCTTTTGGAAATATCTAGTAAATAGTAATTTATCTCCATATAAAGATACATATTGAAACAGAGAAAATAAAAAAAAAAATATATGAGTTTTGGTCTAGTTGGAGAGCAGATCCTACAACTTCATCGGAACAGTCTATCGACTAAACATAAAGAAATGTGAATATGGGACTGAAGATAGACGGGAGTGAACATGGGGAAGTCTAGAGCAGTGTTTCTCAACTCCAATCCCCAAGGCGCCCCAACAGGTCAGGTTTTCAGGATTTCCCTTAGACGAAACGGCTGTGGTAATTACTAAGGCAGTGAAGCTGATCAAATCACCTGTGCAAAATAATGGAAATCCTGAAAACATGACTGTTGGGGCACCTTGAGGACTGGAGTTGAGAAACACTTGTCTAGCAAGCAAGAACATTTAAGATAGAAAAGCGAGGGGTATACAAACTACACCAAGATATGAGTTGATTGGGGGAGAATGAGACTCTTCCTGTAATGCAAATATGGGTATAATAAAGTATATGTTGAAGCTCCTGCGTGAGCTCAAAATAGAGTCTGAATGTATGTGTTTTTATATGTATTTTGAAAAAAGCAATAAAGAAATAAATAAAATTTTTAAATTAGCGCACCGCACAGGAGTTTTTAAAGCATTTCTGAAGAGTTGAAGTTGGCTACCAACCCCCTCCCCCCCACCACTTTCTGTGCACTTCCTTGAATTTCGTGGACTGAAGAGAGAGAAGGTGGAGTTTGCTGAGGGGATGTTTGTGATTCTATATTGGGAAAATATCCTTAAAGAGGGAGTTCCGCGAAAATTTTTTTTTTAAAGTCAGCAGCTACAAATACTAAAATATGGACACTTACCTGTTACAGGGTCCAGCGATGTCGGCACCCGGGGCCGAACCGTCCCTCGGTCCTCGGATGCTGCCGCCGCCATATTCGGTATGGGAGTCAGGAAATGAAGCTTTGCGGCTTCACTTCCCGGTTCCCTACTGCGCATGTGCAAGTCGCGCAGTGCAATCTGAATGGTCCATGCTGTCTCTGGAACCTGTGTGTGTCCCAGCAGACAGCGCGGCGGGACGGGAAGAGGCATAGACTCCCGTGGGAGTCTATGCCCTGAAGTGGGTGCAAATACCCGTCTTAGACAGGTATCTGCACCCCCCTCCCCACTGAAAGGTGCCAAATGTGAAACCGGAGGGGGGGAGGGTTCCGAAAAGCGGAGGTTCAACTTTTGTGTGAACCTCCGCTTTAAACAGAGGCAGCGACGTCGCTTTTGGGTTCATCCCATCTTACAAGTGCACTCCTATAGAGGACAATTTGTGTTGCTCTATCAGGACTTGAGAGTGCACCCCAAAAAGTTCAGAAATTACACTCAAATGAGCATTGCAACTTAAGTGAAATTCTTGATTGATAGTGTTTGTTTGGTCTGCCCTTTTCACACTTGTTCGACCTGCCCTGCGACTTTGGAATGTAAAGTCGCATGACAATTTGTACTCCATGATTTCAAACAAGTACCTACTTCAAGTCACAACAATGTCAAACTAGTCCCTAAATTCATTTGTTATGTCATTGATTAGAGTTGGCATAGGGTTAGGGTTAGCATAGGATTAGGGTTGAATCAGGTGAATTTATGAATGAATGACTTGTATAGCGCTACCTATGCAAACTGAATCGCCTCAGGGCGCTTTTTGCCACCGGTGTCCATCTGCGGTATAGCGCGGTCCTTGCCCCATGGGGTCCTGACACGCTTACAAACACATACACATACAACATACACATATTTGGCCAATTTTTTCGACAGGATCTAATTAACCTACCAGCATGTCTTTGGAGTTAGCATAGGGTTAGCATTAGGGTTAGCATTAGAGTTAGCGTAGGGTTAGGGTTAGCGCTGGGTTAGAGTTAGCAAAGATAATTGGTTATGTAGTGTTAACAACTGACCTCTTTTGTTTTCCAGATTTGACTTTCTCCTTGAAATGATGACGCCTGCCTTGTTGAGACAGGATACCAATTGCTGGGATGCAATACCTCCATGTGAACGTTTACTCATAACACTCCGGTAAGTTTACAAATGATGATGAATAGATACTGTGCATCCCCATGTAACTCCGTATCCAAGATCAATAGTCGCAATCCCCGAATCCCAATCCCCTAATCTCATAGTCCCAATCCCATAGTTCCAATCCCCTAATCCCAATCCTTTAGTCCAAAAATCAAAAACAACAATTGTATACAATTTTTAATGCCTAACATATGCAAACAAATTTCTACTAACATTCTTATACTTTATATACTTTCAAGTTGTATAAAATGTTCAAAAAATTGACAAACTCAAACATATATTACATAGCATATGCAAACAAAATAACATGTATAATATACACTACTTTGTTAACAAAAATTGGCATGTTGTATAAAATTTAAAACAAACTTTGCAGTGTTAGAAAACTATTAATATCAAACACCCATGAACACCCATGTTGTCAGATTGCAATTAAAGGTCATGATATGATGGAGGTGGAGGATGTGATTCCTCTCAAGGGGGGAAGAGGGGGATGTTGGGCTTGCTGCCTTTACATAGGTCCTTCAAATGCCCCTCCCTGAGCACGTGGATGGTTGAAAGGGTGAGGAGGCAAAGCAACATAGCTTGACCCAGCAGCAGCAGGAGGATATGGCATTTGTCTTGGTTCAAATTAGGTGCCTTGTGGGATTAATTGGTCCTTATATCTGGCTGGGTATTGTGAGGGACTAGGGACATCATATGTTTGGGGCCTGAGAGATTTTGATCCAGATCGCTTTTGGAATGAGAGTACAACTCTCATTAACTCCATCTGCATCTCACAGAATAAAGATGGATCAACATGATCCATCTGTGGAACCAAACTCCTCGCAAAGGAACTTTTTTCCCCATTGTCACGTTGTTGGGTAGCTAGAAGGTTTGACAACATCAACAAATTCCTCGTATTGTTGTTGTTTATTTTATTTTTTATATTTCTGTTGTTGTCTTGACGCCTGAGGCTCGGGGGATGTATTTTCCGGCGTTTCATCTTCGTCCTCAAAAAGTATTTGGGATTCTTCGACTTGTTCTGAGTCTTCTTGAATTAGGGTCTCATCCATGTCCTCTGCATTGTCTTTTTTTTTAAATCCAGGATTATTTATTACAAAAATAATTTTCTTACATTGATACATCAAACACATTTCACATTCTTATTGTCCAGATACAGCAAACCTATACAATACATAAAATACAGACACAATAAAAAAAAAAACACAACATACCCATCTCAGATCCAGTAACTTAACTATAGATATTTAACTATAGATACATTTTTATATAGCTTCTGAGCTTCCTGCCCCTCTGCACTGTCTGAGTCCATATTGCTTTCTATCGTAAAAAAAAAAAATGTATCCATCCTTTTTTGCCACTAGAACTGCTTCTGATGGTCTTCTGCCTCTTGTACTCTCTGCGGAAGTTATTACGCATAGATTTCCAGTGTGTTTTTAGGAGTTTAACTGCAAGATATAAAATTTATTATAATTTTCATTAGGGAAGGGCGAACATCCGAACTAACGGATCGTTCGACCGTTTGTTCGGCCCCCCTGAACCGACCACAGTGCATTGCAGTGCTAAACAGTGCATTGCAAGCCTTGATTGGCTGAAGCAGTGAAAGCTTCAGTCAATCAGAGCACAGAGCACTGTCAGAGTCATGATTTGGACACTGTCATCATTTATCCAATCATGGCTCATTTCCGCCCCGCAGTATAAAGGTATTCTTTCAATGGCAGCCATTTTCAGTGTGATTTCGGTGTGGAGAGAGATAGAACAGGGCTATGTTCAGTGCTATTAGTTAGTGTGCTATACTGTGCTATTTTGCTTCAATTGTCAGTGTAGAATATGAGTTTAGTGTCAGTATAGGGATAGTGTGAGTGTAGTGAGGAGGACCATCATTTAGCTTTACATAGTGTGCAGCTAGAGTAGGGACAGCTCAGATAATTTCACCGTAGTGTAGTGAGACCGTGTTAGTAATCTTGACATTAGTGTATAGCTAGAGTAAAGACAGTTTAGATCAGTGTAGTAACGGCTGAACATTGCCTATTTGATTGCATTACTGCCAGTTTACCGCCATTTACTTCTGTGTGCGTCACTGCCCGTTTACCGCCATTTACTTCTGTGTGCCTTACTGCTAGTTTAACGCCATTTACTTCTGTGTGCGTTACTGCAAGTTTAACATCATATAGTTCTGTGTGCGTTACTGCCAGTTTAACACCATTTATTTCTGTGTGCGTTACTGCCAGTTTAACGCCATATAGTTTTGTGTGCATTACTGCCAGTTTAACGCCACATAGTTTTGTGTGCATTACAGCCAGTTTAATGCCATATAGTTTTGTGTGCGTTACTGCCAGTTTAACGTCATATAGTTCTGTGCGTCACTGTACATTTGGCGCATTATACTGCAGTATATTATAGTGTATCCATGGAGTGTATCTGTGTAGTGTGAGTACTTAAATTTAAAGTGCACCAAACACCACTTTACATTGATTAAAATGCATCTACGTACAGATTTCCATTTGCTTATAAGCACCGCCCCCTTCCTCTCAATAATGTCTGGGAGGATAAAAAAGGGGAGGCAGACATTCCTTTGGCACTGTAAGGGGGCCAGCAACAAATGTGTCCACAGGCAAAGGTGGACTAGGTGGTCAGTCCTCAGGCAGGGCATAATTTCCTCTGTTTAGTGAGTTTGCCCATGCTATCCAGCCACAGCATGCAGAGGAGGTGGTGGACTGGCCTACTAAACCTTCCTCATCCTCCTCATCCTCCGTCACGCAAGCAGAGACAAGTGTGCAGTTCCCTGCTGTTGCCAGAGTAGATAAACCTACCTCCTTGTCCTCATCTATTCCTGCCATAGCCCCAACATCAGACATGGAGGAGTCAGCTGAGTTATTTGACCAAGGCATCAGCCACTTGCTCCTTAATGATGCCCAGCCATTAATAAATTTAGATGTTGGTTCTGAGGTTGAGAATGACAGGAACATGAGCCTAGAGAGAGGGAAGAACACTGGTAGACAAATTGGCATTCATGTTCCCAAAGCTGCAGCGTATTGCTAAGTTGTCTCCAGTGGTAATGATGAAGATGGAGGAGATGGAGATAATGATGATGAGGTCACTGATGCGACTCGGGTGCCAGATAGAGCAGAGGAGGAAACTGAAGGTGAGGCGGCACAACCCCAAGGAGGCTGACATCAAGAAAGAGTAGAGAGCATCACATTTTGCAGCTGTTATCTCCTGGCCCACTCCCCAAAGCTCAGCTGCCTGGGCCTTTTTCAGCACATCTGCAGCAGATTGCACTGTTGCTATCTGCAAACTGTGTCTCAGGCACATGAAATGTGGCAAAAACACCAGCCATTTGGGTACCACATGCTTAACAAGGCATTTAACGTCCAACCACTCAGCCCGTTGGCAAAAGCATCTAAAAGCCACACAAAAGGGGCACAATACCTCTTCCTCCTTACCCACTTCAGTCTGCCCCTGCCATCCTGAGTCTTTACCTCTCAGCAGCCTCCACTGACAGGGATGATGGTATAGCACAGGGTGTCCCAGATCCTAGCAGAATATCTGCCAGCAGCACACCACCAGCTGTAGACTGTAGCCAGCAATTTTCTCTGCCCCATTTGCTGCAGCGGAAAAAAATACAGTCCCTGACACCCACATGCCTAGCGTCTAAATGCAAGCTTGTCAAAGCTGTTGGCTCTCCAACTTCTGCCTTTCAGCCTGGTGGATTCTGCCCCCTTCTGTGAATTTGCACAATGTGCTGTACCACAATGGCAGGTTCCCAGTCGCTACTACTTTTCATGTAAGGCTGTTCCATCTCTCTACCATCAGGTGGAAGGGAATGTTCTGGCATCGTTGGGCAAGGCAGTCAGCCATGAAATCCACCTTACTGCTGACACGTGGTCTAGCAAGCATGGGCAGGGATGATATATTTAGTTCACAGCACACTGGGTAACGCTGCTTGCAACTTGAAAGGATGCAGGATAGGGCTCGGTGCTGCAGCTTGTTGTGCCCCCACGTCTCCATACAGCTGGTGGTGATGATGCCAGACCTGTGAGCTCTACCCCCTCCTCCTCCTCCCCTGCCACCTCCATGCCCTCCTCTGCAGAATTGTCCTATGAACATCAGGTACCCCCTAAGCGTTCAAAGGGCTATTCCCAGAGTCAGGCTAAAGGGTGCCATGCAGTGCTTCAGCTGGTGTGTTTAGGGGACAGGAACCACACTGGAGCAGAGATTCTTGCAGCTCTGCAGGGACAGCCCCAGAGGTGGTTCACACCATGCCAGCTGGAGCCAGGAATGGTGATGTGCGATAATGGCTCAAACCTCCTGTCTGCCCTTAGACAGGGAAAGTTGACACATGTGCCATGCCTGGTGCATGTCCTCAATTTGGTGGTACAGTGGAGGAGGACGTTCCAGATGCTGTCATCCTGAGTGACCCATGTGGAGTCTGTTTTTCAAGCCTCAGCAAATTTGAGGCGCATGTGCAACCTCATGCTTGAAAGCCTGTGAAAGGACCCAAGAATATGTGGCATAAAAGACAAGGATGATTACTGGTTGGCAACCCTCCTTGACCACCGTTATAAGAGGAAGGTCTCAGAACTCATCCCGTTCCCACAGAGAGTGCAGAAGATAAAATCTCTTGAGGACATGTTAAGGAGTATTTTATTGAACGTTTTTCCTGACTCCAGTAGCTTACAGTGTTATGGAAAACATAGTTTTGAGCCTTCTGCTGGTCAAGAGAGAAGCGTTGGAGAAGGCGTCTGCCTGAGTAAGGCATTTCGGAATTTTTTTAGTCCTCACCGCCCAGGGCTGTCAGCTTCCACATCCCATTGACAGTGTCTGCATCACATGGTGGACGATTACCTCGGGGCCAAAACAGAGATGGAGAGCTTTCCAGCTGACAACCCACTGATTTACTGGGTCATGAGAATAGACCACTGACCAGAACTTGCCCAGTATGCTATTGAGTTGTTGGGCTCAGGAGGTTTTGTTACAGATCATAGAACGCATCTGTCCACAGACTCCACGGACTGTTTGACTTTTATAACAAATGAATCAGTCCTGGATTGGCAGCTATGAAGCAAAAAGAAAAACGACTCCTGCGCACAAGTGGATGACCAGACAGGTAGTACAACGACACAGGCCTTGCTGCCCTCAAGGACAGGGAATCCTAGTAGACAACGAGAGAGAAGAGAAGAAGGGGTGCACCAGCCTTGTGCATTATCTTTTATAAAAATATTTCTTGAATAAAATGATAAAAGGAAATAACTCACAAGCAATTGTAGAAGAAGGCACAACGTGAAAATGCACCGACTGACAGCATGCGGTCTAGGATAAGCGATACCTTCCAAGGGTCGTGGAGGAACGCACAAGCATCACTACCAGCTGACGCGTTTCGAAGGGAACATCCTGTCTTCATCAGAGCTCAGCAGACAGCTTGCAGGGGAAATGTCATTTTTTTTGGCTTTATAAATGCAATTATTGCTGCAGCAGATTCTAGACATGGTACAGATCTGCCACTTTACAGGTAGACTAAGGGGACCCCCCAGGCACTATATTGGAAGGAATTTTTAATTTTTATGCTTTCACTTTAAAAATCAAAAAATCACTGCTCATTTAACAACTTCAATACAGGGCATTTTCACTCCCTTCCTGCCCAAGCCAATTTTTAGTTTTCAGGGCTGTTGCAGTTTGAATGACAATTGCGTGGTCATGCTACACTGTACCCAAATAAAATATTTATAATTTTTTTCCCCACAAATAGAGCTTTCTTTTTGTGGTATTTGATCATCTCTGCGGTTTTTATTTTTTGCGCTATAAACAAAAGAAGAGCGACAAGTTTGAAAAAAAACACAACATTTTTTACTTTTTGCTATAATAAATATCCCAATTTTTTTTAAAAAACAAACTTTTTCCTCAGTTTAGGCCGATACGTATTCTTCTACATATTTTTGGTAAAAAAATTGCAATAAGCGTTTATTTATTGGTTTGCGCAAAAGTTAGCATCTACAAAATAGGGGATAGTTTTATGGAATTTTCATTTATTTATTTTTCTACTAGTAATGGCGGCGATCTGCGATTTTTATCATGACTGTGACATTGCGGCGGACATATCGGACACTTTTGACATCATTTTGGGACCATTCACATTTATACAGCGATCAGTGCTATACAAATGCATTGATTACTGTATAAATGTCACTGGCAGTGAAGGGGTTAACAGTAGGGGGCGGTGAAGGGGTTAACTGTGTTGCTTAGGGAGTGATTCTAACTGTAGGGGGAGGGGATTCACAAGGGGAGGAGACCGATTGGTGTTTTTCTGTACTGAGAAAACACCATCGGTCTCCTCTCACCTGACAGGAAGTGGATCTGTGTGTTTACACACACAGATCCACGGTCCTGCTCGGTTAACGGGCAATCGCCTGGCAGTCATCGCGGCCGCCGGGCACGCGCATCGGCACCCGAAAGATCCCTCCTGCGGACGTCATATGTACATAGACGGGATGTGAAGTAGTTAAAAATTAAGTTTTTCACAAACTTTTTTTTTATTGATACATGTCCCCCAGGGCAGGACCCAGACTCCTATAACCATTGTATGCCCAATTACTTGCATATAAACCATCAAAATGGGCATTTTTTTACATTTGGGTCCCATTGACTTTAATGGGATTTGTTACCGGTGTCCGAACTTTCACAGTGTTCGAAAAATCTGGTGCGAACCAAACAGGGGTCCTTTCGGCCCATCCCTACTGAGGAAATCTGGTGAGTGCAGGGTGTCATGGACCCGCCCCCTGAGTAGGTGTCACCACAGTGGCCTACAATCACATTAATTCCATTCCACCACAAGATGTCCCCAGTCTTCTGAGATAAATGACACCCAGCATATGTCAATGTAGAAGACTGAGGACAGCTGGTGAGTGCAGGGTGTCATGGACCTGCCTCCCGAGTAGGTATCACTACAGTGACCTACAATTACAATTAATCCTTTTCACCACTAGATGTCCTCAGTCTTCTTAAGTAAATTACACCAGCATACTTACTACTTACTACTCCAGAAGACTTAGGGCATCTGGAGAGTGCAGGGTGCCATGGACCCACCCCCTGAGTAGGTGTCACCACAGTGACCTGTAATAACATTATTCCTTTCCACCACTAGATGTCCTCAGTCTTTTGAGATAAATGACACACAGTATCCATCAATGTAGAAGACTGAGGACATCTGGGGAGTGCAGGGTGTCATGGACCCGCCTCTTAAATAGGTATCACCTGTAATCACAGTATGATTATATAATGAGTGACAGTGATGTCATCACAGTAGCATCATTGAGGACCACCCACTGCCCAAACCAAAAAGGAAGAGAAGCCTGCATGTCACATGACTGTCTTGAAGGCTATGGGAAAATGTAAATGTTAAAAACAAAGAAAAAAACGTTTAGATCGGGGTGGGAAGACCACTGCGGGAGTTCCAGCAATGGGCTTTGAAGTCCAGTTCCCTGTTTGGTCTGCAGTCCGGTTGTCACAATGATCTAGAGGTCACCAAGCTTTATGAATCTGAACTGAAACAAATGCACATCTGGTGAAATCTGTGAATATAATTAGTTTGGTCAACGAGGCAAGAAATGTTAGAGCCAAGCAACAAGCATTCCCAGAGAGAGGTCAGCAAGATCAACACCCAGCACTTCTCTAGTGACAGGTCCCCTTTATATCAACATAAATTTATTGAAATCTTATCTCCTTTCAGACACTCTGTCTATGATTGACACATCTGACCAACCTATGGGGTGCAGGGAGGAGTTACTTGGTATGGAAGGGGTGGGGCCTCTGTGACTTTGTCATTGCCTCTGTAGATTTCTGTTTGAGCTATTGAACTCTGCATACAGCAGGCAGTATGGAAATCCTGGATGCAAGAGGAGCCGAGGACTGGATATCAGAATACAAAGTAACAATCTGTAATATTTCATATTTAATAGAAATGATAAAAATACTTTATTTCATAGTCCTGACCAATAAAAATAAAATCTATAGAAGATGGTGACACATGGACATGATACATACTCTGGAGAGCAAGACCCGTATCGTGGGTGGAGTGTTCCTTTGGGTTAGGGTTTCCTGAACTTTTTATGGTATTTATAATTTATCACAAGAAACCCTCCTGACGTCCCTTGTGTTAGGTCATCTCTGACGGTTCATCCGCCCATTTCTGAACATCCTTCTCATCTGAAGCTCTGCCCATAATCATCTCTCCTCCATCATGGCTGGGGCTTCCTTCGTTTTCTGATATTTCAAAGAGACGGTTCTGGAATGGAGGACAAGAAGTGTCAGAAAATATGTCACATGGCCAATCAGAATCCTTCATCCTTCCACTAGGACATGAACCCTGACCTGTATAGATCTGACGTTTCTCTCAGTCCTCTATAGATCTGGACTTACCGTAATTCCTCCAACCCACAGGCCACCAAGGCCGCCTCCAGGTCCTGGAATTTATCACCCTTTAGTCTGTTCCCTGATAGGCTCAGTCTCCTTAGTATCTGGTTCTCTCGTAGTCCCAGTGCCAAACCGGTGCAGGAATCATCTGTCAACTCATTATTACTTAAACTGGAGAAAAGAAGAGAGAGAATTCTGCCAATTAATGAAAAGTCAGACATCAGATGATGAAATACAGAAGAGGGCTGGAGTCTTCAGGGACCATGAATGGAAGATGATGAGAACATTTATGGGGTCTGGTCTCCTCAGGGATTATGAATGGAAGATGGGGATGGCATTTGTCAGGTCTGATCTCCTTACAGAACATATATGGAAGATAGGGAGGACATTTATCAAGTCTGGTCTCCTCAGAGACTATGAATGGAAGATGGGGAGGACATTTATCAGGTCTGCTCCCCCTTTAGAAACTATGAATGGAAGATGGGGATGGCATTTGTCAGGTCTGGTCTCCTTACAGAACATGTATGGAAGATGTGGATGACATTTACCAGGTCTGGACTCCTCAGGGAATATGAATGGAAGATGTGGAGGACATTTACCAGGTCTGGACTCCTCAGGGTCTATAAATGGAAGATGAGGAGGGCATTTATTATGTCTGGTCTCCTCAGAGACTATGAATGGAAGATGAGAAGGGCATTTATTAGGTCTCCTCAGGGACCATGAATGGAAGGTGGGGAGGGCAATTATTAGGTCTGGACTCCTTATGCCGCGTACACACGAGCGGACTTAACGGCAGACTTTACCCGGCGGACGGGATTTCGCCGGACAATTCGATCGTGTGTTGGCTCCAGCGGATTTTGTTTTCTCAAAAGTTGGACGGACTTAGATTTGAAACATGTTTTAAATTAATCCGTTGAAATCGAGTCCGGTCGAGAAGTCCGCAGTCTGTATGCTAGTTCGACGGACAAAAAGCCACGCTAGGGCAGCTATTGGCTACTGGCTATGAACTTCCTTGTTTTAGTCCGGTCGTACGTCATCACATACGAATTCGACGGACTTTGGTGGATTGTGTGTAGGCAAGTCCGTTCATTCAGAAAGTCCGTCGAAAAGTCCGCCGGGCAAAGTCTGCCGTAAAGTCCGCTCGTGTGTACGCGGCATAAGGCACCATGAATAGAAGATGTGGAGGACATTTACCAGGTCTGAACTCCTCAGAGACTATGAATGGAAGACTGCCTTTAACCCTCTTGGGCATGAAGTTCAGCAGAGCTTCACAGGTTGCCACTGGAGTCCTCTTCCACTCCTCCATGACAACATCACGGAGCTTGTGGATGTTAGGGACCTTGCGCTCCTCAACCTTCCATTTGAGGATTCCCCACAGATGCTCAATAGGTTTTAGGTCTGGAGACATGCTTGGCCAGTCCATCACCTTGCTCTCAGCTTTTTTAGCAAGGCAGTGGCTGTCCTGAAGGTGTGTTTGGGGTCGTAATCATGTTGGAGTACTGCCCTGCAGCCCAGTCTCCGAAGGGAAGGGATCATGCTCTGCTTCAGTATGTCACAGTACATGCTGGCTTTCTAGGTTCCCTCAATGAACTGTAGCCCCCCAGTGTCGGCAGCACTCATTCAGCCCCAGACCATGCCACACCCACCATCATGCTTGACTGTAGGCAAGACACACTTGTCTTTGTACTCCTCACTTAGTTTGCCGCCACACATGCTTGACACCATCTGAACCAAATAAGTTTATCTTGGTCTCATCAGACCACAGGACATGGTTCCAGTAATCCATGTCCTTGGTCTGCTTGTCTTCAGCAAACTGTTTGCGGGCTTTCTTGTGCATCATCTTTAGAAGAGATTTCCTTCTGGGATGACAGCCATGCAGAAGAATTTGATGCAGTATGCTGTGTATGGTCTGAGCACTGACTGACATGCTGACCACCCACCCCTTCAACCTCTGCAGCAATGCTGGCAGGACTCATACATCTATTTCCCAAAGACAACCTCTGGATATGACACTGAGCACGTGCATTCAACTTCTTTGGTTGACCATGGCAAAGCCTTTTCTGAGTGGAACCTGTCCTGTTAAAACGCTGTATGGTCTTGACCACCGTGCTGCAGCTCAGTTTCAGGGTCTTGAAAATTTTCTCATAGCCTAAGCTAACTTTATGTAGAGCAACATTTCTTTTTTTCAGATCCTCAGAGAGTTCTTTGCCATGAGGTGCCATGTTGAACTTCCAGTGACCAGTATGAGAGAGTGAAAGCGATAACTCCAAATGTAACACACCTGCTCCCCATTCACACCTAAGACCTTGTAGCACTAACGAGTCACATGACACCGGGGAGGGAAAATGGCTAATTGGGCCCAATTTGGACATTTTCTCTTAGGTAGTACTTAGTGTACTCACTTTTGTTGCCAGCGGTTTAGACATTAATGGCTGTGTGTTGAGTTATTTTGAGGGGACATCAAATTTACACTGTTATACGAGCTGTACACTCACTACTTTACATTGTGGCAAAGTGTCATTTCTTCAGTGTTCTCACATGAAAAGATATAATAAAATATTTACAAAAATGTGAGGGGTGTACTCACTTTTGCGAGATACTGTAATTACAGTATAAAACTGTTTTGGGTTAAAAGATGTCAGAGTGAGTGTTTTGTTTCAAATGCCATTTAATGCATTGACATACCTTCTTAGACCCTGTCTGTTCAGACAGTATGGTCCCAAGCTGACTAGACACCATCAACAGGCAGCTGAACTCTTTAATAAATTACACAAGTTGAAACAAATACAAATTTACTTATCACACAACACAGTACAGAGGGTATTTTTCCAATCATTTGAAGTGTAAGAAGACAATGACTTTCCGAAGCCCTGTCTCTGCAAAGAACTAACACTGACTGAGGAAACAGAAAAAACTGGAAGGGTCAAGCCGCGACTGAACTAACACTAAACAAGAGGGGAGGACAAAGGGAGATACCAAATCACATAAGTAAACAAGCTGTAGTGGCCATGACCACCACTGGATATCGGCATACATCAGCAGAATAATACCCAGAAACAGTTCAGTACAAAAACAGAAAAATACATAGAGGTGGGACAGAACAGCGAGGCTTGGTCTGGGCAGACTCTCCAGGGATCTAACCCATAGAATAATAGTTTAATGAAATCTGATGTCATCAGATTGCAACTGATTTGTTTGTTAATTTCTTGTGGGGACCATTGATGAGCTCCATCGGCTGGCACCTGAAACTAAAGAAGTGGGCAGATTGCGGGCAGCGGAATTTGATAACATTGGAGATCTGTGTTTTTGTGACTAGAGATGGGCCGAACATTCCCCTGGTTCGGTTCGCAGCAGAACTCCCGAACAGGAAAAAAGTTCTGACCCAAACCACAAACTCTATTAAAGTCTATGGGACCCGAAAAAGGAAAACTAAAAAGTGCCCATTTTGAAGGCTTATATGCAAGTTATTGGCCATAAAAAGTGTATGGGGACCCGGGCACTGCCCTAGGGGACAAGAATCAATGCAAACATTTTTTTAAAAAGATCATTTTTAAAGGAGCAGTGATTTATTGATGCTTGAAGTGAAAGTGAAACAATAAAAAATGAAAAGCTCCTTTAAATATCGTGCCTGGGGGTCCCCTTAGTCTGTCTGTGGCACATCTGTACTGTGTATAGAACCAGCTGCAGTAATACTGACATTTATAAAGAAAAAAAATGATTCACATCACATTTAAATTGACTTGCGGTTGCCGGCCGGCAATAAATAAAAAGAAGAAAAATATGGCGTGGGGTCCTTCCCCAGTCCACACCGTGCCAAACTAAAAAAAAATGGTGGGGATTCCCCCCCAAAAATCCATATCAGACTTCTTATCCGAGCACGCAACCTGGCAGGCCAGGAAAGGGGGGTGAGTAATCAGTGCCCCCCCTTATGACCCATACCAGGCCATATGCCTTCAACATGGGGGGGTGCTTTGGGGCAGGGGATCATGTTGATGGGGACAAGGGCCTTTTCCTAACAACCCTGGGCGGTGGTTGTGAGGGTCTGTGGGCGGGGGCTTATCAGAATCTGGAAGATCCCAGCCCCCCTCAATGTGAATGAGTATGGGGTGCATTGTACCAAATAAATTGTCAAAAATAAATAAGAAAAAAAAAACGTTCTCCGAATCCCCAGTTGTATGACCACTCATCATCATCTGTCTCGTATATCACACTGTACTCAGTCTGGTGATGGGACTGGTTGGATTATTTAATCTAAGGAATATTAGATGTAGATATTTTATAGAGGAAGCTCCTACAAAGGTCTAGTAGGATCCTATTGAAGGACCAGATTCAATTTTGTATGACCACTCATCACTCATATGTTCTGTGCTGTACATCACACTGTCTTCAGTCTAATGATGGGACTGGTTGGATTATTTAATCCAAGGAATATTAGATGTAGATGTTGTGCAAAGGAAGTTTCTTTTAAAGGACTAGTAGTATCCTACTGAAGGACCAGATCGCTCTTGTATGAACACCCATCATTTATATGTATCACACTGTACTCACTCCAGTTCCTCTATCCGGCTTGTGGTAAGAGCTTCCATCAGGTCCCTGAGATGAGGTCCCTCCAGATTGTTCCTGGACAGGATCAGCGTCCTCAGGGTCTGGTTATCTCTTATTCCCAGTGCCAGATGGGGACAGGAACTATTTTCCAAGTCATTATTACTCAGACTGTAGAAGAAAAGCAGAATTAGAATAGATAAAATCAATGTACCCTCCAGAGATGTATGTTATATCCCTTCTATGAATGGAACCCGCTATGTTATATCAGATAACATGTGTTCCTGTGGAGCACGGGCACATATTTACTTGCAAAAAAAGCCGTTTATAACCCTTCCGTTTGGAACCCGCTATGTGTACCGTGTATTGTATGTACCCTCCAGGGAGTCATTTTTAATCCCTCATATGAATGGAACCCACTATGCTTACTGCACTGAAATATTTTATCATTTTACAGGAATCTGGTACATATAATGTTATGCAAAAAAGTCAGAATGTTACATGTTTCTGTTCTATCCAGGCACCTTTCATGTATTTAAAGATTTTAGTCATGTCCATCCTTTCCCTTCTTTACTCAATACCCGCAGTTCCCCCAATCCCTCCTGATATGTTTAACATATAACAGCTTCAACTCTTCTGGGAAGGCTGTCCGGTTCTGTTCTGGCAAGGACAAAAGTATTGGGACACCTGCCTTTACATGCATATGAACTTTAATGGCATCCCAGTCTTAGTCCGTAGGGTTCAATATTGAGTTGGCCCACCCTTTGCAGCTACAACAGCTTCAACTCTTCTGGGAAGAATGTCCACAAGGTTTAGGAGTGTGTCTATGGGAATGTTTGACCATTCTTCCAGAAGCGCATTTGTGAGGTCAGGCACTGATGTTGGACAAGAAGACCTGGCTCGCAGTCTGCACTCTAATTCATCCCAAAGGTGTTCTATTGGGTTGAGGTCAGGACTCTGCAGGCCAGTTAAGTTCCTCCACCCCAAACTCGCTCATCCATGCCTTTATGGACCTTGCTTTGTGCACTGGTCCAAATCATTTGGTGGAGGGGGGATTATGTTGTGGGGTTGTTTTTCAGGGGTTGGGCTTGGCCCCTTAGTTCCAGTGAAGGAAACTCTTAAGGCGTCAGCATACCAAGACATTTTGGACAATTTCATGCTCCCAACTTTGTGGGAACAGTTTGGGGATGGCTCCTTCCGGTTCCAACATGACACTGCACCAGTGCACAAACAAGGTCCATAAAGACATGGATGAGCGAGTTTGGGGTGGAGGAATGTGACTGGCCTGCACAAAAACCTGACCTCAAGACGATAGAACATCTTTGGGGTGAATTAGAGTGGAGACTGAGAGCCAGGCCTCCTCGTCCAACATCAGTGCCTGACCTCACAAATGTGCTTCTGGAAGAATGGTCAAACATTCCCATAGACACACTCCTAAACCTTGTGGACAGCCTCCCCAGAAGAATTGAAGCTGTTATAGCTGCAAAGGGTGGACAAACACAATATTGAACTCTATGGACTAAGACTGGGATGCCATTAAAGTTCATGTGTGTGTAAAGGCAGGTGTCCCAATACTTTTGGTATTATAGTATATATGGTTTTCAAACAGCCTCATGTCCCATCACCCCTAAGATCTTTCATCATGTTTGCTGCTTGTATCTGAACTTGTTTTATGTTCTCTGTGATCCTATGAGGACTCTATATACTGCATATATACCTATGTGGCCCTCAAACAACCTCATGTTCCATCACCCCTCAGACCTTTCACCATACTGGTTTCCCATCTCTGGACTTGTTCTATGTTATCAATGACCCTATGAGGACTCTATACTTTATAAACACCTAATGTGGCTCTCAAACAACCTCATGTCCCACCATCCCTCAGACCTTTCACCAATATTGTTTCCCATCTCTGCACTTGTTCTTTGTTATCAGTGATCCTATGAGGACTCTAAAAAGTTTGAGACATATACTGCAGAGCGTGGCACCGCATCCAATGATATTTGTGCAAAAAGAAAAAAGTAGAAAATGGACTTTAAAAGTTGCCAATATGATCCCAAATAGGAAAAAAGAGAAATGGTTTCACATTATAATAAAAATATAACATTTATTTAAACCACATAAAAACATACATGATAGGAGGAGTACATGAACATGTCTGACTGGTACACTGTCCCATATATAAGACCAAAAACAGAAAGCTGAACACAGAAAAGCACTTGTATTGCCCCAAAGATGATGACACTATAGTCCAAGAAGGTCCCTTCTGGCAACGGGCCAAACAAGCAGAGTCACAGATGTCAGCTCCAATTGATCACTATGCGTTTCGCCAATAACTTCTTCAGGGTATTGTGACGGTATGCGAGGTGAGGTCATCGATAATCAATATATTTCACCTTGCATTTGTTCTCTTGTCAGAGACTGAACCGGAATCTGGCCCGGATTTTTCCAGCCTCTGTGGCAGACTTCGTTCCAGTCCGGGTCTTCTGGTCCACTTGAGTTCATGCTCAGGTGGACTTTAAATGACCAGGAAGAGAGCACAGCAGTGCTCTGGGCTGAGACTCAGAAGGAAATCTGAGAGAGAGGAGCCCTGTTTGTTTGGGCTGAAAACAAAGGTTTGCTTTACCTCATCTTTTGTGGGTGTCGGGGATCAGCCCCTCACCGTATAGAGAGCAGTGTACTGTTTAGCGCCGGACGGCAAGGATTTGTTTTAATGTTTTGTTTATTTTTATGACTTTGCAAACCACCTGTAAATAAAGCTGGCAACCCACCAGATTTTAAAGAAACTGCCTGTACGCTGACCTTCATTCTGAGAAAAGGTGATCCCCCCGAGCTAATCTCCCACTGGAAAGAGTATCCAAAAAACACACAAGGGGCTCAGGTCCATGGAGCAGTGTACTGTCATAGAAATGAAAAAAAAAACAGATGGGAAGGGGAAAGGGGTAGGGGGGACAAAGGGAACCAAATATAGAGGGATCAAAAGATCTGGCTCCAAAGAATGTAAAAACAGCCTAATTTGAGAGGCCTGGATCCAAAAGATGGCAGCTTGCAAAATTATACTTCATGGATATCACCAAAAAGTAAGTATGATCAGAGGTACTTCTGGACCCTACAAATCAACATATACCGTGGCCTGAGACAGTCTGTCCAGATGACTTTCCCAGAAAGGGGGGGGGGGGTTGAGAAAACAGACAGTGGGCCCTTATGCAATGGAGTTTCGGCCTGAAAACCGGTCTTACTCTGTGTCAGATGTTCCACACCATGGCGAGCATGTTTACTTTAAAGACACTATACTTTATAAACACCTATGTGGTCCTCAAACAACCCCATGTCCCATCACCCCTTAAACCCATGTCAGGGACTGGTGTGACCAGAAATATGTGGACTGTCACAGAAAATGCCAACTACAGGTTCAGTATAAATAATACAATATAATATACTGTAAAAGATATGTGAATACACAAGTAAACGCACCTTCAATATGGCAAACAGTGTACCAAACCAGCAACCAAACCACAGTGACACACAACAAATGACAGCCTAAACCAAATGTATAAATAGGTGTGGGATGTAATCGTAACATACCAGGGTCATACATGAGAGATCAAGCAGATAGGGCTGGGAGCAAGACAGGACAGGGATACGGTAACAGGAGACAGAGAGAACAGGCAGAATGGACCAGGCTGCAGGGCAGGGGTCCAGGAATGGATGCAGGGTTCAGGAACACAGGATTTAGGAACACAGGTCAGGGCACATGGATAAAACACCAAGGCAAGGTGTGTTAGCATTCACCAGGTTTAAATATACTTCCTGCAATCAGTATCAGGTGATGCCTGACTGCAGGAAATGATATCAGCTCCTGATTGCTGAGAAACACCCACTGGTGGACACTGGAACTGCAGCCCATAGTACTGGGAGCCACAGTGCCACCAGCAGGTGAAACATTTCCTGACAACCTGTCACTATCTTGGTTTCCCATCTCTGGACTTGTTCTATGTTCTCAGTGATTTTATGAGGACTCTATACTATATATACACCTATGTGTCCCTCAAACAATCTCATGTTCTATCACATTCAACATTGGCCTCAGTTGAAGGAGTTGGCTTTTTATGAAATCTATGGATGAAATTATATTTTATTTCAAACATGTTTTGGATGTAAAATTTACCATTTCTATCAGTTCTGTGTACTCACTTTAATTCCTCAATCCGGCTGGTGGTCAGAGCTGCCATCATCTCCCTCAGGTGAGGACCCTCCAGATCGTTTTGTAATAGATTGAGTCTCCTCAGGGTCGGGTTATCTCTGATTCCAGATGCCAGGCTGATGCAGGAAGTGTTGGACAACGAGTTTACATCCAATCTATAGAAGGTAATGAATTGACGTCAGAGTTAATTCTTCAGCCAGGAACCATGGTGGAAGTAGGGAAGAGCCATATGTAGCTGGGTATAGTTTGACACAGGTTCAGAACATGACTGAAGTTCACATCCCAAATTCAAAACCCACTGAAGTCAATGTGAGCCAAACCTTAGAAACCAGTAACAGGGTGGACTAAAAGACAAGAGATTGTCAAAGAGCACAGGGAGATAGGCAGTTGCCCGAGGGATTTGTACCAATGAAATCTTTTTTTGAATTATTGTTAAGCATGAAGAGGGTCTTTTCATGGTGTGTAAAAGGCAACATTAAAAAAAAATACAAAAATACAAAAAATACAAAAATCCTTCAAATGACATGCCGAATTGTGACATCACATAAACCCCATGTAAGCTGCAACCCAATATGGTAGATTTCCAAAAGAAAAGCCTTTTTTAGGTAGTTTTTTTCAAAGACAGTGATTTGTGTAGCTGTCAGGATCTGGGTCTGAACCTGTGTGATAGACTCACCCGGGACAGAGGCTTTTGGAGGGGTTTGAATGCTAGCCTCTTGCCTACTGATTATGGGACCTGGATTTTAAGGAAACAATACTCTTTGTGAGGTGTATGCCTGGGGACCCTTGCAATAATGTTACTTTGGATTCAAGTCCATGTCCCCTCAAGACACACAGACTCTGGGAACCCTGTATATGCCATATTAGAAATGGTGACTGCTTCATACTGTTGGGACTCATAGCAGATGCTTTTGTCATCAACTCCAGCCACTTGTCTGTCTGTTGTCTGCTATAATGTGTTTATTGTAAATAAGTCTAGTGTGGCTTCTATGTCGTTCACCCATTGTTTGTGCTAATTTAACTCTGCTATTGTGTGAAGGAGTTTTATGTTGATATTTACAGTATGATAATCAGTGAGCTAGGAGACGACAAGGCTGACCTGAAAAATCATATCTCTGAGTCATCTAGTCTGGTTAAATGATTAGTTAATTAGCTCATGTTAATTTATGTTTCTGGTTACAGCTGTATTGTTAGAGTAATATGATCAGGAGGGGGGAACCTACTACTCAAGTGTTTAAAAGCCTGTATTCATGTTCTTATAAACAAATCTTATTCTAGTTCACTCCAAGATTGGTGTTGTCTGGTTCTTGGTGTTTCTATAGCCAGATCCATTGGTCTCATGTTCCAGGACTTGATGGAAATACCCGACAGTGTTCAGAGTCCATTACAACCTGCAAACTTGGCTGTCTCTGGTGATGTCTCTTCTTGCTAAGCCACCTGGGACAATTCCTTGAATGACCTTGCCTTGAACCCTGTTTTTCTTGACCCTTTAACTCTTTGCTCCTCCCATGAACTTCCTATTTTAGCCATACCTTTGCCCTTCCTGGTTGCCTGATTACTGTGATCTCTCCAGCCAATATCTTGCTCCTTTGCATATCTGCAGCTGTCCTTATCTTCACTATCACTCGTTACGGACGTTTGGCTTGTTTCTCAATTACGCTTCTGTTAATTCCAACCTGCAATCCCTTGTTACTGACCTTTGGCTTGTTTACTGACAACACTTCTGCTTGATGCCTACCTGCTATGTATGCTACTGGACCCCAGCTTGCTCATCTCCTAGTGGGGCAATCCTGTGGATCGTGACCTGGTACTAACACTCAACAAACCCACCCACCCCCACCATTAGGAGCTCTGGTGAACAACAGCTAGTGCTTAGACCCCACATCTCGGGTGAGCCTGCATACTTGGCCATGGTGATCTGCTGCTGTACTTATCCAACTGGTTGATGAAAGCCTTTCTACTTTAAAAAAAAAAGCCCCATAGCATAGATTGTGATCTTCTTCACAGTACCAAACTGTATTGTGTACAAAGTATAGCAAAATATCAACCCAGAGATCACCAAAACACCTCAAAACCACAATTCACACTCCACAGATGAGGCAGTTGTTAAAGTGAACTAAAAAAATATGACCATGTGGCCATGCTTCAGAGACAACAGCCAAACATACGGCACAGTGGCTGGAGAGTACCAGCAGCAATGTAAGGGGGGAAATAAGTCATTTTTTCCCAAGAAATAACAGTGTGATATTTCAAAGACAGCAGCCATAAATACTGTATAGACTCGCTGCACATTATCCATGCATTTGTACCTGACTGCTATATTAGAGAAAGAGACAAGGTTATTCTAAAAACAATGAAATCCTGGGGAATGCAGGTGAGCTTAGATTCCACCCTCCCTAGACACACAAACTGCCCAGCACTGAAAAGTATCCCTGATAATACACTTTAATCCAGCCGGGGGTTCCAAATCTAAGATGGGAACTTTTGTTACCTGCATAAAACCCCAAAAACATTCCTCCACATCTTGGTGAGTTCAGCAATTTGTAAATCTTCCCAATTCACAAAACCATATTCTACCTCTGATAAATGTCACAGCTTTCTGCCCAGCATACCTGGGGGTTAGGGAGCCAGTGACTGCTGGCGTAATAGCAACCATTGACTTATCCCTGTTCAGCCTGTTCTGCTCAGGGCAATTGGTTATTAGGGAGCCAGTGACTGCCTGCGTTATAGCAACCAGTGACTCACACCCCATGCAGCCCTTTCTGCTCAGGGCTCCTGGTTATTAGGGAGCCAGCGATTGCCGGCATCATAGCAACCAGTGACTTGTCCCTATTCAGCCTTTCTGCTCAGGTTTCCTGGTTATTAGGGAGCCAGTGACTTCCGGCATCATAGCAACCAGTGACTTGTGGCTCTGTCCACCCCTTTCTGCTTAGGGCTCCTGGTTATTAGGGAACCAGAGACTGCACAGCATCATAGCAACCATTGACTCCTCCCCTTCTAGACCCTTCTGCTCAGGGCTCCTGGTTATTAGTGAGCCAGTGACTGCTGGCATCATAGCAACTAGTGACTCATCCTCTTTCAGCCCTTTCTGCTCAGGACTCCTGATGGTTAGGGAGCCAGTGACTGCCAGCATCATAGCAACCAGTGACTCATCCCCATTCAGCCCATTTTGCTCAGGCTTCCTGGTTATTAGGGAGCCAGTGACTTCCAGCATTATAGCAACCAGTGACTTGTGCCTCTGTCCACTGCTTTCTGCTCAGGGCTCCTGGTTATTAGCGAACCAGAGACTGCCATCATCATAGCAACCAGTGACTCCTCCCCTTCCAGCCCTTTCTGCTCAGGGTTCCTGGTTATTAGGGAGCCAGTGACTGCTGGCATCATAGCAACCAATGACTCATCCCCTTCCAGCTCTTTCTGCTCAGGGCTCCTGATGGTTAGGGAGCCAGCAACTGCTGGCATCATAGAAACCAGTGACTCACCCCCTTCCAGCCCCTTTTGCTAAGGGGTCCTGGTTATTAGGGAGCCAGTGACTTCATGGATCATAGCAACCAGTGACTCATACCCATCCAGCCCATTTTGCTCAGGCTTCCTGGTTATTAGGGAGCCAGCGACTGTCAGCATCATAACAACCAGTGACTTGTCCCCATTCTGCCCTTTCTGCTGCCAGCCAGGGATTCCCAGCTGTGGCATCACCCTCAAAAATAATTTCAATGGAGGAAAAAAGTGGGAGGTCCCCCCCAAAATCCACATCAAACCTTGATCTAAACATGTAGTTTGGCAGGTTAGGAAGGTGGGGATGAGCATGTATGCCCTTGAACCATAATAGGCCACATGCCTTCAACATAGGTGAGTACCTTGCCAGAAAGGACCCCCTGAGAAAGTACCTTGTCCCCATGTTGGTGTAGTTAAAGAGCCACTTCCCCTCAACCCTGGCCTGGTGGTCTGTGAGTTTTGGGGCTTATTAGAATCTGGAAGTCCTCTTATAAAAAAGGGGCCCCACCCAGATACAGTCTTCCCTATGTGTATAATTAAAGAAAGGCATACATAGTACCTCTATCCATTCACAAAAAAAAACAGTAATTAATGATGTGACTTTCTTTGACAAGTACCTTAAAAAAAGGGGGGGGGGGTGGCTGAGCAAGGCATGGAGTAGGACATGTTCGCTCTAGCCCGGCCATGATGGAGGCCTACCACCCCGCTCGGCAAAAGAAGCCACACAGCGTCTCTTTGGCAAAAATGTGGCATATAAGGATTCCTCTCTACTCCGCTTAGCTGATCCTGCAGAGGTGCTCCTGGAGGACGAGATGGGATCTCTGGTTGGGATTCCCCAGCTACTTGCAGATACTCCAGCCTCCATGCTTCCAATATGGCGGCCGAGTCACAGCAGGAGGGAGATGACCCTGAGCCCACACTTAGAGACATCCTAGCTGCAGTTAAATCCTGCAACTCATCTATCACAGATTTGACAGGGGAAGTGAAGTGAAGGTAGAGATTTCCCTAATAAGACATGACATGCAGAAGCTGATGGAGCGCACCTCTGCCTTGGAAGGCCGCCTCAGCACCTTTGAAGATGAGTGGCAACCCCTGCAGAGAGATGTCCACTATGTCCAGTCTGTGGCCTCCAATAATGCATTAAGGCTGGAGGACATGGAAAACTGCCTGCGTCGGAATAATGTGTGAGCAGTGGGTATCCCTGAACGGGCGGAGGGTAAAAACGCAGTAGCTTTCATTGAAGCCTGGTTGACCGACACTTTTGGTCAGGATGCATTTTCCCCCATGTTTGCAGTGGAAAGGGCCCATCGGGTTCTCTCTCGGCCACCACAACAGGGGGCCCCACCATGTTCATTCCTGTTTCACCTCCTGAATTACAAGGACCGAGATGCCATACTATCCAAGGCCAGAATCCTCAAAGTTGATAATGCTCAAGTTTCGCTGTTTACAGATTTCTCTGCAGAAGTGCAGAGGCAATGCTCCAAATTCTTGCATATCAAGAAAAGGCTGCAGGCTCTCAATGTCCAATATTTCATGTTATATTCGGCAAAGCTGAAGGTCCTTGCCAACGGCAATTCCCATTTCTTTGATAACCCCCCCCTGCAGTGATGAACTGACTTGGCAGAGAGGAGGAACGGATCCTGGCACAGCATCCTTCATAGGAGCAGCGCAATGCCCCTCATATTAACCTTTGTTTTACAGGTGCCTTATTGCAATCTGACTAACGGGGAAGGTTTGTGACAGTTTTGTTTTCTCCATGCACTGGGCTTTCACCTAACTATACTACAGCCCTGAAACGAAGTGTTGTTCATTGTGAGTTTATGCAAGTAGAGAACTTTCTATAGTTACTTTATTCCAGCTCTATGCCCTCTGGGCTGCAATTGGGCCTCCCAAGAATGGTCCTGCGAGGACTCTATCCCCACTATTGCTGGGGAGTTGTTTGGTGTCACAAGGCCCTGTTGGATGACCATTGCACTAACTTTCAGTTTACAGGCCCGTTTTTGTCCTTTGTTCTTTTTGTCTCTCCTATCTTCCCTACAGATGGAACTGACTTCTGCTTATACATCGCTAAAGATTATCTCAACCTCCACCAGGTGGCGCATTAAGCTAAGCATCCACAGCATACTGGGACTAGTTGGTTCAGCTAACTGTTTTATGCAATTTTCCCTAAAGCTGATACAGGCTAATGTTATGACTTTATCCTACATAAGCGTGAAGCCTTTAGGAGTTCATTCCTCTTTCAATTGTTGTACAAATGGGGGACTGCTATTGCTCATACCTCTCAACTGTCCCTGATTTCGAGAGACTGTCCCTGATTTGGAACAAAGTCCCTCTGTCCCTCATTCCTCCTCATAGTCTCTCATTTTGGTCTGATCTATATAGTTGTATATAAAATGCACTATTTATCTTTCAAAAAGTTTTTCCCAGTGCTAAATCTTTCATCCAATTACTAAATTGCTGCATTTGAAAACTTCAAAAGCCAATATAAAGGAATAGCAGTGGTAAAAATAAAGCACTTGTGGGTTTAATTAATAATTTGTTTGTATAATTGTCCTTTAAGGGGGCATGGCATACATTTGCTAATAGGTGTCCCTTGCTCCCATCTCAAAAAGTTGGGAGGTATGCTATTGCTAACGTGGAATATAAGAGGTATGGGGGACAGGATTAAGAGGGGACTAATCTTTAAATATTTTTGTAGGTTGCCACCCCACTTGATTTGCGTTTAGGAGATGCACCTGCCATCTGACTCGATTCGCCTGCTGCGATCATGCAAGTACCCTGTCCAGTTTTGCACCACATATTTCTCCTACTCGAGAGGTGTTAGTGTATTGGTATCAAGCACCTTCTCCTTTGAATGCTTGCAGCGGGTGGTCTACAAGGAGGGCAGGTTTGTCTTCTTATTGTGCAAACTCAATGATCTTGTATGTATTATTGCTGACATGTATGTCCCTCTGCCCTTCTCCTCGGACCCTCTTAAAAAATTGGCCCAGTTTATAGCATTACACCCAAATGTACCAGTGCTTGCGCTGGCTGATTTTAATAATATCCTTGACCCGCAACTGGATAGGTTATCCTTGACCCCAAGAGTGGGTACACATAAGGCTGGTTCCACTGCATTTGCTTCCCTACTGTCTGAACTAGGGTTCCGGGACGTTTGGCGAGAGAGGCATGCTACTGCTACATGCCTTTCTTGCTACTCAGCCGCTCACAGAGGCCTCTCACGTATTGATCTGGGTTTGGGGAATGTGGTGCTCATGCAACGAGTACTTGCCTCAGCATATAAGCCCGGTCTTCTATCAGACCACTCTCCCTTCTGGGTACGATTGGATGTCACGTTATCGAGGTCTAGAATGGTGTGGCGGGTGAATCCCTTCTGGTTAACACTTTTTCCGGCCCGGGATGGGATCCCAGATGCCTTGACGGAGTTTCTCTGATATAACAAGGGATCCGATAGTGCAGCTGTTGTATGGGACTCCCTCAAGGCATTCCTGAGAGGTTGCCTTATTCGTGAGATCACAGGCATTAAACGAAGGTCGGGAGAGTGAAAGGCTAGAGTACGTAGTGAATTACAGAATAGAGAACAGACTATGGTCACTAACCCTACCCAAGCTAACCAAGATGCGTGGACTGAGGCTAAATCCCTGTACAACTCGGTGGTACTGTCAGCTGCTGAGAAGAGAAGGTGCTTCCTTCAACAGAGTTACTTTGAGGAAGGAGAGAATACTGGTCATCTCCTGGGGTTAGTGGCCAGAGAACAGAGAGAGGCTTACTCAATCTTAGCTATTTGGGCACGGTCAGGGGAGACACATACTCTTACTGATGATATACTGACTGTCTTTCGCCATTTTTATACTGACCTTTATGCCTCTAAAACTTACACTACCCCTGCTGACCTGACATTATTCTTGCATAGCTGCCTCTTTCCCTGGGTATCTGACATAGACAGAGCTTCACTGGACTGTCTGATTACTATCGAGGAGTTGTCAGAAGCCTTAGCGGACGCTCCGAACCATAAATCCCCAGGATCAGATAGTATACCAGCAGAGGTGTACTCTCGCTATAGTGATATCCTCCTTCCACTACTCTTGCAGGCTTTAACTGAGGCAGCAGAAATGGGATGCTTACCTGATAGTATGCAGGAGGCCATCATAGTGATGCTTCCCAAGCCAGGAAAGGACAGGCTTCTCCCAGACTCTTATCGTCCTATCTCTTTATTAAACTTAGACGTCAAACTACTGGCTAGGGTCCTGGCTACCAGGCTTTCTAGAGTAATCGGGGGTTGGTGCACAGGGACCAATCTGTGTTTATTCCCACTAGGTCCACAGCGGACAGTATAAGAAGACCAATCCTTAATGTGCAAATACCTGTGGATAATCCTGAAGGTGAGGCCATTCTGTCTTTGGATGCGGCTAAGGCTTTTGATAGCGTCGAATGGTCCTACCTCTGGGAAATCCTGGCTCGCTTCTGCTTGGGTGATCAGTTCATAAATTGAGTGAGGGTCCTCTACTTTGCACCGAGGGCTAGGCTACGTATTAACAATACTCTCTCCTCCCCATTGGCACTGTATCGGGGCACTCGTCAACGTTGTCCGCTTTCCCCTCCACTGTTCACACTAGCAGTGGAACCATTGGCGATACTAATTCGCAATACGCCCAAAATAGTAGGATTTTGTAGGGGGCCCCTGGAAGAGAAGATTTCCCTCTACGCTGATGATGCTTTGATTTATTTAGGGGACACTGCCACCTCCTTACAGATGGTAATGGAAACGATTATTACGTTAGGAGTACTCCAGGGGACACCGAGGAGTCCTGACGTATTGGTCCATCGGTGTCCCCTGGAGTACTCCTGTGGTGATTTCCCCATATCTGCTAAGCCTGTTTTGACCCCCCTGAATAAGGGCGGTCACAGGCTTTCTGGTAAGCCTTTCATTCATTTATTCGGTGGTGGGCAACATTGAATATTGAAGATGTACCCCTGAAATTTACATTGCATCGAATACACTGTTTTGGACTTTTATGTGCCTTCATAAGTTTATACACAGGATTTTTTTCTCACAGGATTTCTTTCTCATTTATTTTTATTCATATGTTCACATTCTTAAAAACACTTTATAATATATATATATATATGTCACTATTTTGATATATTGATTCTGAATAATTTTCTTCACCATTTTAATAACTGATTTATCAAATTTCACCATTTATTTTACATATCCAGCGCTGCACTCTCTATATTATATTTCCCTTGTGGAATAACCCTGGATACACAGAATTAAAAAAACTCCAGGGATTTTCTATATGGCGACAAAAAGGGATTTGGTTCTTCCCACAGATATACAGTACATGGGTAATATACTAGAATCTTTTGCACAGCTTAGTGCTGAATTTTCACTGCCCTCAAAATGTTTTTACCAGGCATGCTCTGCAGACACAAAAAAAACACACTTTCTTTGACAGTGTCTACCTCTCCTCTGCTACTGGAGATCCTTCAGGCGGATGTAAGGAAGGGTTTAATATCTAAAATATATGCAACTCTATTGTCCTCTATCCAAGATCCGGCCTCTTTGAAGTGTAGAGCAAAATGGGTGGCTGACATTGGGAACATTGATGGGGACCAATGGGATATGGCCTTGGAATCAATACCAGTCGTCTCTATCTCAGCGTCTCATAGGCTGTCACAGCTATTTATACTACACAGGGCTTATCGGACGTACGAGAGACTGTATGACTGGGGGATAAGAGAATCTCCTCTATGCCCAAAATGTAAAGTACAACTAGGCAACTTTATACACATAATCTGGAGATGCCCAAAACTTAATCGTTATTGGACTGAAGTCATGCAACATATTTCTATCCTGGCCCAGGTACCTGTCCCAATGACCCCCTTAGTATGTTTGCTAGGAGCCATAGACGAGGAAATGTACCAGAGGAGAATGTATCTTATGATCACTAGACATTTGTACCTGGCTCGGAAACTTATTGCTAGATACTAGATGGCGGCTACAATACCCACGGGGAAGCAATGGATATCATATGTTAACTCCCTCCTTCTTAGAGAACAACTGGCCTACCGACATAGAAATGTGGCCTTAAAGTTTGACTTTATCTGGCAACCTTGGTTAGATAATCCTAGTCTTACCCCACCGCAGTTGGTGATGGATAGGTTACTGATATTTTGAACCACCTAGTGTCAGGAGCTGGGAAGAGAAGGAAGAGAACAAATGTTACTACCTGTTTTTTTTGTGTGTATATTAAAGGTGCTCTGACTAATCATATCCGAAAGCTAAAACAGAGGATTTCCTACTATTCTATCAGAGTACTAGTTCACAAGTTGTTTAGACAATGTTGACTGTCTTACATGAGTGGTGACCTGCTGATGTTGGATGCATATTCTGTACGATTGTAATGTCACTTCATGCATTGTCTAAATAAAAAACATTTTGATGTAAAAAAAAAAAAAAGAAAAAAAAAAAGGTACTTATCGCCCAAAACAGGCGAGAGTAATACACAAAAACATGGTCATATTGGAACATGTTTGTATATTCAGATGAGGACAAGGCTCTACTGGAAAACTGTTCTGGAGATTGATGTCGTCCTGCCCTTCTTGCCAACCTACACACGCGCCCTGTCATCTCTCCCCCACCTTTTTTTTTTCTCTCTCTCTCTTTCTCTCCCTCTTCCCCACCTTATTCACATCTCTCAGGTGCTGGTAGGCATCCTTTGGCTCCCCCGTTTTCTTATCCCTTATTTTACGAGTAGCCGTCCGAGCGAGCACTGTAGGAGTCCCCGCAAGATTTACTACGGCTATCTCCTTGATCTTAGAAGAGATGTTTCACTTATCCATTCATGTTTTTTTTATGTCTAGCACTTCATGTATATGTAGCACCCTCTAGTACTAGAAATGTAGACAGTTCTTTTTTTTGTCAGTGTAGATAAATTTGTTGAGGCTTGGCTGGCAGCAAATCCTGTCTGTGTTTTTCCTGGGTTGGGCAGAAATCCAAGGAGAGCTGGATGACTCACAGGCAGCACCACTGAGACCTCGCCCCTACTTCTCAAATGTTCTGGTACCTTCTTAAAGAATTCTGAGGGCCCTGACCAATCCCCAACTTGGATTGGCAGGCCTCCTCAAATACTCAGGGTCAGCCCAGCTGGGGAGGAGTTGTCCGGGTGGAAGCTGGAGATGGATTGTTAGGCTGTCGAGGCCTAATCTATCATGAATCACATCATCCAGAGGTACAAATCCTCATCAATCTTGATGAATAAGACCTGCCAACCCACTGAAAGGAAAAACCCGGAGACACATCCACTCTCGAAGCTACACTTACTGTGAATGACAGCTCTCTCTAACTGCCACTAAAGGTAGACAAAGAGGCTGAGTCTTCGGGATGACGTCATTGATCAAATGTGAAATAACAATATTTAGTCAGTGACATCACAGGAATCCAACGGGTCATTGTGGGAATTGATGGAGTTGGTGTTTATAAAGTCTGAAGAGACTAAAAATTATGAAATTAGATTTTTCAAACACTTGGAATGTAAAATGGACTATTTCTATCAGTCTTGTGTACTCACTTTAATTCCTCGATCCGGCTGGTGGTCAGAGCCGCCATCATCTCCCCGAGACCAGGACCCTCTAGATCATTATCTGACAAATAAAGTTTCCTCAGGGTCAGGTTATTTTTGATTCCAGATGCCAGGTGGGTGCAGGAACTGTGTGACAACGAGTTCACATCCAAGCTGTAGAGGACAATGAAATGACATCAGACTTAATCCATCACCCAGGAATTAAGGCGAAGCGGGGCTTGAGAACAAGCCTTCACAAGTAGACCCCCTAGCAAGCAGCTTCTTACGGCAGTACTCAGCAGGGGGAGGGGCCAATAGTGCCAGTGGGGCACCCCAGAAAACATGTTATTTAAAGGAATTTAGTATCTTAACGTTTCACTTATTACAATTTCTCCTTACCACCAGACATAATTTTTACTCTTTTTTTTCTTTGGTACATGTTCACCAGGGTTATGGCAATACCCTCCCCCCTTCCCCCCATGCCATTTGGTGGACAACTCCTTGCCTTTTAGCATAGAAAATGGCCATTTGGCCTGATTGGCAAATTTGCGATTTGCTTGATTGGTCTTATTTTTAAGATCTATCTCCAATTGACTTCAATGAGGTTCGGATTCAGCACCTAAAGTTCAGTACATTTCAGCAAACCCTCCTCAAATCTTACCCAGGAACATTCCACTCATCGCTAATCTTTATCCCATGTGTGTCCCCCGTGTATATCAATCTAAAATGTTATCTGGTCAAGGATTTGTAAAAAAAATGATATATTAAATTCTAAAAAATTTTAGTAAGTCCATTTTTGTTAAACAAATGATAAATTAAACAAGTATTTTAGTCTTCCAAGAGTTGCATGCTGGGCATTGTACTGGCTTGTGTGGAGTCCATATAGGAGATTGTTCCATCATGGAAAATCAACATCTACCTTGACACATTTCATGGGGATTGCATGAAGGCGGCTACAAATACTGGGAAATGTTCCCGACATTCATTAGACCTGAGGAAGCCTCTTAGATAGGTCATACAGGAGAAGTCCAGCTGAGTGTGACCATCTACTACTGGCTGATCTTTCATTTCGGTAGTTTTTATTTTCTTTTTCTCATTCTTATATTAGGAACCAATCAGCTGTGATATACTCACTGTAATTCCTCTATCTGACTTGTTGGCAAAGCTTCCATCAGGTCCTGGAGATGAGGGCCTTCCAGATTGTTATCAGACAGGATCAGTCTCCTCAAGGTCCGGTTCTCTCTAATTCCCAGTGCCAGGTGGGGACAGGAACTGTCTGTCAGCTGATTATCATTCAAGCTGTGGAAGAAAAAGAGGAAATGATTGGATAATGATGTTATTCCGCCAAGAATGATCCATTACTTACCTGAACAATGGTGACGAGACCAGGATTGGAACATTGTGCCGAATCTGTAAACTTATAAATAGGAAATCCTGAGATATAAAATGTGGGCAGATCAGGACGCCCAACACTTGTCTTATCCTTATCGGTCACAGATTTGGTCACCCTCGTGAAAGTCCAGTTTTACAATTTATGGTTCTTCATATCACTTATGATTGGGAGGAATTCAATCTGAATTCCAAGAAGGAATGTTTTACCAGGCACAGTTTTTGTAATAATGGCACCATGACAAACACCACAACCAGGTTATCCACATCTACTATGGAAGGAACACACCCCCAGCCTGCTGATTGGACAACAAAGGGGCTGCAGTAAAGTAATGAGGTCATCACTTTGTTTACTCTGCTCTCTCCTCCTGTCAGCACATGTGCACAGCAGCAGAGCCAGACTAGCAGTACCTCCCCCTCCCAGCCTGGTATATTGGGGACTACAGGAGGCTGACATTAAAGGAGGAGTAGGACCAAAGCTCTTCACCAACAAAGACCCCCGAACCAGCATTGGGAACAAACACCTTCAGACCAGCATTGGGAACAAACACCACCAGACCAACATTGGGACCAAACACCATCAGACCAGCATTGGGAACAAACACCACCAGACCAGCATTGGGAACAAACAACAGTGGACCAACATTTGGAACATACACCACCAGACCAGCATTGGGAACAAACACCACCGGATCAACATTGGGAACAAACACCACCAGACCAGCATTGGGAACAAACATCACCAGACCAGCATTGGGAACAAACACCACCGGATCAACATTGGGAACAAACACCACCGGACCAGCATTGGGAGCAAACATCACCAGACCAGCATTGGAAACAAACACCACTGGACCAGCACTGAGAACAAACACCACTGGACAAGCACTGGGAATAAACAGCACCAGACCAGCATTGGGAACAAACAGCACCGGACCAGCATTGAGAACAGACACCACCAGACCATCATTGGGAACAAACAGCACCAGACCAGCATTGGGAGCAAACAGTATTAGACTAGCATTGGGAGCAAACAGCACCAGATCAGCATTGGGAACAAACAGCACTGGATCAGCATTGGAAACGAACACCACCAGGCCAGCATTGGGAGCAAACATCACCAGACCAGCATTGGGAACAAACAGCACCGGACCAGCATTGTATTGGGAACAACCACTACTGGACCAGCATTGGGAACAAGACACTACTGGACCAGCATTGGGAACAATACACTACCGGACCATCATTGGGAACAACACACTACCGGACCAGCATTGGGAACAACACACTACCAGACCAACATTGGGAACAACAGACTACCAGACCAGAATTGGGAACCAACACCACCAGACCAGCATTGGGAGCAAACAGCACCGGACCAGCATTGGGAGCAAACAGCACTGGACCAGCATTGGGAACAAACAGCACCAGACCAGCATTGGGAGCAAACAGCACTGGACCAGCATTGGGAACAAACAGCACCGGACCAGCATTGGGAACAAACAGCACTGGACCAGCATTGGGAACAAACAGCACCGGGCCTGCATTGAGAACAAACAGCACTGGACCAGCATTGCGAACAAACAGCACTGGATCAGCATTGAGAACAAACAGCACCGGACCAGCATTGGGAACAAACACCACCGGACCTTTATGGTACTCCTGAACATTTGTATTTTCTCATACTCACTGTAATTCTTCTATGTGACTTGTTGGCAGGGCTACCATCAGATCCCTGAGATGAGGACCCTCTACTTTGTTCCTGGACAGGACCAGTCTCTTCAGGGTCTGGTTCTCTTGAATTCCCAGTGCCAGGTGGGTGCAAGAACTGTCTGTCAATTCATTATTTTCCAATCTGTAGAGGAAGAGAATTTAAATGTTCATATCTGAGCGATGAGGAGAAGAAGGAGGATACACTAAGGACACAACTGACCCACTGATCAATTATAGAGACCTACAGGATTTTCTGAGTTCTATTATTCTGACATTGTCACCAAATCTGGTTGGAATCATCTTCTTTCTAGGTGCACCTTAAAAGCTTTTTAAAAAGTTTTTCTCTTTACACATAAAAGTAGCTACCAGGAACCTCACAACAGTCAAATGTTCAACATTCCACAGTCCAATAAAGGGGCATGGATAATGTATACACTGTATATACACAAAGACATAGGGAGATTTTAACATCAGCTGAATTATATCTTCATCTTGTGGTATTAGTATACTCACTCCAATTCTTCTATCTGGCTTGTTGTCAGAGCCACCATCAGGTCCTGGAGATGAGGACCCTCCACCCTGTTACTATTCAGGCACAGTCTCCTCAGGGTCTGGTTATCTCTTATTCCCAATGCCAGGTATGAGCAGGAATTGTCTTTCAGGTCATTATATTTCAGTCTGTAGAAGAAGGGAGTCAGACATTTGTTAAAATGATGTGTTCCTCAGGAATAAATTACCGCTATTTATATATAACCAGCCCTTTACATATTGAACATTCCCATCAGTCCCTACCTTTCAAGGAGCTTACAATCTAAGGTCCCTATCTCATATCACATACTAAGGCCAGTTTAGACAGGAGCCAAGTGTGGGAGGAAATTGGAATACCCATGCAAGTACAGGAAGAACATGCAGACTCCGTGTATGTGGCATTCTGGTTACAAGTGTAGCATTTGAACCAATGACCTTGGTGCTGCAAGGCAGAAGTGCTAACTGCTAAGCCACTCTGCTGACAGAATATACAAATTTCTATGATATGATTGAAGCCCAGTGTATTTTATTGCAATATTCTATTTATTTCCCTTTATCGGACTGTAGTAAAATTGAAATACTGACCAGGCAGAGAAGTTCACATTTTGCCTTTACAGGTCATCTGACCAGACAAGCACCAGTATAAGGAAGGTTCACTCAGTTTACATGATGTTGAGTTTGATATCATATTCTATGATCTGAGTAGATCTTTCCTTTTGTATCAATACAGGACTACAGACTCTTGCCGATCATTCCGAGCAGCACAACCTCAGAACACCAAGTCACCTCACAGAATGCTTTGGGTACAGTAGGGGTGGAAATTGTCCCCTTCCTAATGATGACATAGAAAGGGACTGTCCTGAGGAATAAATATTTGGATGGTAAAAGATAGGCAGGGCGGGGTACTCCCAGCTCTGAATACTCCTAGGCTTAGGAATGGGGAGCTTCAGGACACCAGGTAATAAGAACTATCGGGATTTACTGGTGAACAAAATCAATACTAGGATACCAGTCTACAATTTAATTGAGTCCCTGCGTTTGGTCAATGGGTTCCTACATGTCTACACTTTAATCATGTCTATGTGTATGGTCACTTGTGTCCCTACAAGTCTACACTTTAATTGAGTCCATGTGTATGGTCACACAAGTGTCTACACTTTAATTTATTTCATGAGTATGGTCACATGGGTCCCTACAAGTCTACACTTTAAATTGGGTCCATGTATATGGTCACATGAGTGTCTGCAAGTTTACGCTTTAACCTGTCTTCCCTCTAAAATTAGCCACAGATGGGAAGAGGCACCAGTATTGTGGTGCACAGGACTATTACCCAACACACAAGCTATAGTCACCATGTGATCCTCTCCCCAATGGAATCATGGAATCCTCGCCATATGTACGTAACACGTTTCATGAGAGATCAGCACTTGGGTTAGCTGTTTTTTTTCATCTGAGAAACACTGGCCTACATGTAGGTAGAGACTCCTCATAATTATCTGCTGAAGGATTAGATCCCCCCCCACCCCCCGTGTATGATCACCTATCATGTAAAGGCTTAGACATGTCCCCCATAATTATTACTACAACCAGCCCTGGAATACTCACTCCAATTCCTCTATCTGGCTTGTTGTCAGAGCTGCCATCAGGTCCTGGAGATAAAGACCCTCCAGTTTGTTACCAGACAGGTCCAGTCTTCTCAGGATCTGGTTATTTTTTATTAACAATACCAGGTGGGGGCAGGAACTGTGTGTCAGATTATTATCACTCAGACTGTAGAAGAGAAGATTTAAAGGACAATGTCAATGATGGAAATGTGTTCTCCAAGAATTCTACTTATTGACCTTCACATGAATGGAACCGATTCTGTATAATAAATAAAATACATTTAGATCACTTTATTAACCTTTTCATGACTAAGCCTATTTCTGACATTTGGTGTTTACACGTTAAAATCCGTATTTTTTGCTACAAAATTAATTACCCCCAAACATTTTATATATATATATATATATATTTTTTTTTTAGCATAGAATCTAGAGAATAAAATGTCAATTGTTGCAATATTTTATGTCACACGGTATTTGTGCAGCGGTGTTTTAAACGCAACGTTTTGGGAAAAGGGACACTTTTATGAATTTTAAAAAAATGAAACAGTATAGTTATCCCAATTTTTTTGTATAATGTTTAAGATGATGTTACTCCGAGTAAATAGATACCAAACATGTCACACTTTATAATTGTGCGCACTTGTGGAATGGCGACAAACTATGGTACCTAAAAAACTCCATAGGCGATGTTTTAATTTTTTTTTTACGATTACCAGGTTAGAGTTACAGAGGAGGTCTAGTGCTAGAATTATCACATGTGTGATTTGAACACCATTTACATATGCGGGCGTGACTTCCGCATGCGTTTTCTTTGCTGCGCGAGCTTGCGGGGACGGGGGGGGGGGCTTTACATTATTATTTCTTATTTATTTTATTTATTTTTATATTATTAAATTGTGTTTCAAAAAAAAAAAAAATTGATTTGTAAACATCCCTTGTGACAGGTACTCTTTATGGCCTCCAATCCCTCCAATACCTCCAATCCCTCCTTTGCACTTCAAAGTATTCAGATTGCCGAAAGCGGCGATTCTGAATACTGTATATTTTTTTAAATCCACAGCCATTGGCAGCCGAGTAAACAGGAAGTGGCGTTGTGACATTGCTTCCGTGTTTACATTCAGGAGACTGGAACAAAGCCATTTCCGGCTTCGTGCCAGTCTGTCTCTAGCCGCCAGAAGTGGCGTATCGAGGTGGGACGGGAGGCCCAGTCAGAGCGGCGGGAGGGGGGACGTCCCCTCCCGCTCCTCCGGGATAACAATCGAGCGGCTTTTAGCCACATCAGTTGTTATCCCTAGAAGGCCAATCGCCCGCTCTAAAAAACGGTACCGGGATGATGCCTGCATCATCCGGGTATAACCCCCGAAAGCCGAGGCCACATATCTGCGTACGCTCGGCGGGAAGGGGTTAAACTCTAGAGCAGGGGACAACCCTGGCGCACCCCAGAGCCAACCTCAAAGGACTGCCCAACCCAACCATTAACAAGAGGAAAGCTTTCTGCCCCCTTATACAAGACTTTCAACCAATCGACAAAACCACCTGGCAGACCGTACTTACTAAGGAGCAACCACAGGTACTCATGGTTAACACGATCAAAAGCCTTTGCCTGATCCAATGTCAGCAAATACTTTCCCCAGCCTGCAGCCTTGCACCGCTCCAAGACCTCCCGGACAGCTAAAACCGCTGTGAAGGTGCTCCTACCCTGGACCGAACAGTGCTGATGGGGAGAAAGCAAAGACTCTGCTACTGATGATAGGTGCCAGAAAATATCTTTGCCAGCACCTTTCTATCGCAAGGCAACTGTTACAAAACCTCTACCAAATGTGGGGCCAGAATAGACTTAAAGGCTTTGTAAAACTCAGCCGTCAAGCCATCCGGTCCAGGTGACTTTTTAAAGGCAAGCTGTTCAATTGCCCTCATCACCTCTTCAACTGTGATCTCCTCTGTCAAATTCATCAATGGGACATCTTCATCATTTATACCTGGAGTAGAGTCCAAAAAGCTTTCCATCCTGTCACGGTCACGCTCTTCCTCCAAAAAAGGTCAGCATAAAAGGACCTCATGACCTCCAGGATCCCTGACCTGGACTTTGTCAAGGAACCTGTACTGTCCTTAAGGCCAATGACCGTTTTAACAGCTACACCTTTTTTCAGTTCTGGTAAGGGTCAGGCTAGTGGTACTTCCCATAGTCCCTCTCCAGAACCAAAGGCATGCCGGTCATATTGACACTTCCTGAGAAAGAGTTTCACTTCGGAGATTGCCCCAGGATCTCCTCCATAAAAGTTGGTAGGTCATGTATTTATTAAACTGTTTTCTATTGGCTAGGCCTCTGAAGAATCCAGCAATCCTCTTTTTGGTCAACTCCCACCACTCAACCTTGCCGCTACAAAAGTCTAGAATGGTCACCTGTGCCTGAAAGAATTCCTGAAAGGATTGTCTAACATGCTCTTCCTTGAGAAGAGTCAAATTCAATTTCCAGATGCCCTTGCCACTCTGAGGGGCATCGGAAGCATTTAGGACCACAGATAGCATACAGTGATCAGAGAACTCTACTGCCTGCACCACTGGGGGCAAGAAAGCAGAGGTCTTCTTCAAACTATCTATCCTACTCTGACTACTACATCGATGAAAGGTGAACCCGGTGTCATTCGGGAGGTGCTTAATGTGCACATCCACAAGACCAGCATCCCTAACCATACTATTTAAAAAAACGCTACCATATCCCAGCCTGTCCTTGAAGTCCTTTCTGTCCTTGGGCCTAGTTACTGTATTAAAGTCACCTCCAAAGACCACTTGCCGGGATGTAAAAAGAAATGGCTTGATCCTTGTAAAAATGCACTTCCTGTCCCACTTTGTGCGCGGCCCATAAACATTAATTAGGCGTAGGTCCTGCCCTCCCACAAGGACGTCTAAGACCATACATCTCCCAATCTCCACCTCAATAATTCACCGGACAGTTACCATGCCAGTTTTAAACAACACCGCCACACCACCGTAAGGCTCGGCCGCAAGAGACCAGTAAGATGGACCATACCTCCACTCTCTCTTGGCCATATGAACATCTGCCAAGGAGGTGAGCCTAGTCTCTTGCAAAAATAAAATTTCAGCATCTAATTGGCTGAACAAAAAGAAGGCCATAGAATGAGCTCTTACTGACTTAATGCTGTCGACATTTATTGTCACCACTTTTAATGGAGGGGGAACCGCCATTTGGGTTATTTGGTGGATTGCTTCTTAGCTCCCCTCTGCTGCTCATCACCAGAAGCCTCTCTCTTTCTTGAGGCTGCCTCCAACTCCATTTCTGAATCTGAACTTTGCTCCGAAGAAAGCTCAGATGAGGAAATCCAACTTATAGGACCTATGACGGTTGGAGACAGGCACTGGAGCTTCCCGCACCCGTTCCATCCTCACCGCCTGCCTCTTCTGCTGCCCATCCTTCCTTCTCTCCTTCAGGTACTGCGGGTCAGCTTCAGAGATGCTCTCATCTCTTGCTTTTTTCTTTGAAGTCTTCACAGAAGACTTTTTTACAGAGGAAGAAGAAGCTCCTTTTTAGTACTTGCTACCACTCCTGGTGGGGGGGGGGGCTTCCTTTAAGTCAGACTTAGGAGGGTAAGACTCATGGGGGCTGACTGATTTGGGGGGCACAGACTTGGAAGGTTCTGAAACAAGAGGAGCGGGTACAGTAGGCTGGGGGGACACAGAGACAGATACAGAAGGAATACTTACAGACACGGGAGGTGGCCACAGGAACTGGGGAGGGATCCTGAACAGGACCAGGGGAGACGGCCACCACAGAGGAGGATGGCACACCAGGGGCCTCACCCTCCAACCGTTCCAGCCTCAAAAGGTCATCTTTACCTCCTTCACCATATTGTGCGAGGCCTCAGGACAACGGCTGTAGGGGTGACCAAGGCACTGGCACAGGTTGCACCTTATCATCTTGGTGCAGTCCTTAGCCACATGACCCTGGCCTCGACACATTGAACATATCAAGGCTGCACAGGAGGAGCTCAAATGCCCCTTTTCTCCACAGCAGTGACACAGCTTTGGCTGACCAGGGTAGAAAATAGTCATCCTATCCCTCCCTATAGAAGCTGAGGAGGGCAAATGACAGACAACATTCCCATCCCGGGCCAACCTGACTGTTATCGATCAACCCCCAGTCCAGATGTCATCAAGGATTTTATCGGGCTTAGTCAAAACCTCACCATAATTCTTTAACCAGACCTCCAGATCCCGAGCAGGGACGCTCTCGTTAGTGAGAATAATTGTGATTTTTCACTGTTGACCTTTGTGAAACTGCAACTGGGGCCAGCCCTTCTCATTCGGGTCTTGACCTGCACCGAGCCTCATATCACTCCCAGAACAGGTCAAGACCCTCTGGCCTGGTGAAGCTAATAGTATATTCCCGACTCCCAGCGCCCAAGCTTTCGTCCTGGACCCCCAGCAGAAGCCAGAGACCTAAGACCAGATCCTGGGGTGCTTAAAGTGGTAGCTTGTAGGGGAAAACCCGCTTGGAAGTAGATTTACAAGGAGCACAGCGTACCACGTGAGCAAACATAGGCTTATCAGGGCCAAAGCCCCACACTGATGTAACATTAGTCTGTATATTATTATTATTATTATTATTAATTGCTTGGACTGAGCTGGGACACGAATGTCCATCACACTTGTACTGGGACAATTGCTATCAGTCACACACACATTCAATTTCCCATCAGGAATTGTCACAGTTTCTACTGTGATACCAGCTGTGTCCTGAAGCTGCGCTGTAGAGTCTTCAGCAGCTTTAGGGCAAACAGCTTTTGACTCAGCTAAAGGAGGGATAGGAATGAGGGACACCTACTAACAAACGTATGTAGGCATAGGACACGCCCCCTGCCACATCCCCTTAAAGGAGAATTAACCTAAAAAAAGTTAATTAAAGTGCTTTTTTTTTACCACTACTATTCCTTTATATTGGGTTTTAAAATGTACAAATGCAGCAATTTAGAAATTGGATGAAAGGTTTAGCACTGGGAAACACTTTTTGAAAGATAAAAAGTGCATTTTATATACAACTATATAGATCAGACCAAAATGAGGGACAAATGAGGAGGAAAGAGGGACAGAGGGACATTGCTCCAAATCAGGGACAGTCCCTTGAAATCAGGGACAGTTTGGAGCTATGCATCTCTTCCTTCCATCATGGACACAATATTCCACCTGGACTTTAGCCAGTTGGATTTCCAAATCCATCGATCCGTGGTTCTGGCTGTACAAGCCCTCATGCTGCCTTCACAAGTGCTTCAGTTTCGCTCTCAGTTTGTAGAGCATGCCTCTCTCCCTATTCAGGGCTTTAAACCCGGCCAACACTCGCTCCTGAATGGCCTCTGAGCCTTCATCCGCACCAGGGGCAGAGAGATCACCAGCCATGGCTTGTACAAGTCACCAGATGGCCCAGGAGATGGCTGCGAGCTTCCAGCAGGAGAGGCCCAGCTGGCCTCCATGGCTTCCCCAGAAAGGGGCCAGGAGGGCTGGGAGAGATTTCACCACCATTCCCTGCTCACACAGATCACCTGCAGCAGCCTCAGAATCACAGCAGGAGAGACTCCTTCCTCCTGACACACCTGTGCTCCAATGGTGGTTGGGGCACTATTCCACCCACTGACAACCACTGATGGGACACTATTTCCCCCAATGACACCAATAATGGGGCACTTTTCCTCCCATTGACATCAATGATGGGGCATTATTCCTCCCACTGACACCAATAATGGAACACTATTCCTCCCGTTGACACTGATGGGACACTTTTCCTCCTACTGATACCAAAGATGGGGCACTATTTCTCCCACTGACACCATTGATGGGATATTTTTCCTTCCACTGATACCAAAGATGGGGCACTATACCTCCCACTGACACCATCGAAAGGGCACAATTCCTACCACTGACACAAACATTGTTTACTCCCACTGGACTCCAGGACTTTTTTGACTCCCACTGGCCCTAGACCCTAAAATCTGAAGGACAGTAAACTAGCCCTTTGTTTTGAAAGTTTTGAGACCCCTCCTTTAAGAGAAACATGACATTTACCTCAGGTTTTTGATGGTGCTTAAAGCTGGTAGAAGTTTCTTCAAGCCTTCACTACTAATATTACATGAATTTAGATTGACTTCTTCCATCTCTGTGCAAGACTGAAGAATGAAACACAAGACAAAGCAGTCCAGAGGAGTGAGGGGGACATCAGAGATGTCAATCTCTTTGTTTGGCCCAATACTTTGTGACACCAGAGCCGTATTCCTGCTCTCTCGGAGACAATGGAAGACATGAAGGAGCTCTGCCTTCCCTTTTATGGATTTGTTGGGTTTTTGTTGTTTCATAATTTTTGTCTGCAGCCAGGTGATGACATCCTTGGAGGCCTGGGAAGACAATTCTCCCAAATGGGACCTTAACATGGATCTGGTAGACTTGTCTGAGAGGCCGCAGAGGAAACGGAGAAATATTTCGGCGCGGCCGTCTTTGTAAGATTCGGCCTTATCAAGTGTGTTCTGTAATTTCCCATGATCATACTCTATAAAATGAACCAAAGCCGCAAAGAACTCCTGAAGAGTGAGATGTAAGAAGGTGTAATCCACATCGGGAGGCTGACCAGACTCCATCAGGAAACATGAAATGAGGTGCGTATCATTGGTCACACGGAACGATTCCAGATGACGCTTATCAAATACAATTATGTGATTCATTACTCCGTGTTCCCCCATCCAACCAATGGATGTCAACTGTTTCTGAGCGTCACCACTGTCCTGGCTGTGATTTGCCAGGAAGTTAGAGACAAAGGTGACAAAGAGCTGTGTGACTGTTTTGGGTAATGATGCCATCAGCTGATGGTTATTGGTTGGTTGGGCCCTGAAGCACATTGATAACACCGTACAGATGATCCAGCAGTATGATGGGATGTAGCAGAAGGTATACAGCGTGTCGTTCTCCTGAACATAATGAAAAGCCCTGGCTGACAATTCACTGTTATTAAAGAAATGTTCAAAGTAGATCAACCTGTCCCCATGGAGAAACCCCATGATCTCGGCCATTCTCTGGAAAACATCCGTATCAATTGATGCCAGTCTGGTTGGCCGACTAGTGATCAGTATGGAGCAACCCTTAAGGAGACTCTGCCTCACCAAACTGACCACAATCTCCCCAAGATCTCTCTTCTGTTTCGGATCCAACCGTTTACTCAATCTGAAATCCATTTGGTGAATGCTTTCATCTAAGCCATCAAAAATAAACAGAAGTCTCTCTGGATGCTGTAAAATATTTTCTATCTGAATGTGCAGATACAGATATTGTTGAAGGATCATCTCCTCCAGACTGACCTCTCCCAGTCTATTAAGGTCCCGAAATCTGAAGAAGAAGACAAAAGCAAATCTCTGGTAGAGTTTTCCGTTCACCCAATCAAAGACAAATTTCTGCACCAGCGTGGTCTTCCCTATTCCGGGAACTCCGCTTACCATGACTGCATGGGGGACACATTGTGACTGGTGGCTCCAGCGGAACAGCCTGTTGGGGGAAATGTGTTCTAGTCCAGTCTTGGCTTCCTTCAAGCACTCTTCATGTTTTACTCCAGTCTGTATGAGCTCATTTTGGGGGCGCTGCCTGAACTGATGGGTGGAGACCACTATCAGGTTCACATAACGCTCATTGATGAGGAAGGCTTGGGGTTCCAGGGTGGTCCCTGGAGGTTTGTGCTCCACAAGGTTTTGAGTCTTCTCCATCAGGTGCTGCTTGTGCTCTTTTTGAATATCTGGGAAGGGACAGAAAATATTTAAGGTTAAAGCAGAATCTGGGAAATGATGTACCAAAATGAATAACGCATGTTGACATGCCGAATTAAAAAAAAAAAAAACTACTGACACAATCCTATCCCAATGACTGCTCGCCCATCAATGACATCTCCAACAGATGACATAAATTAAGGGTTTGGTCAATAATGTCACAATGGTGGCAGCCTGGAGCATCTGGTATAGAATGTGATGGGGACCCCACACTGTATTTTTTTTTTCTTATTGTAGGGTACATTATAAAAACGATACCAGAACTGAAATAAGGTGGAAAGCCCACACCATCTTTTCAACACTTGCAAACTCCAGGACACCACTAGAGCACCCTTCTTATGTTCTACAAAGAAGCTTTATTTCAACAGTCATCAGATGGATGAGGTGCAACGGACCATGGTCATGCAGAGTGCTCTCCATCATGGCCCTAATGACATTGTATAATAGCAGTGATCCCCTTAAATATACAAAGCAGCCAATGGAAAGCAACCCCATCATTGCTTATGACCTCACAGTGACGTCACACTCTCACCTGGAATATGAACATCAAATTTCCATATAACAGTACAAATAAAATCCAATAAAATAAAGGTTCTCGCCCCCCGAATTTCACACAGGGGAATGAAGATTCAGTAAAATGAATTATTTGTAATTATTAGTATTATGAATCTCCCTGCGTTACCTGTATCCTCCTATATGTACAATGGTCGAGTTCCTCCTTGTCTGCTCAGGTTCTTTTCCTCCTGACAATAACATTGGTCATATTGAACATCACATGCATACCGTGTACTCACCGGTCAGCTCTGTCAGTGTGTGTCCATGTTCATCCAGGAGGATCTCCTCCACCAGACACTCCCCTAGAAGAAGAAGAAGCAGGTCATAATCATGGCAACCATATTTGTATAGCAAAAGCCTTGCTGAATTTTGTTTTACTCTTATTGCAAAGCATTGCACCCAGGGGTTATTTATATGACATCACCCGCCAGTCAGTCTGTTGAGGAGGCTCCAGAGTCCTGTGTTAGGGGTGAGGGAGTTCTGTGTCAGAGGTGGCAGAGTCCTGTGGGTTTGGGGGTGGGAGAGTCCTGTGTCGGGGGTGGGAGTGTCCTGTGTCAGTGGTGAGAGAGTCCTGTGTCAGACAGGCTCTGAGGGGGATGTCTTCTGTGAGAAGGCTATGCATCTGGATCTATGCAGAGCCCAGGCCTAGAGGGCATTAGATGAGAATCTTATGTTCCTTGATTGAGGCCCTGTACCTAAAGGGCATTGCTCCCCTGTGTGAGAAGGCTATGTGGCTGAATTGCAGCCCCATGGCTGGAGTCTGGGCCTAGAGGGCATCACTTGCTTGTGTGAGCAGACTGGGTGCCTGGATTGTTGCCCCATGGTAAGAGCCTGGGACTAGAGGGAATTATTCCCCTGTAAGAGAAGCCTGTATGCCTTGACTGAGGCCCTATGGCCAGAGCATGGGCCTAGAGGGCATTGCTTCCCTGTGCGGGCATGCTGTGTGCCTGGATTGAGGCCCTAGAGTTGGAGCCCAGGCCTATAGATCATCACTCTTCTGTTTGAGAAGGCTGTGTGCATAGATTGAGGTCCTGTGATCAAAACCTGGGCCTATAGGGCATTGCTCCCCTGTGTGAGAAGGCTGTGTGCCTTTATTGAGGCCCTATGGCCAGAGCCAGGGACTAGGGGGCATTGTTCCCTGTTTGAGCAGGCTGTGTGCCTAGATTAAGACCCTATGGCTGGAGCCCAGGCCTACAGAACATCACTCTTCTGTCTAAGCAGGCTGTGTGCCTGGATTGAGGCCCTGTGACCAGAGCCTGGGCCTAGAGGGCATTGCTCCCTGTATGAGCAGGCTGTGTGCCTAGATTGAGGCTCTATGTCTGGAGCCCAGGCCTACAGAACATCACTGTTCTGTTTGAGAAGGCTGTGTGCATGGATTGAGGCCCTGTGATCAAAACCTGGGCCTAGAGGGCATTGCTCCCCTGTGTGAGAAGGCCGAGTGCCTGGATTGAGGCCCTATGGCCAGAGCCTGGGCATAGAGGACATTGCTCCCTGTATGAGAAGGCTGTGTGCCTAGATTGAGGCCATATGGCTGGAGCCCAGGCCTACAGAACATCACTGTTCTGTTTGAGAAGGCTGTGTGCATGGATTGAGGCTCTGTGATCAAAACCTGGGCCTAGAGAGCATTGCTCCCATGTGTGAGCACACTGTATTGCTTAATGCCATGTGGGCCCAAGAGAATGTTCTAGTAACACTAGAAGATCCAGTTTTGCTGTGCTCTAGAGGAAGGTGCTACATAACGGTCTAGTAAAGATTTTGGGGGACCCCACCTTTTTTTTCTTGTTGTTTTGTTTTGTTTCTCTCTTGAAATCCATATCAGACTCAAAGGATCTTGTATGGAAGTTAGGGGAACCCTACGCCAAGTGTTTTGCCTCACACTGCAGCTGGTGGTTCCCGTTTGTTTGGCCATTCCCACAGGAATCTCTATAGATTGTATAGAGTGCAGAGGTCTCCCTCATATTATTTCCTTTTCTGGTCGAATGTCCTCAGTCTATAACAGGGTCTCGAAACTTTCCAAGCAAAGGGCCAGTTAACTATCCTTCAGGCTTTGGGGCAGGGGGCAAACTGTGGCCAGTGGGAGTAGAAAATGCCCCAACATCAGTGCCTTATCGTTGGTTATAATGGGAGAAATAGTGTCCCATTGTTGATATCACTGGAAAATTAGTGCCCCAGTTATGGTGTCAGTAGGGGGAATGGTGCCCCATCATTAGTGTCAGTTGGTTAACTACTGCCCCAAGGGCCAGATAAAGGCAAGGAAACAAACTCGGGCCGCAGTTTGGAAATCACTGGTTTATAGCAATTTCCTCTCTTGATGAGCGTTCTTGAACTCTTATGGTTGAATGTCCTTTGCCTATAAATGTTCTTATGGCTATTTTTCTGATAGGGTCGAACGTTACAAAATGTTACATTCACTCGGTGAAAGGCAACAAATAGAAAGTGATGCACGGATATATTGTTACGTTTTACTGAATGATGAGCAAATCACAAAGCACATTTTTATATATATAGCCCCCAAAGTCTGGTTACCTCTCTTATCGATTTCTCCCAGAACGGCCAATAAATTGGGATGAGGGTGGAGATTCTTCAGAGCGTAGAGACATTCCCACAATCCAATCACAGCTTTTCTTCCCTTCTCCAGAATTTGTTGTAGAATCTCCCTTGCTTCTATTTTTATAGGTGGACATCCCTGGAAAACAGAAATATCATTCCGGTACCCTGAATACTATCGGAGCTTGGAGAGTACCACGATTCATATACATCTGCGTACTTGCTATATATTTACACTATGTTGTGTTCTGTTTGTTTTTTGTTATGTTATGGTTTTAACTGATCATCTCATGTGTGAAGTGATATCATTTTATATGCATTAATAAACATTTTTTATTCTACATTAGTGGTGTTGCTGCCTTTAAAATCCCATTCAGGGGGGTCTTTTCTTTTTTCCGCATGACAGGGATGTGGCAGCAATCTACCACTTTCTGAAACTGTGAAAACATATTCATTCTTAAAGAATTTCTTGGGATTTTTTTACTCTCCTCTGCTATGTGCCTTTTATGTTCTATCTTAGCTACCCTTATTGCACCCTTACATTTCTTGTTGCATTCTTTGTAACGTTGGAATGCTGATGATGATCCCTCAGCTTTGTATTTTTTGAAGGCCTTCTCCTTTGCTTTTATATGCATTTTTACATTGGAGTTAAGCCATCCAGGACTTTTATTAGCACTTTTAAAATGTATTTTCCATTGGGATGCACTGGCTAATGTCCTTTTTTAATATGCTCTTAAAGCATACCCATTTTTCCTCCGTGTTCTTTGTTCCTAAGATTTTATCCCAATTGTTATCTTCTAGCAAGGATCGTAGTTTAGGGACGTTTGCTTTTTTGAAATTCAGTGTCTTTGTATTCCCCTTATGTTTTCTATTTGTGTGATTTATACTAAAACGAATTGACCTGTGATCGCTGTTTCCTAAATTGCCCCGTATTTCTACATCCATGATCAGGTCTGTATTGTTGGATCTAGTAACGCTTTGTTTCTAGTTGGTGCATTTACCATCTGACCCCTGAAATTGTCCTGCAAGACATTTAGGAACTGGGGAGCCTTAGATTAATATGCGATTTCTTCCACCCAGTCTATGTCTGGATAATTAAAATCCCCCATTATAATGATACTTCCCATTCTTGCCACCATGGTTGTCTGCAGGAGGGGGCAAGGGGTTTCAAGTGCTCCCCCTGGAATCAACAAGGTGTCTACACACTAGGGAGGAAAGTGCAGGAAAGTAAAGTCAAACATGATGGAGCTCAGCCTTATTTATTGTCAGGCTGACACCTGGATCTCCTTCCCTGCTGTCACAAGTTGCCTGATGCTGTGATCTTCTGTTATCAGCAAACTGCTTGCAGAATGTGTCTCCAATTGCAGGACTGTGGTCCTGTCAGCATAGACTGTGTATCTCCTTACACCAGGGATCCTCAAACTACGGCCCTCCAGCTGTTGCAGAACTACACATCCCATGAGGTATTGTAAAACTCTGACATTCACAGGCATGACTAGGGATGATGGGAATTGTAGTTCCTGAACACCTGGAGGGCCGCAGTTTGAAGACCCTTGCCTTACACTGTCAGGCTGAACCTTCTATTATCATGTAAAGAAATGTAACACTTTACTTCCCTGCATACTTTTGCTTGGCTACTATTAGGGCTCCTTCACATGTGTGGAAGTGAACGTTGCTCCTCTGAAAAGATCCATGCTTGGATCGCTTTTCAGAGCTCTTTAAGAGGTGGTGAGGAGGCAATATGTTGCCTCCTCACCACCTCATTTAACCCAATAATTGCCTTACGGTGGTCACATTGAACTACATCATTCTTTTTCACAGCACCACCCACTAAAAGCAACATGCTGTTTAACCAGTTCTATCAGTGCTGTCAATCAGTGCCACCTATTAGTGCCCCCTATCAGTGACCATCAGTGCAGCCTATTAGTCACCATCAGTGAAGGAGAAAAACTACTTATTTGCAAAATTTAATAATAGAAGCTAAGCAAAACTTTTTTTTTTTTTTTGTTTAATTGTCAGTCTTTTTTAAATACCACCAAAAGAAAGCTCTATCTGTGTGAAAAGAATTATAAAAATGTTATTTGGGTACAGTGTCACATGGTTGCCCAATTGTCATTCAAAGTGCGACAGCGCTGAAAGCTGAAAATTGGTCTGGGCAGGACAGGGGTGAAAGTGCCCTGTAGGGAAGTGGTTAAGCACAGCAACATAGCATAAAGCTGCTGTTGTGCCCATAAAGATGCTATTGTGCCCATATAGAATTTAAGATCTCCACTGGCTTAAAGTGGTTGTATACCTTTTTTGTTAACTTTTACCTACAGGTAAGCCTATAATAAGGCTTACCTGTAGGTAAAAAAAATATCTCCTAAACCTGTACGGTTTAGGAGATATTCCCCTCGCAATGAGCCGCTGAATGCAGCGGCGCATGTGCACAGGGGATTCTCGGCTGACAGCCCGGCAAACTCCGGAGCTCGCCGGACTGAAGTATCCCGCACGCACGCGCGGGAGTGATGTCATCGCGGCTCCGGCCACTCACAGCGCCGGAGCCGCGATACCCGGAAGACACGCCGAGGGGAGATGTCAGCTCCCTCGGCGTGGACAGGATGAGATGCCGGCGCCTCGTTCTAAGGTAAGTATCTCATAATGAGCTAGTATGCAGTGCATACTAGCTCATTATGCCTTTTCCCTTGCAGGTATAGGTAACAAAACAAAAAAAACGCGGGTATACAACCGCTTTAAGCCAATGCTGCACCGTGCAGGTGTAGTTTTTTTGTAATTGATTGATTGAATTGTATAATTGTATGTTTATTTATACCTTCGCTTGCCATTTTGCATGGTTTTGTATGTGGCTCAGATTGCCACGGCAAAACCAGGTTCCTTCCCCCCCTTAAAAAGTGCCAAATGTGGCAGTGGAAGGGGGGAGGGTTATCACGCTTTATAAGATAATGACTAAGCCCCTCCCCTTCATGAAATTGTCAAAAAGGGGGCAGAGCAGGGGTGACCTTAAAATGATGCCCCCCCCCCCCCCCGAAAAAAGTTATGTGGGCATCCATGCTTGCCGTTAATCCAAATTGTGATAGGAGGTCAGCCTCTGCCTCCTCCCTCAGGTTAGGGGGCCTATAGCATACTTCCAGTATTACTTTCCCTTTAGCTTCATCCCTTTGGAGCTCTACCCATAAGGATTCCACCTCCTCCCTAGCTCCCTCAGTGAAGCCATCTCTCACATTCACTTGTACCTCATTTTTGATATACAGGCATACCCCTCCACCTTTTTTACCCTCTCTATCCCTGTGATATAGGGAATACTTTTGAATGGTTGCCAGCCAATCATGAGAGCTGTCTAACCAAGTCTCTGTAATTCCTACAAAATCTAAATCCTCCTCGTACAACAGTAGCACCAGTTCTCCCATCTTTTCCGCCAGACTCCTGGCATTGGTGAACATGCCACGTCGTTTAGACCGGTCACATACTATCTCCTTATTGGGTGCTCTGGGGTTGCAAATAGGACTTGTTACTATTTGCTGAAATACTGAAGCCTAGATGCCAATACCAACACGCTGTCAAGATGCATCAATTATTTGGCTGTAGCACTAACTAATCTGCCCACCTAAATAATGTTCAAATATACAATTTTATGGACAAATAAGTAGTGCTCTACCTTGTTTTTCTTTTATTTTTTTTGTAGATTTAACACAAATAAGTAAAAAAAATATATATATATATTGATTTTTTTAATACTGTAATGGTATCTGGCATTTATAGTATTAAAAAGGGAAACACTACAATCTTCAGGCTGCAGGCTTATTTGATAAATGATGTCTCTAGCCTGCATGTGATATTATAGCTGACATAGCAATCGCATGATCAGGAATCGGTTCATTAGGGGGAACCGGAGGTGTCATTGACAGGAATCATCCATGAAAAATATTGTCTGCTTCTTGCCAGATGGAGAAGATAGAGTAATATTGAAGTAAATATGACCTATATGGCTGAAAGTCGTCAACTTTTACCGCAGGAATTGATTTTTTTTATGTCCTGAGAGATCTTCAATAAAGTCCAAGATTTTACTCCAGGGTGACTTGTTGCTGGATTTTCACTTTGTTTCTTTGGACGGTAAGTACAGCCTATGCCCAGCCACAAGCATCTGAGTCTCATCCTTTTAAGTGTGGAATAAGGGGTGTAGCACAGCAATTTACCTTTCTTTTATACACTATATTGCCAAAAGTATTGGGACACCTGCCTTTACACGCACATGAACTTTAATTGGCATCCCAGTCTTAGTCCGTAGGGTTCAATATTGAGTTGGCCCACCCTTTGCGGCTATAACAGCTTCAACTTTTCTGAGAAGGCTGTCGACAAGGTTTAGGAGTATGTCTATAGGAATGTTTGACCATTCTTCCAGAAGCACATTTGTGAGGTCAGGCACTGATGTTGGACGAGAAGGCCTGACTCGCAGTCTCCACTCTAATTCATCCCAAAGGTGTTCTATCGGGTTGAGGTCAGAACTTTGTGCCAGCCAGTCAAGTTCCTCCACCCCAAACTCGCTCATCCATGTCTTTATGGACCTGGCTTTGTGCACTGGTCCAAACCATTTGGTGAAAGGGGGATTATTGTGTGGGGTTGTTTTTCAGGGGTTGGGCTTGGCCCCTTAGTTCCAGTGAAGGGAACTCTTAAGGCATCAGCATACCAAGACATTTTGGAAAGGTTGAGGCCAGGACTCTGTGCAGGCCAGTCAAATTTCTCCACCCCGAACTCACTCATCCATGTCTTTATGGACCTTGCTTTGTGCACTGGTGCGCAGTCATGTTGGAATAGGATGGGGCCATCCCAAAACTGTTCCCACAAAGTTGGGAGCGTGAAATTGTCCAAAATGTCTTGGTATGCTGATGCCTTAAGAGTTCCCTTCACTGGAACTAAGGGGCCTACAAAGTAAGACTGGGATGCCATTAAGGTGCATGTGTGTTTAAAGGCAGGTGTCCCAATACTTTTGGTAATATAGTGTATATAACATCTTGCCATACATCTCTTTCAATAAAAGTTTTCAGACGGGGTGATGTAGAAGTAACAGTGATAAGTCTTCTCTCTCCCTCCTCCTCCACCGTATTTACCATCTGATGTATCACTGTAATGCAGGATGTTCAGAAATCCTTTTTTCTTACCTCCACCTTTAATACTTCCCGGGAATCAAGTTCCCGCCATAGAACATGAGGGTCCAAATCCTCCAATATACAGATTAGATCCTCTTGGTAATGCTGGTTTATCCTGCCCAGGGACCAGTCCTCATACCTGGACATCTGCAGGACGAATCTCTGAACGTCATCTAGAAAAAAAATACAAATCATTTGTAATCTTGAATTAGATTTTTGACCCCCTTCATGCTCTGAACTTCTGTTCCCCACCATGGAATGAATTTCTGTCCCCCTCCATGGTCTGAACTTCTGTCCCCCTCCATGGTCTGAACTTCTGTCCCCCTCCATGGTCTGAACTTCTGTCCCCCTCCATGGTCTGAACTTCTGTCCCCCTCCATGGCCTGAACTTCTGTCCCCCACCATGGTCTGAACTTCTTTCCCCCACCATGGTCTGAACTTTTATCCCCCTCTATGGCCTGAACTTCTGTCCCCCACCATGGTCTGAACTTCTGTCCCCCACCATGGTCTGAGCTTCTGCCCCCCACTATGGTCTGAGCTTCTGCCCCCCACTATGGTCTGAACTTCTGTCCCCCTCCATAGTCTGAACTTCTGTCCCCCTCCATGGTTTGAACTTTTATCCCCCTTCTTGGTCTGAACTTGTGTCCCCCTCCTTGGACTGAAATTCTGTTCCCCTCCATGGACTGAACTTCTATCCCCCTCCGTGGTCTGAACATCTGTCCCCTACATGGACTGAACTTCTATCCCCCTCCATGGTCTGAACATCTGTCCCGCTACATGGACTGAACCTCTGCCCCCCCTCCATGAACTGAAATTCTGTCCTCCTCCATGGTCTGAACTTCTGTCCCCCTCCATCGTCTGAGAAAATCTCACACAGATTGGTTCCTCTTCCTCATTCTTTGTCTCAGGACTTTGGCTGCATCAGCACCATCTAAACTGATCACATGAAAAGAGGAACTGAAATCTGTCCAAAATATCATTCTGGAAAGTATGTGGAAATCTCTCTGTGGTGGTATCTGATGGAGAAGTGTTTGGAGATTTCATTGTTGTGTCACTCTCATTTTCTGTCTCAGTGATATTCCTAGATTGAATAGACAGGTCTGCCCTGATGTGGCCGACCCCGCTTGGTCCTGCAGAACCGGCTCACCCCATACTACCTCTATGTACAGAACCTCTGCCTCTTCCTTTAGACCCGCCTGATTTTATTAATAATGGTGATTGCCTAAATTTATTGGCAGCCATGGCAATGGGGGGTACATACGTGGTTCTCTGGTGCACACTACTTTACTGCTTACTGCATGTATGCATTGAGGTTCTGCAAACCGGTCATAGTATTTTATCCCCTTCATTTGCTGCTGCCTTCCCCTATGCCTGAATTTTGGAAGTGTGGGAAGCCTATGCAGGAACACTAATAAGGCAGAACATCTGTTTCTCCTGTACCGGCCCCATTAGTTTAACCACTTGACCACTGGGCACTTAAACCCCCTTCCTAACCAGACCAATTTTCAGCTTTTGGTGCTCTCACACTTTGAATGACAATTACTCAGTCATACAACACTTTACCCATATCAAATTTTTGTCCTTTTTTTCACACAAATAGAGCTTTCTTTTGGTGGTATTTAATCACCGTTGGGTTTTTTATTTTTTGCGCTATGAAAGAAAAAAGACTGAAAATTTGGTAAAAAAATGAATTTTTCTTTGTTTCTGTTATAAAATTTGGCAAATTAGTAATTTTTCTTCGGAAATTTTGGCCAAAATTTATACTGCTACATATCTTTGGTAAAAATAAGTACAACTTGGTGTATATTATTTGGTCTTTGTGAATGTTAGAGAGTCCAAAAGCTATGGTGCCAATATCTGAAAATTGATCACACCTGAAGTACTGACGGCCTATCTAATTTCTTAAGACCCTAACATGCCAGAAAAGTAAATGACCCCTATTTGGAAAGAAGACATTCCAAGGTATTTAGAAAGATGCATGGTGAGTTTTTTTGAAATTGTCATCTTTTCCCACAATTCTTTGCAAAATCAAGATTTTTTTTTTTTTTTTTTTTCACAAAATTGTCATATTAGAAGGTTATTTCTCACACACAGCATATGCATACAACAAATTACACCCCAAAACACATTCTGCTATTACTCCCGAGTATGGCGATACCACATGTGTGAGACTTTTACACAGCGTGGCCACATACAGAGGCCCAACATGCAGGGAGCACCTTCAGGCGTTCCGGAGTGCCCAGGCCAATTCTGACATTTCTCTCCTACATGTAAAAATTATCATTTATTTGCTAGAAAATTACATAGAACCCCAAAACATTATATATATTTTTTTTAGCAAAGACCCTAGAGAATACAATGGCGGTTGTTGCAACTTTTTATCTCACACGGTATTTGCGTCTATTCTAACGCTTTTTTGGGGGAAAAAAAACAGTTTTGTGCTTTAAAAAAAAACCAAAACAGTAAAGTTAGCCCAATGTTTTTGCATAATATGAAAGATGAAGTTACGCCGAGTAAATAGATACCTAACATGTCACCCTTCAAAATGGCACACGCTCGTGGAATGGTGCCAAACGTCGCTACTTAAAAATCTCCATAGGTGACGCTTTAAAATTTTTTACTGGTTACATGTTTTGAGTTACAGAGGAGGTCCAGGGCCAAAATTATTGCTCTCGCTCCAACGTTCACAGTGATACCTCACATGTGTGGTTTGAACGCTGTTTTCATATGTGGGCGGGACTTATGTATGTGTTCGCTTCTGCATGCGAGCACGCAGGGACAGGGGCGCTTTAAAATTTTTTTTTTTTTTTATTGTTTATTTTACTTTATTTATTTTAGTTTGACACTTTTTTCCCCCAAAAAAAATTTTTGATCACTTTTATTTCTATTACAAGGAATGTAAACATCCTTGTAATAGGAATATGGCATGACAGGTCCTCTTTACAGTGAGATATGGGGTCAATAAGACCCCACATCTCACCTCTAGGCTGGGAAGCCTGAAATAAAAAATAAAAAAAAAAGGTTCTTGGCTTCGATCGTAGCGGTGAGTCGGTAGAAGCACCGGAGGGTGGCGGGAAGGGGGGGGTCCCTTCTCGCCTCCCATAAGAACGATCAAGCAGTGGAACAGCTGCTATGATCATTCTTATGTTGTAGGAAATCGCCGGCTGAAAAAGCTGATATCTGAATGATGCCTGTAGCTGCAGCCATCATTCAGATATCCCCGCTCAAAGTCAAGGACGTCATATGACTGTGGGCGGGAACTGGTTAAAAATTGCGGAGTATTGCGGGGTATTGCAGAGTATTGCGGAGTAGTGCAGGGTATATTGCAGGGTATATTGCTGGGTATATTGCAGAGTATTGCTGGGTATATTGCAGAGTATTGCTGGGCATATTGCAGAGTATTGCGGGGTATAATGCAGAGTATTGCAGGGTATAATGCAGAGTATTGCAGGGTATTATGCAGAGTATTGCAGGGTATTATGCAGAGCATTGCAGAGTATTATGCAGAGTATTGCAGGGTATTATGCAGAGTATTGCAGGGTATAATGCAGAGTTTTGCGGGGTATTATGCAGAGTATTGCAGAGTATTATGCAGAGTATTGCAGGGTATTATGCAGAGTATTGCTGGGTATAATGCAGAGTATTGCAGGGTATTATGCAGAGTATTGCAGGGTATAATGCAGAGTATTGCAGGGTATTATGCAGAGTATTGCAGGGTATTATGCAGAGTATTGCAGGGTATTATGCAGAGTATTGCAGAGTATTATGCAGAGTATTGCAGGGCATTATGCAGAGTATTGTAGGGTATTATGCAGAGTATTGCAGGGTATTATGCAGAGTATTGCAGGGTATAATGCAGAGTATTGCAGGGTATTATGCAGAGTATTGCAGGGTATAATGTAGAGTATTGCAGGGTATTATGCAGAGTATTGCAGGGTATAATGCAGAGTATTGAGAGTATTGCAGGGTATTATGCAGAGTATTGCAGGGTATAATGCAGAGTATTGCAGGGTATTATGCAGAGTATTGCAGGGTATTATGCAGAGTATTGCAGGGTATAATGCAGAGTATTGCGGGGTATTATGCAGAGTATTGCAGAGTATAATGCAGAGTATTGCAGGGTATTATGCAGAGTATTGCAGGGTATTATGCAGAGTATTGCAGGGTATTATGCAGAGTATTGCGGGGTATTATGTAGAGTATTGCAGGGTATAATGCAGAGTATTGCAGGGTATTATGCAGAGTATTGCAGGGTATTATGCAGAGTATTGCAGAGTATTGCAGGGCATTATGCAGAGTATTGCAGGGTATTATGCAGAGTATTGCAGGGTATAATGCAGAGTATTGCAGGGTATTATGCAGAGTATTGCAGGGTATTATGCAGAGCATTGCAGAGTATTATGCAGAGTATTGCAGGGTATTATGCAGAGTATTGCAGGGTATAATGCAGAGTATTGCGGGGTATTATGCAGAGTATTGCAGAGTATTATGCAGAGTATTGCAGGGTATTATGCAGAGTATTGCGGGGTATTATGCAGAATATTGCAGAGTATTATGCAGAGTATTGCAGGGTATTATGCAGAGTATTGCTGGGTATAATGCAGAGTATTGCAGGGTATAATGCAGAGTATTGCAGGGTATTATGCAGAGTATTGCAGGGTATTATGCAGAGTATTGCAGGGTATTATGCAGAGTATTGCAGAGTATTATGCAGAGTATTGCAGGGCATTATGCAGAGTATTGTAGGGTATTATGCAGAGTATTGCAGGGTATAATGCAGAGTATTGCAGGGTATTATGCAGAGTATTGCAGGGTATTATGCAGAGTATTGCAGGGTATAATGTAGAGTATTGCAGGGTATTATGCAGAGTATTGCAGGGTATAATGCAGAGTATTGAGAGTATTGCAGGGTATTATGCAGAGTATTGCAGGGTATAATGCAGAGTATTGCAGGGTATTATGCAGAGTATTGCAGGGTATTATGCAGAGTATTGCAGAGTATTATGCAGAGTATTGCAGGGTATTATGCAGAGTATTGCAGGGTATAATGCAGAGTATTGCGGGGTATTATGCAGAGTATTGCAGAGTATAATGCAGAGTATTGCAGGGTATTATGCAGAGTATTGCAGGGTATTATGCAGAGTATTGCAGGGCATTATGCAGAGTATTGCAGGGTATTATGCAGAGTATTGCAGGGTATAATGCAGAGTATTGCAGGGTATTATGCAGAGTATTGCAGGGTATTATGCAGAGTATTGCAGGGTATAATGCAGAGTATTGCGGGGTATTATGCAGAGTATTGCAGAGTATTATGCAGAGTATTGCAGGGTATTATGCAGAGTATTGCGGGGTATTATGCAGAGTATTGCAGAGTATTATGCAGAGTATTGCAGGGTATTATGCAGAGTATTGCTGGGTATAATGCAGAGTATTGCAGGGTATAATGCAGAGTATTGCAGGGTATTATGCAGAGTATTGCAGGGTATTATGCAGAGTATTGCAGGGTATTATGCAGAGTATTGCAGAGTATTATGCAGAGTATTGCAGGGCATTATGCAGAGTATTGCAGGGTATAATGCAGAGTATTGCAGGGTATTATGCAGAGTATTGCAGGGTATTATGCAGAGTATTGCAGGGTATAATGCAGAGTATTGCAGGGTATTATGCAGTGTATTGCAGGGTATTATGCAGAGTATTGCAGGGTATAATGTAGAGTATTGCAGGGTATTATGCAGAGTATTGCAGGGTATAATGCAGAGTATTGAGAGTATTGCAGGGTATTATGCAGAGTATTGCAGGGTATAATGCAGAGTATTGCGGGGTATTATGCAGAGTATTGCAGAGTATAATGCAGAGTATTGCAGGGTATTATGCAGAGTATTGCGGGGTATTATGTAGAGTATTGCAGGGTATAATGCAGAGTATTGCAGGGTATTATGCAGAGTATTGCAGGGTATTATGCAGAGTATTGCAGAGTATTGCAGGGCATTATGCAGAGTATTGCAGGGTATTATGCAGAGTATTGCAGGGTATAATGCAGAGTATTGCAGGGTATTATGCAGAGTATTGCAGGGTATTATGCAGAGCATTGCAGAGTATTATGCAGAGTATTGCAGAGTATTGCAGGGCATTATGCAGAGTATTGCAGGGTATTATGCAGAGTATTGCAGGGTATAATGCAGAGTATTGCAGGGTATTATGCAGAGTATTGCAGGGTATTATGCAGAGTATTGCAGGGTATAATGCAGAGTATTGCAGGGTATAATGCAGAGTATTGCGGGGTATTATGCAGAGTATTGCAGGGTATAATGCAGAGTATTGCGGGGTATTATGCAGAGTATTGCAGAGTATTATGCAGAGTATTGCAGGGTATTATGCAGAGTATTGCGGGGTATTATGCAGAGTATTGCAGAGTATTATGCAGAGTATTACAGGGTATTATGCAGAGTATTGCTGGGTATAATGCAGAGTATTGCAGGGTATAATGCAGAGTATTGCAGGGTATTATGCAGAGTATTGCAGGGTATTATGCAGAGTATTGCAGGGTATTATGCAGAGTATTGCAGAGTATTATGCAGAGTATTGCAGGGCATTATGCAGAGTATTGTAGGGTATTATGCAGAGTATTGCAGGGTATAATGCAGAGTATTGCAGGGTATTATGCAGAGTATTGCAGGGTATTATGCAGAGTATTGCAGGGTATAATGTAGAGTATTGCAGGGTATTATGCAGAGTATTGCAGGGTATAATGCAGAGTATTGAGAGTATTGCAGGGTATTATGCAGAGTATTGCAGGGTATAATGCAGAGTATTGCAGGGTATTATGCAGAGTATTGCAGGGTATTATGCAGAGTATTGCAGGGTATTATGCAGAGTATTGCAGAGTATTATGCAGAGTATTGCAGGGTATTATGCAGAGTATTGCGGGGTATAATGCAGAGTATTGCGGGGTATTATGCAGAGTATTGCAGAGTATAATGCAGAGTATTGCAGGGTAATATGCAGAGTATTGCAGGGTATTATGCAGAGTATTGCAGGGTATTATGCAGAGTATTGCGGGGTATTATGTAGAGTATTGCAGGGTATAATGCAGAGTATTGCAGGGTATTATGCAGAGTATTGCAGGGTATTATGCAGAGTATTGCAGAGTATTGCAGGGCATTATGCAGAGTATTGCAGGGTATTATGCAGAGTATTGCAGGGTATTATGCAGAGTATTGCAGGGTATAATGCAGAGTATTGCAGGGTATTATGCAGAGTATTGCAGGGTATAATGCAGAGTATTGCAGGGTATTATGCAGAGTATTGCAGAGTATTATGCAGAGTATCGCAGGGTATTATGCAGAGTATTGCAGAGTATTATGCAGAGTATCGCAGGGTATTATGCAGAGTATCGCAGGGTATTATGCAGAGTATCGCAGGGTATAATGCAGAGTATCGCAGGGTATTATGCAGAGTATTGCAGGGTATAATGCAGAGTATTGCAGGGTATTATGCAGAGTATTGCAGGGTATTATGCAAAGTATTGCAGGGTATTATGCAGAGTATTGCAGGGTATTATGCAAAGTATTGCAGGGTATTATGCATGGAGGGATGGATGGATGTGACAGCAATTGTCACTGAGCACTGCTGTGGGCACTACACATGCAGCCCACAGAGGTGCTGCCATCCAATCCCTCCCCCTCTCCCCTCGCACTGTACCGATCGGTAAACAGGAGGGGAGGGACGAACCGGCGGCATGACATGACGCCGGTCTGTTGACATGTGATCGCTCCGTCATTTGATGGAGCGACCACATGGTAAACGGCCGCGATCAGCGGACCCGGCGGTCATGGAAGTTCTCGGGTGCGTGCCCGAGGGGGCGCGCGAGAGCAGTATTCTGGGAGGACGTCCATGGACGTCCACCCAGAACTAGCCGACCGCGCTGCAGCCGTCTTTCGGCTATGGCCCGGTCGGCAAGTGGTTAAAAGGGGAGGGCCGGCTTGACACTTTCTTCTGCATCCCCCAGCAGCACTGCCAGCTGCTCTTTTTTCCATCTGTGCTGCAGGTGGATCAGTTCTTGGATCAGTGTCCCCACCCACCTGCTGTCAGGCACCCCTATGTGCCTCCCCTCCCCCAAAGAGCTGCTGGCTTCCCACCTCTTCCACCAGCAGCTGCTGAGGGCACACAGGCGGATTGTTTCAAGAAGGAGAGTTGGGGAAGGAGTCGGTATATGTCATATTTACCCTTCCCTTCCTTTACTTAATGAACACAGTGATTGATTGGTACTGATCCCTCCTGTGTCCACTCATCACTGAATCATAATAAACTGTGTTTGTGAATGAACAGGAAGCCTTAGCACACAGTGCTTCCCATTCATTCACTGTCTAGTGCAGCTGAGGATGCAGAGAGAGGGACTGAGGAATCTCTGTCCTCAATTCCTTTCTCTGTCTCAAAAGTGAGACATCAGAGGTCTGTTTAAACCCCTAATTGCAGCACCCCCACAGTTGCTAGTGTAGGTACATTCAGTTTGGCTCCCCTGTAGGGAGACGGGCAGGGGTTAATTGTGTATATGAGACTGGGCAGCAGGGTGCACAGGCCCCCCCAATCCATGCGCCCGGCCTCTATTCTACATGCAGGGCGCCGGACAAATGGATTCAAATGGGGTTTTTTTTTTGGAAGCACATGACTAGAGCCTGAGACTCTAATTGGCTTCATAAAAGGGTGGGCTCTGGGCGCAGAACACAGCGCCCGGAGCCCACCCAGTTGTGTGACCTTAGCGAATTAATATTCACCAATGTCTTCCTGCTTCTCCTCCCTTCCAATCAGGAAGCGGGTCCTGAGACCTGATTAGCCAGCAGTTCTAAGATACCATTGGCTGGATTCGAGGACTCCTGATTGGGCAGGATGAGACTGCCGGGACTCAGGGCCAAGACACGGGAAGAGAGACGCAGGGATGAAGGGAAGTGCGAGGTGGCGGTGGGGCCTGGTGGACAACAGGCGTGTGAGCGAGGCGACGATTGGGGTGGGGGGTGGAAGGGTAGCAGCGATCGATCAAGCAACGGGGGGTGGGAGGAGTGTCTGGTGGTGGTCGGTTGACTGACTGGTGGGTGGGGGTGGCTGGCTGGCTGGGGGCTGCAGACTGCCCCCAAGAAATTTGAGCACCAGCCGCCACTGCTGGGCAGTGCTTCCCAGACTATGGCTCTGTTACCTTCCAATCTTCTGGAACTCTCTGGATGTTTCCAGAACATAGTGGGCGGAGGGACAGGGGCTGCAGCCTGAATATTCATGGAGCTTTCACCAATTCCTGGTGAACGTGGTCATCACTGCAGCTGCAGCAATGATTAAGAAATTCTCTTTTAGGGTCGGTGATTCTGCATAATGTAAAAGTAATCTGAGTGGCTAACGAGCCTCTGAAATACTTTTACAGCGGGAGGAAGAGGGTCTCACCCCCCTCCTACCACCCGCTGCAGCCTTAACCGAGCTCTCCCGTGAGATCAGTGAGCCTAGTAAGGATGCGAACAGCAGCATCTGACTCTGGGCACGCAGTGAGAGGAACAGATGTCGTTCCTCCCACTGAGTGATGTCAGAAACAAGAAGTGACAAGGATTTTTATCACTTCCGGTTCCGGTTCTTTATTTACCTGACTGTTACCAGCCAGGGAAGCAGCCGATCAGACCGGTCTGTATCTTATTGGCTGCAATGGAGGCCAGAGGAGAGATCTGGGGTCTAATAAACCTCAGGTCCCTCCATAAAGAGGTCCTGTCACTGCTCATGGTATTACAAGGGATTTTGTTCATCCCTTGTAATAGCAATAAAGTTGATAAAAAAAGTTAAAGTTACAGTGTTAATAAAAAAAATGTAAATAAAAAAAAAACATAAAAAAAAAAAAAAAAAATGTAAAGCACTTTTGTTTTCCCATGCTCATGCACAAATGCAAACGCACACATAGGTATTGCCACGAACGTTAGAATGAGAGCAGTAATTCTAGCACCAGACCTCCTGTATAACTCTAAACTGGTAACCTGTAAAGGCTTTTGAAGCATCTATCTATCTATCTATATATAACGTTTGGGGGTTCTAAGTAATTTTCCAGCAAAAATTATGATTTTTACATGTAGGAGAGGAATGTCGGAATTGCCCCGCACTGGAAGTGGTTAAAGGGACTGAGGGAGTACAAATCAGCCATCACACCCAAAGGAAAGAGAGGACAGTGAAGTGCAATAACTCGTGTGTCTGGAGACAGGGGTAGCTTCAGGAGCACCCCAACACCATAGCTCCCAACTGTCCCTGATTTCGAGGGACTGTCCCTGATTTGGAGCAATGTCCCTCTGTCCCTCATTCCTCCTCATTTGTCCCTCATTTTGGTCTGATCCATATAGTTGTATATAAAATGCACTTTTTATCTTTCAAAAAGTGTTTCCCTGTGCTAAACCTTTCATCCAATTTCTAAATTGCTGCATTTGTACATTTTAAAAGCCAATATAAAGGAATAGTAGTGGTAAAAAAAAAGCCCTTGTGGATTAAATTAACCTTTTTTTTGGTTAATTCTCCTTCAAGGGGGTGTGGTAGGGGGCGTGTCCTATGCCTACATACAGTTTGTTAGTAGGTGTCCCTCATTCCTATCTCAAAATGTTGGGAGGTATGCCCAACATCTCTAACTTTGGGCCTAGAGCAGCCAGGTGTCCTGCAATGCGTTCAGGTGCTCCTCAACATTACTTTTGGGGCTTTTATCCACTGTTGTAGCTCCACCGTTACTCCCACTAGTGGGCAGCACAGATCAGTTTGGATTCTTAGAGCAATATTGTACTGTATGTCATCCAGTGGCGGCTGGTGGTATATTTTTTGGCACTGAGGAGGGTTAGGGTTGGCGTTGCGTATTCCCTAAGGTCAAATATCAAGACATTTGGTTTTCAAGCTCCACCGGGTTTGCCAAGGCTTGGACACAGGCTTTGTTTGTTAAGGCTTGGACACAGGCGTCACTTACTCCACCGGGTTTGCCAAGGCTTGGACACAGGCTTTGTTTGTTAAGGCTTGGACACAGGCGTCGCTTACTCCACCGGGTTCGCCAAGGCTTGGATACAGTAGTAGAACACTTGAGAACCTTTGCCAGTGCCCGCTCGGTCAGTCACCAGGCCCGCACTTACCTCATCTAGGTTGCGGGAAGCACTTCCTCTGGGCGGCGGCTTCCCCTGCATCTCCTCCTCCTCAACATCACGGCGGCTTCTGCTATGCATCTACTTCCTCCTTCTCCCCCTAGGCAGCCAATAGGATCACTTCTCCTCTCTACCAATCAGGTGACGGGTCTCAGGACCCGCTTCCTGATTGCCAGGAGGAGAATCAGGAAGTTAATAGAGAATATTTAATTTGCTATTGTCACACAACTGGATGGGCTCGGGGCGCAGTGTTCTGCGCCTTGAGCCAACCCTTTTTTTAAGCCAATTAGAGGCTCAGGCTCTAATCATGTGCTAAAAAAAACCAAAAAACATTGGAATCCATGCAACCGACGCACCACATTTAGATTAGGGGGCCGGCGCATGGATTAGGGGGGCAGCGCCCCTGCACCCTCTATGGACGGGCTGTCACTGATGTCACCACAGAGTGGTACTGTGGACATACTACATAAAGCAGTGCCTCGTCCTAGATTACATAGTAAATGTTGAAAAATAAGAAAAAAATTACTTTTATTGCACAACAACACTCAAAGTATGTTTAAAAACGTATAGGTGTTTTATAGAACATACAAAAAAAAAAAATCAATTAAAAAATCCTTTAGTACAATTTGCTAGACATATCCCCTGGCATATACCATCAATCCTAATAGAAAAATTAAAACAACCAAGTAGTTTGAACCACAGGTGTAACATGTGAAAACATAGCCCTACTATAAACTACCAATAGCCAGCCAATTATAGGGCGATGGTATCCAGTTTGAGGTTCAGCTCAACATGTTTCACACAGACCGTGCTTCATCAGGAGCTTAATATATTAAAAATGATATTTCTGAATAGAAAATGGTACCCTTTATATCTATTTCTATTCAGAAATATCATTTTTAATATATTAAGCTTCTGAAGAAGCACGGTCTGCGCGAAACATGTTGAGCTGACCCGCAAACTTGATATCATCACCCTGATAATACCCATCTATGGGTAGTTTACAGTAGGGCTATATTTTCACATGTTACACCTGTGGTTCAAACTACTTGGTTGTTTTATTTTTGCATTAGGGTTGATGGTAAATTCAAATGAATGAGACTGTTATATGTTTAGCAAACTGTGATAAAGGATTTTTTAATAGTTTTTTTTTTTAAATTTAAATAAAATACCTATACATTTTTCAACATATTTGGAGTGTTGTTTTGACATAATAGTAAATTTTTTCTTATTTTTCAACATTTACTCAGCAGCCAGAGACTTTAGCGGGTCCTCAACCTTTTGTTTGGAGTTTGTAATTTCCTCTGTTCTGGGCATCCCATGTACCCCCAGCAAGAAGACAAATACTGCCTGACACAGCAAAGGTTGTAGGTTCAGACCCGGGTCCTAACAAGAGGTCTCAGTGGTGGGTTACATTGGAAATTTATCTTGTATAGGACATATTAACTCTAAAAGACATGCTGAGCTCTAACACATGACAATCCTCAGATTACACCCCACCACTGAGGTATTCTGATTCGTTCCATGCAACAAAAAAATGTGAAATTGGAATGGATGTAAACAGATTTAGCTCTAACCCCTACGCCCTACACACTGCAATATACTGCAGTAAGACTGCACTGACGCACTTCAATATTCTGCAGTAAGACTGCACTGACGTACTTCAATATACTGCAGTAGGACTGCACTGACATACTACAATATACTGCAGTAAGACTGCACTGATGCACTACAATATACTGCAGTAAAACTGCATTGACACACTTCAATATACTGCAGTAAGACTGCACTGACATACAACAATATACTGCAGTAAGACTGCACTGATGCACTACAATATACTGCAGTAAAATTGCACTGAAACACTGAAATATACTGCTGTAAAACTGCACTGACGTACTTCAATCTACTGCAGTAAGACTGCACTGAAGTACTTCAATATACTGAAGTAAGACTGCACTGACACACTTCAATATACTGCAGTAAAATTGCCCTGACATAGTACAATATACTGCAGTAAGACTGCACTGACACACTACACTGACATTCTACACTCACAATAGAATCAGAATAGAACACTTTAGCACACTAACTCGCTAGTAGTACTGAACAGAGCCCTGTTTGTTCTATCTGTCTCCACGTCAATATCACACTACAAATGGCTCCTCTGGAAAGGAACCTTTTATAATGGGGGGGGGGGGGGTCTATGAGCCCACCATCATCTTTACTTTCTCCAATCATGGCTCTGACAGTGCCCTGTGCCCTGATTGGGCAAAACCTTCATTGCTTCAGGAAATTAAAATGCACTGTGCATTGCATTGTGGGGAATTCGGTGGGCTGAACAGACGGTCAAATACCCTGCCAATTCGGGTGTTCGCTGAATAGCCGAACAGCCAATGTTTGGCCTGAACTTTTGCTCGGCTCGAACCGTTCGCCCAACATTACTTTTCAATAGGAGTGACCCAGATATGGGACACTATGGCTCATGGGTCAGTGAGTTCTTCATTCTTAGAGGCTGACTACAAACTTTTACCCCAGTGGTACATGGTACCCTCTAGGGAAGCCACATTTATACAGAGTGCCTCAGATTGTTGTTTATGAGGCTGTGGCTCAACTGGCACTTTGGTACACATGTGGTGTAAGTGTCCTAGAACCAAAAGATCTTGGATGAGGGTATACTTATTGGTCTATACAGTCGTGGGAGTCAAAAGTAGAGTGGAAACCCTCATGAAGCCTTGTAATCCTCAAACACCTCTCATGTACCTCTAACCAATTGAGATTAATATTTTTCACCTAATGTATATAAAGTTCCTCCACCCCAAGCTCGTTCATCCATGTCTTTATGGACCGTGCTTTGTGCACTGATGCTCAGTCATGTTGGAACAGGAAGGGGCCATCCCCAAACTGTTCCCACAAAGTTGGGAGCATGAACTTGTCCAAAATGTCTTGGTATGCTGACGCCTTAAGAGCTCTCTTCACTGGAACTAAGGGACCAAGCCCAACCCCTGTAAAACAACCCGATACCATAATCCCCCCTCCACCAAATGATTTAGACCAGTGCACAAAGCGCTAATATACTCATACATACTCCTATTTTAGTAATTTGGGCCTTAAAAGTCCACCATAGACTCTACTCTACACCAACAGCACTGATTCACCTTAGTGGCCACCTATTCAAACCTTTTAACATAGCAAGGGGCACCAGACAGGGATGCCCCTTTCCCCTTTAATATTTGCCATAGCCATTGAAACACTGGCAGTAGCAATCCCATTATTCAATTAATCTCTTGTGGTTCCCAAATACACAAATGCAGCCTTTTTGCGGACGATATGTTACTTTTCATAACTTTTCCCATCACGTCCCTACCCAATCTATATATACTTTTGAAGAAATTCGCAATGACCTCTGGCCTCAGGGTAAACTATGACAATTCCCATGCCCTCAACATATCTCTGAAACCAGCCATAGTAGAGACGCTGCAAATCTCTTTTAAGTTTAGATGGAACGCCTCTTCAATAGAATACCTAGGGATTAACCTTACCGCCAATATAGGCCAATACCGCCAATATAGGCCAACTGTACTCAGCAAACTTCCCTCCCTCCTACCGGAGACTTGAATTGGAGCTGAAGACCTGGGCTAGTAAAGAACTATCCTGGCTGGGTAGGATCCACTCAATAAAAATGACACTCCTCCCCAGACTGCTATACCTATTTAGAGCTATTCCGATTAACCTAAAGAAAGACCATTTGCAATCACTCCAAAGGAAAATTGTCAGGTTTATCTGGGGGGGAGCAGGACATAGGTTGCCTAGAAACACTCTATCCCGACAGCGTATTTAGGGAGGACTAGGACTGCCAAGACTACTTTGGTACTATCAGGCGGCAAGACTTGCTCAGCTTTCTACTGTCTACTCCAGAACCGAAAAACCTGACTGGATCCAAATAGAGAGACAGGCGGCACCCACCAACACCCCCAACTATTTCCTTTGGATCCCTTCCAAGGAAAGACTGCCCCACACTCTCTCTGATCCTTTCACAATCCCTATCCCTTTGGGACACATTGAAAACCCATACCACCATAACCTCTGAATGCCATCCCCTGGCTCACATATTTAACAACACTGACTTCGCTCCTGGACTGGACATAAAATCCTTTAAGTGGTGGCTGGACAAGGGGCTGTATCAGATCGGACACTTCTTTACTGCAACAGGCCCAGTAACTACAAAATTTTGTGAGCAAAAACTAGGAGGGAGAAATTCAGATTTCAACAAATACAACACTATCTTCACAAAATATGGAAAGGGAAACCCATCCCACCTGGGTTCACTCCCTATGAGTTATGGTCAGGACAAGCCACGGATCAGAGGGGTGGAATCTCTGTAATATATCAATCTCTAGCCCAGCAGGCAGACAAAACTCCTTACATGTCAGCATGGGAAACTGATCTCCAAATTCAATGGGAGCTCGACAAATGGCAGACATCCTTTTTCAGAGCCTATAAGGGGATAAAGAATATTTTCTTAATAGAATCTAATCTCAAAGTGATGAGCAGATGGTATCTCACACCTTCTAAATTAGCCCTCATGTATCCTTCCGCAAACTAGGGCTGCGCATCTTCACTGGTCTCACGATTCGATTCGATTACGATTATCTGGTCAACAATTCGATTCAATTCCGCGATGCATCACGATTACCGACGAGCTCCCACTTCCGCTTGGGCCGCCTAGGTGGCCCTTCCACCCTGCAATCTTCTGGGACACATCACAGTTCCCAAAAGATTGCCCGGCTATGCAGGACAGTGCAGTGAGACATGCGCACCCGGCTGTGAAGCTGCAAGCTGTCACAGCCGGATGCCCACAGTAGTATTGCCAGCGCTGTGGACAGGCGGGGGAGAGAAGGGAGGGTTTGGGTGGCCACGTCGCTGGATTGTGGGACAGGTGAGTGTCTTTTTATTAAAATTCAGAAGATACACTTTTTTTGTAGCTGCTGACTTCTAATAAACAAAAAATTGACTGGAACTCCGCTTTGAATTAAAAATAACCTCACTCCCTAAAAAGTGCAGTAATCCGGTGCACTACAGGGTACAGAGATTCACACACACTGCTGCTGGGAGGTCAAAAGGGAAAGAATCCACAGATGACAAACAGCCCTGTGAAGTTCCCTGTACTGTCTCTTTGCTGACCAGTGGCGGCTGGTGCTCAAAATTTTTTTGGGGGGCGCAAACAAACTGAAAAATACTGAACCTCCCCCGTCAAACGCAGCCATCTGTGCCCGTCAAACGCAGCCACTTGTGCCCGTCAAACGCAGCCACCTGTGCCCATCAAATGCAGCCACCTGTGCCCAAACTCAGCCACCTGTGCCCAAACTCAGCCACCTGTGCCCAAACGCAGCCACTTGTGCCCAAATGCAGCCACTTATGCCTGCCAAACTCAGCCACCTGTGCCAAAACGCAGCCACCTGTGCCCAAACGCAGCCACCTGTGCCCAAACTCAGCCACCTGTGCCAAAACGCAGCCACCTGTGCCAAAACTCAGCCACTTGTGCCCAAACTCAGCCACTTGTGCCCAAACGCAGCCACTTGTGCCCGCCAAACTCAGCCACCTGTGCCCAAACGCAGCCACCTGTGCCCAAACTCAGCCACTTCTGCCCAAACGCAGCCACTTGTGCCCGCCAAACTCAGCCACCTGTGCCAAAACGCAGCCACCTGTGCCCAAACGCAGCCACCTGTGCCCAAATGCAGCCACTTGTGCCCGCCAAACTCAGCCACCTGTGCCCAAACGCAGCCACCTGTGCCCAAACGCAGCCACTTGTGCCCGCCAAATGCAGCACATCACTTGTGCCAGCCATCGCAGCCATTAAATGCAGCCATCACTGGCCCCCCACAATTACTTTCTTTTAATAAATATATTACAATGGATGGTGTGCCCCCGCTGTATGTGCTTTTAAAAAACGATGTCACTTCATACCAAATTTCGCCGGTATACGATCATGTGACTCCCGGCCGCCCCGCCCCTCTCCACTCTCCTCTTCCCTCTCCGCTCTCCGCTCACGTGTCTCCTGAGTCCTGATGTCAGCGGGGAATTCTCAGTCCCGCCCGCTGACTATAGTTATCGTATCAGAAGAGAGGCGGGCGGGACTGAGAAATCCCCACTGACGTCAGGACTCAGGAGACGGAAGCGGAGAGCGAAGAGGAGAGCGGAGAGGGGCGGGGCGGGCCGGGAGTCACATGATCGTATACCGGCGAAGTTCGGTATGAAGTGACATTGTTTTTTAAAAAGCACATACAGCGGGGGCACAGCATCAATTGTAACACATTTATTAAAATAAAGACGTTTTAAAAATTTTCTCGAGCGCTTTTCCGGGAGGGGCGGGGGTACTAATGACGTCACTGAACATCGATTTTCGGGTTTTTATGCATCGATGCCGCATCGGGGACACCCGAATCGCGATGCATCGATGCAACGATTAATTTCAGCACCCCTACCGCAAACCCCCAGTGCTTCAGGGGACGTGAAATGAATGGCTCCATGGCCCATATATGGTGGGAATGCCCCAAAATCAGGCCTTTCTGGAAGAGGATTTTTAATCTAATCCAAAAAGTGACAGACCTTCAGATCCCCAGAACCCCCCCCCCCCCCGCTGTAGCCCTCCTGAATGCTAACATTCCAAAGACTCCTAAATGGAATCTCAAACAAGTCCACTTTATTCTCCTGGGCGCTAAGCTGACAATTGCCAAGGCCTGGAAACAGCTAGGGGCAGAGGCGGCTCTAGGCTTTGTGAGGCCTTAGGCAAAACTTATACATGAGGCCCCACGGACTGGGACGCTCCGTGATGAGGCCGCTATTCCTCAGGCTGCGGGCAGTATCTGATTTGTCCATCAGCTCCTAAGCCACAGAGTCCCAGTGGGGGTAGGCGGAGCCGCCGGCGTCAACTTCAGTGATTGAGAACAGGCAAATTAGGAGGCCGCGAGGCCCCTGTGAGTGCGAGGCCTTAGGCGACTGCCTAATTTGCCTAATTAGAGAGCCGCCTCTGGCTAGGGGTATCTTTCTCAGCTGCCAAGCGTAAAATATCATGGCTGATGTCCCAAGAGAAATTGACCAGTATTTTGCTAGATTCCAAAGCACAGTTTGAATCCACCTGGGAACCTTGGGCCAAACACGTGGGTATTTCCCTCATCCCCGGGATGCAAGCATAACAAGTAAGCTTCATCAATGTCCCTCCAGCTGACAACCTGCTGGATGGCTCCTAGTTCTTTCCCCTCCTCCTCCCCCCCTCTCTTATTCCTCTCTTTACCTCTTTTTCTTTTTTCTTATTTATTTATTTATTTATTTTTGTCAGACCTACCACGCTTAGGTATGATGTGGACCTATACTACGCCCTACGTATCAGAGGAGTACAAGTGCCTCCAGGCTCTTAAGTAGAAGAGCCCCCATCTAGAGGCTCTGAGGCTAGGTGCTCATACCATCTCAACACAAGCAGTGCTCGTTACCCACCATTACGAGTGGATGCAATCCGGATGTCCCGGAGTGGCTTCCCCGGCACAGTCTGATCCCTTTAGGGGTGTCGGGGGAGCTCCCCGAGACGTCTGAAACCAGACATTGCAAGGCACGTATATCGTGAGACATTGTCTAACCCGCCTCAGAATTCTCACACTGAACGGTTTTTATTTGCTTTTCATAGATGTAAGTGAGTTTGCCCATTCCAAGCCTATAGGAGGTATTTGATGTTATGCTGCATTGTATCTTGCTATGGATGTATAACGTGTATCTGATTCTTTTGAGAATAATAAAAACTTTGAAAGAAAAAGTCCACCATAGGGGTTTTATTTTTTTAGTGCACAAAGCAAGGTCCATAAAGACATGGCTGAGCGAGTTTGGGGTGGAGGAACTTGACTGGCCTGCACAGAGTCCTGACCTCAACCCGACAGAACACCTTTGGGATGAATTAGAGCGGAGACTGCGAGCCAGGCCTTCTCATCCAACATCAGTGCCTGACCTCACAAATGCTCCTCTGGAAGAATGGTCAAACATTCCCATAGACACACTCCTAAACCTTGTGGACATCCTTCCCAGAAGAGTTGAAGCTGTTATAGCTGCAAAGGGTGGGCCAACTCAATATTGAACCCTACAGACTAAGACTGGGATGCCATTAAAGGTCATGTGCGTGTAAAGGCAGGCGTCCCAATACTTTTGACAATATAGTGCATCGAAAGACAATTCCCGGAAACGGGCACACAGACATTCTCACTTACTTCAACATTTTGGACTTGGCATGAAATTCATTTTTAAAATTTCAATCCACCTAAAACTTAGATTTTGGATATTGTTAAATTGTTTGTAAACCCTCCATATCCCCAGTGAAGTTGCTGGCCTCACAGAGATCAAACAAATCCTACTACATAAGTTGTACCTGTTTTTCCGCAGTATCCTATTCTCTACATCCGTTCAAAGTCCAGAATGTATAAAGCTTGTTTGAGCAGTCAGAAAGCAGGGGAGCAGAGAGTTACACTCTGCAGTGAGAAAAGTTCTGAAAGCTGATTGGAGGGAAGGCACCCACCCCCCTTCACATGGCACACAGGAACAAAGCTGAGGCTGTCAATCGCAGGCTGTGTGCTGGAGCCCCGTCCCCTGTCACCTTTTTTATTTCTTGGTGTCAGGAAAACTTGTCAGAAATTACTCATGCTGATAGCAGGGGAAGGAGGCAGTAGACAGAAATGACACTTAGTACTCTGGGCTGAAACAAGTACACACTATAGAGGGATATGCTTTGTTCATATTTCATGTCTGAGGTTTACAACCACTTTAAGTGCTGGAAGGTCAAATCAAAATCCAAAATATCAGACAAACCGATTTCCGATTTAAGGGTGGGCACATTGGTCATTATGAGGGATTCTATTCCCCCGTAGATCATATTATGGAGAAGGTGGAAGACGTAGGATGCCCATTTCATTAAAGTCTGCCATGGTTAAAAAACAAACCTGACTCCACCTAAATCTGCCATATCCACTCTAGGTGGATTGAGCCTTTGAGAAGACTTTGTCCTCATCTCAGGTGTCAGGCTAAGTTCCTCTAAAAGGTCCTCAGATACAAAGACAGAGATAAGAGATAGCAGGACCAGGAAAGGCTCATAGAGGCAGAAAACTGATGTGACCTTATAATCCTGAAATCAATGAGAGTGACCAGAGGACCAAAGTCTGCCATGGGTAAAGAACAAACCCTGGACTCCACCTAAATCTGCCATTTCCATTATAGGTGGATTGAGCCTTTAGGCTTTGAGAAGACGTTGTCCTCATCTCAGGTGTCAGGCTAAGTTCCTCTGAGAAGACCCTCAGATACAAAGAGAGAGATAAGACATATCAGGACAAGGAAAGGCTCATAGAGGCAGAAAACTGATGTGACCTTATAATCCGGAACCCAATAAGAGTGATCAGAGGACCAAAGTTTTCCATGGTTAAAGAACAAACCCTGGACTCCACCTAAATCTGCCATATCCATTTTAGGTGGATTGAGTCTTTAGGCTGTGAGAAGACGTTGTCCTCGTCTCAGGTGTCAGGCTATGTTCCTCTGAGAAGATCCTCCGATACAAAGAGAGAGATAAGAGATATCAGGAGCAGGAAAGGCTCGTAGAGGCAGAAAACTGATGTGACCTTACAACCCTGAACCAGAGTGGACAGAGGACCAAGTTTTCCATGGTTAAAAAAACAAACCCTGGACTTCACCTAAATCTGCCATATCCATTTAAGGTGGATTGAGCCTTTAGGCTGTGAGAAGACTTTGTCCTCATCTCAGGTGTCAGGCTAAGTTCCTCTGAGAAGATCCTCAGATACAAAGAGAGAGATAAGAGATATAAGGACCAGGAAAGGCTCGTAGAGGCAGAAAATTGATGTAAGCTTATAGACCCGAACCCAAGGAAAATGATCAGATATGACATTGATCCATTATACAGACAGCTGTATACACCTCACTATTATATCTAGTCCATTGTGCGAGGCTACAGTCACTAAGGGTGCTATGTAATAAATAAAATTTGACCTTCCCAGTCAGATCGGTACATCCAGAGACGTTCTGCAGCTGCAACCACAGAAAACACCACAAGACGGGTGGGGGGAAGGAAATGTGAAAGTTGCTCTAATTTCACGATGAACAGGAAATAACATGTTCTATTTCTCTGCAGACCTCACCATGACCCGACCTTATTTTTTTAAATTCTTTTATTTAAAACATCATAAAGTCTATATATACAGTATATAATGAATGTGTGGTGGGAGATAATGGACAAGATGCTGTAGTGTTCCTTGACTCTGGGAGTGGGGTCACTCTGCTCTGATCGGACAGGTTTCAGAGGAAGCTGGTACCAGGAGAAAAGGTTGGGGTGGTCTCTGTGCTTGTTGATGGTAGTGTATAGACCTGGGGGCGTGCATTGGAATGTGGATGCCCTTTCCCAGGCCTTAGTTTCCTTAGTGTAGTATCCAGACCCCTGCCTGGAACGAGGAGAGATATAAAGAGAGTCAGCCGGGGGCAGGGTTAGGAGGCAGTAAATTGTAGACACACACCTACATTTCTTGTCCTCCATATAGCAGAATTATGGCCTAAAAGTGGTTGTATTATCCTGTCTGGGTGTCATATGATGTTCAGCAGGATAAGCCGATCAAACACCTGAAAAATGTTTATCTAGAGAGGAACCTTGTGGCTTGCCTGCTTCATCTCTCAAAGAGACCAATTAAAAAATACAAGTCCTCTCTTACAATCCAGTTGCTTAATGCGGCCAAGGCATGCAACCCCCTCTGTTGGAGATCAGAGAACCCCCCATCCATATCCCTGTGGTTTGCTAAAGTAAATGAACTGAGAGATATGGAGGACCTCACCGCTACCTTGCACATCTGGGAGGAAATCTTCCATGAGACCTGAAGACCTTGGAATCATTTTGTGTACACAAATGACTATCTTCAGGAAATGGCGAAATCAGGCTGACCTTCTGGAATTGATCTTATTCCCTGGGCGAGTAGACTTTCTTTCTCTTTCTCCCTCTTCTTTCGCACTCTGGTAAGCCCCCTTCCACATATCCTTGGCTCAGTAATGGGCTATATTATCCGGACATGGTGCGTATCCTTGCGCTGCCCTAGGCAAGATTAAAATTGGGCACCCCCATCTAAATTTGTCCCATCCCTTCCTTCTCAAGTGACTATGTGGGGTCTCTGATGGCTGTGCGGGGTCTCTGTTGGCTATGTGGGGTCTCTGGTGGCTGTGCAGGGTCTCTGTTGGCTATGTGGGGCCTCTGGTGGCTATGCAGGGTCTCTGGTGGCTATGTGGTATCTCTGATGGACTGTGGGGTAGTAACCCCCCGCTAACCTTCAACAGTGCTCCTCTCAACCCCTCCCTGCTAGCCTGCCACAATGCTCCCTCCAAACCCCTCACTAGCCTTCCACAGTGCTCCCCCATTCCTTTCCTTCCTTCCTCAGCTCCCAGCCCCGGGCCTCACCACATAAACCTCAGCACTCCGTCTTCCTCCCGACCACAGCCCCTTGCTGGCCAGGCTCTTCAATATTTATGGGCCTATCTTACCACCTTGCCAGGCCTCCTGTCTGGGGATTGGTTAAACTCTCATAAATATTTAGATCCTTGCCTCTGTACCTTCGCCCACTTGTTTCTAGCAGTTTCCATGGATCTCCGGAACTGGAGGAGGGAATAGAGGCCTGGTCTGCAGAGCCTTCTAGCCTGACCTTAATCTCAACCCGCAACAATTACCCAGACTCACACAAGCTACTGCGAGTCAGCTAAAATTTCCTAACCAAACTACAATAGAGGATGCTACAAATGTTTTTGAGCTTTGTACAAAACTCTCTTTTACAGGGTCATACCATTGAAAAATGATAGTACTAGAACCTAACACCAAAATCCAAATATCAATTAAACTGTCTGCATTTCAGGGCCGGACATTATGAGGGTCTTTATACAATATGTCTTAGTTCATATCATGAAGAGGGTGGAAGAAGATGTAGGACATCCTTTACACTGAAAGTCTGCAATAGTTATAAAAAAACTAGCAAGTAACTGCAGAATTCCACATATAACTGGTTTATCAATTTTAGGTGGACTGATCCTTCAGGGTGCAACTGTGAAAAGACTTTGTCCTCATATCATACCTCATACTCGGTTCCATCGAAAAGAACTTCAATACAAAGTGGCTAAAAAGATCCAAGAAATAAAAAGGACCAGGAAAGGTTTATAGAGGCAGAAAACTGAAGTGACCTTATAATACCGACCCCAAGGAGAGTGATCAGAGGACCCAACTCTACTGATTATGATTGACATGACATTGATCCATCACATGCTATATACACCTCACTATATATCACCTGAACATCTTATACATTATATCTAGTAGATTGTACGAGGCTATGGACAATGAGGGTGTTTTGAAATAAATAACATTTTACCTTCCCAGTCAGGCGGGTTCATTCGGAGACGTTCAGGCAGCTGCAACCACAGAAAATACTACGAAAGACGAGCTGGGGGTTGTAAATATAAAGGTTGCATCAGTTTCATTTCTTCAACAGGAAACCCAATGTTCTACTTCTCTTTAGACTTCTTCACATCTGAGGGAGCAAAACAGACTACCCAGAATGTCCCATCTTTCATATAAGAGAGAGAGACAGACTACCCAGAATATCCCATCCTTCATAAAAGAGAGAGATGGACTACCCAAAATGTCCCATTCTTCATATCAGAGACCAAGACAGACTACCCAGAATGTCCCATCCTTCATATCATAGAGAGAGACAGACTACCCAGAATGTCCCATCCTTCATATCATAGAGAAAGGCAGACTACCCAGAATGTCCCATCCTTCATATCAGAGACCAAGACAGACTACCCAGAATGTCCCATCCTTCATATCAGAAACCAAGACAGACTACCCAGAATGCCCCATCCCTCATATTATAGAGAGATATAGAATACCCAGAATGTCCCATCCTTCATATCATAGAGAGAGACAGACTACCCAAAATGTCCCATCCTTCATATCATAGAGAGAGAGAGACTACCCAGAATGTCTCATCCTTCATATGAGAGAGAGAGAGAGAGAGAGAGAGAGAGAGAGAGAGAGAGAGAGAGAGAGACAAAGAGACAGACTACCCAGAATGTCCCATCCTTCATATCAGAGACCAAGACAGACTACCCAGAATGTCCCATCCTTCATATCAGAGAGAGAGAGTGAAAGAGAGAGAGACAAACTACCCAGAATGTCCCAACTAGGGATGAGCTTGTGCCACCTATCAATGCCCATCAGTGCCACCTAATAGTGCCCATCAGTGCCACCTATCAGTGCCCATCAGTTCTGCTTATTGGTGCCGCCCATTGGTGCCACCTCATCAGTGCCAATCAGTACTGCCTATCAATGCCCATAAGGGCCACCTCATCAGTGCCAATCAGTACCGCCTATCAATGCCCATAAGTGCCGCCTATAAGTGCCCACCAGTGCCACCTATCAGTGTCACCTATGAGTGCCCATCAGTGCCACCTATGAGTTCCCATCAGTGCCTCCTATAAGTTCCCATCAGTGCCACCTATCAGCAACCATCAGTGCTGCTTATCAGTGCCGCCCATCTGTGCGACCTCATCAGTACCCATCAGTCCCATCTATAAGGGGCCATCTGTGCTACCTATCATTGCCCACCAGTGCCCCTTATAAGTGCCCACCTGTGCCACCTATCAGTGCCACTTATGAGTGCCCACCTGTGCCACCTATCAGTGCCACTCATTAGTGCCCATCAGTGCTGCATATAAGTGCCTCATCATCAGTGCACATCAGTGCAACCTCCTCAGTGCCAATCAGTACTGCCTCATCAGTGCATGTCAGTGCAGCCTCATCAGAGTTTCATCAAAGAGCAGCTCATCAAAGTTTTATAACAGAAACAAAGAAAAACTTTTTTTTTTTTCAAAATTTTCAGTCTTTTTTTACTTTTAGTGCACAAAGTAAAAAACTTCAGTGGTGATAAAAAAAAAAAAAAAATACCACCGAAAGAAAGTTTGATTTTTGGGATAAAAAAATGATAAAACTTTAGTTCGGATACAGCGTTGCACGACCGCGCAATTGTCATTCAAAGTGTTATAGCGCTGAAAGCTGAAAATTGGACTGGGCAGGAATGGAGTGAAAGTGCCCAGTAATGAAGTGGTGAATTCTATTCTTGGCACTAAATAAGATGAGGATTGTGGTGAGAAAACAGATACCAAATGTGTGCAACATTAAAACTGCATGTGTCAATGTGACGGAAAAAAAAATATGATACTTAGAATTAGGGATGAGCTCGTCGAATTGCGAACGATATGGGCCGTTCGCGCCAAATTCGTGTGGCGCGTCACGGCCCATAATTCACTGCGGCATCGCAGTGCATTGCTGGCTGATGATTGGCCAAGCATGCACTATGACCCGCATGCTTGGCCAATCACAGCGCCGTCAGTAGAGAGAGCTGTAATTGGCCAAAGCCAGGGTGGCTTTGGCCAATTATGGCTCAGGGGATTTAGTACACACCCCACACTATATAAGGCCGCCTGCACGGCGGCCCTGTGTAGTGTGTTCCGGTGTGCTGAGAGATAGAGAGAGAGAGAGACAGTGTCATTTGATTTGAGTTAGATAGATTAGGCAGAACAGTCAGTCAGTTAGCTGCACTTACAGTGTATTGTGTATATATATGCATCCCAGGTGTTGCATATATATATATACACTGTATTCAGTTTAGCTAGATCCGTTCCTGTTATCTTCTATCTAGACTATTTACATTTAGTGCAGTGCGTCCTGCTCACAGTGTTCAGCTAGATCCGTTCCTGTTATTTACATTTAGTGCAGTGCGTCCTGCTCACAGTGTTCAGCTAGATCCGTTCCTGCTATTTACATTTAGTGCAGTGCATCCTGCTCACAGTGTTCAGCTAGATCCGTTCCTGCTATTTACATTTAGTGCAGTGCGTCCTGCTCACAGTGTTCAGCTAGATCCGTTCCTGCTATTTACATTTAGTGCAGTGCGTCCTGCTCACAGTGTTCAGCTAGATCCGTTCCTGTTATCTTCTAGACTATTTACATTTAGTGCAGTGCGTCCTGCTCACAGTGTTCAGCTAGATCCGTTTCTGTCATTTACATTTAGTGCAGTGCGTCCTGCTCACAGTGTTCAGCTAGATCCATTCCTGCTATTTACATTTAGTGCAGGGCGTCCTGCTCACAGTGTTCAGCTAGATCCGTTCTTGCAATTTACATTTAGTGCAGTGTGTCCTGCTCACAGTGTTCAGCTAGATCCGTTCCTGTTATCTTCCTACTGACAGGCAGGCTTGTCTGGTTACAGTATATAAAGCTACCTGAAGAAAATTACAGGTGTTCTATTTGATCCTATTAGTACCACGGTCAGGCAGCTAGACTATTTACATTTAGTACAGTGCGTCCTGCTCACAGTGTTCAGCTAGATCCGTTCCTGTTATCTTCCTACTGACAGGCAGGCTTGTCTGGTTACAGTATATAAAGCTACCTGAAGAAAATTACAGGTGTTCTATTTGATCCTATTAGTACCACGGTCAGGCAGCTAGACTATTTACATTTAGTACAGTGCGTCCTGCTCACAGTGTTCAGCTAGATCCGTTCCTGTTATCTTCCTACTGACAGGCAGGCTTGTCTGGTTACAGTATATAAAGCTACCTGAAGAAAATTACAGGTGTTCTATCCCAGCTTAGTGCAGCTACAGGCCATTAGTATGTCTGGAAGGCCAAGAAGGAGAGGCAGACAGTCACAAGCCAATAAGAGAGGGCAAGCAGGCTCTGTGTCTAGTGCTGGTCGTGGAGACGGTACATCCTCATCAGCACGTGGCCATGGGACACGCTTGGCCTTTTTTTCGGCAGCTGGCCGTGTTGAGCCGCAACATGCGGAAGACTTGGTCGAGTGGATGACCAAGCCGTCCTCATCCTCCTCATCCTCTCTCACCCATGCCCAGGGTGCTTTGTCTGGCAAAGCAGCGGCCTCTTCCCTCAGCTCAATGTCATCAGTGACTCCTTCCCTAGCTCCACCATGTCCTCCTGAGGATTCCCTCGAACTGTTTGACCACAGTGTTGGGTACATGCTCCAGGAGGATGCCCAGCGTTTGGAAGGCTCTGATGATGATACTGAGCTCGATGAAGGCAGTAACATGAGCACTGACAGAGGGGGTGCCCAAGAAGGACAGCAATCTGGCAGTCATGCTCCCCCTGCTGCAGCATACTGCCAGGTTTGCTCCAGTGATGAGGAGGGAGGGGATGATGAGGTCACTGACTCAACGTGGGTGCCTGATAGGAGAGAGGAGGAGGAGGAGGAGGCGGCACATCACCAACGAGGCAGGATGCCCTCCAGGGGCCAGCCTAAGGGCAGCACATTGACTGCATCACACCCCAAAGCTCCACATGTGCAGGGCGCTGCAGTCTCTGCGCGTTATTCAAAAAGTTCTTTGGTGTGGGCCTTTTTTGAGACGAGTGCATCAGATCGCACCGCTGCTATTTGCAACATATGTCTCAAGCGTATCTCGCGTGGCCAAAACATCTCCCGCTTGGGTACCACATGCTTGACCAGACATATGTTGACCTGCCATGCAGTTCGTTGGCAAGCGTATCTAAAAGACCCACACCAAAGAACAAAGAGGATCTCTCCTTGCTCCTCATCAGCTGAGATTTCCAACCCCACTAGACCTTCAGTCCTCTCTGAGACCTGCAGTGAGAGGAATGAAGGTGTAGAATTAGGTGTGTCACAGCCAAGTACTTGTGGGCAATCTGCTTTTGGTACACCGACGTCAGATTGTACCAGGCAAATTTCCCTGCCCCAGCTGCTGCACCGCCGAAAGAAGTTTGCTCCCAGCCATCCACATGCCCAGCGGTTGAATGCTAGCTTGGCAAAATTGCTAGCACTTCAACTGCTGCCTTTTCAGTTGGTAGACTCTGCCCCCTTCCGTGAGTTTGTGGAATGTGCGGTTCCTCAGTGGCAGGTACCCAAACGCCACTTTTTCTCACGGAAGGCGATTCCGGCTCTCTACCGGCATGTGGAAGGCAATGTCCATGCCTCGCTGGACAGGGCGGTCAGCGGTAAGGTGCATATTACCGCTGACTCATGGTCCAGCAGGCATGGACAGGGACGTTACCTAAGTTTCACGGCGCATTGGGTGACTCTGCTGGCAGCTGGGAAGGATGCAGGACAAGGTGCAGTAGTGTTGGAGGTTGATCCGCCACCACGCCTCCAAAATGCTGATTGTGACACACCTCTCTCCTCCACCCCCTCCTCTTCTTCTTCCTCCATGGCCTCTTCCTCGGAACCAGCGGTGCTCCGTAGGCGTTCAAGGGGCTACGCAAGTACGCAGGCCAAAAGATGCCATGCGGTGCTTGAGCTGGTGTGCTTGGGGGACAGGAGCCACACTGGGGCAGAGGTTCTGTCAGCTCTGCAGGGGCAGGTTCAGAGGTGGTTGACACCACGCCAACTTAAGGCAGGAATGGTGGTTTGCGACAATGGCACCAACCTCCTCTCTGCCCTCCGACAGGGACAAATGACCCATGTGCCCTGTTTGGCTCACGTCCTTAACTTGGTGGTGCAGCGGTTCTTGGGCAGGTACCCGGGCTTACAGGATGTCCTGAGACAGGCCAGGAAAGTCTGTGTGCATTTCCGCCGGTCATATAATGCCAGTGCTCGGCTGACGGACCTCCAAAAGGAGTTTAACCTGCCCAAGAACCGCCTAATCTGTGACATGCCCACCAGGTGGAACTCAACGTTGGCCATGCTGCAGCGGCTGCACACGCAGCAGAGGGCCATCAATGAGTACCTGTGCGACTATGGCACCAGGACAGGGTCAGGGGAGCTTGTTTTTTTTTCCCCACGCCAGTGGGCCATGATCAGGGATGCATGCACTGTCCTGTCACCATTCGAGGAGGCCACGAGGATGGTGAGCACTGACAGTGCATGCATCAGTGACACTGTCCCCCTTGTCCACCTGTTGGAGCACACGCTGCGTGGAATAATGGACAGGGCACTTGAGGCAGAACAGAGGCAGGAAGAGGAGGACTTCCTTAGCTCTCAAGGCCCCCTTTATCCAGACAGTGTTCCTGCGTGCCCGCCGATCACACAGGAAGAGGACGAGGAGGAGGAGGAGGAGGAGGAAGATTGTGTCAGTATGGAGGTGGAGCCTGGCACTCAGCATCAGCAGCAGTCTTTAAGGGATCAGTCTCGAGGAACACATGGACTTGTACGTGGCTGGGAGGAGGTGGCTGCGGACGTTGTTGTCCTTAGTGACCCAGAGGACTCCGGACCGAATGCCTCAGCAAACCTACGCTGCATGGCCTCCCTGATCCTGCAAAGCCTGCGTAAGGATCTTCGTATTCGTGGTATCAAGGAGAAGGACCAATACTGGCTGGCAACCCTCCTTGATCCACGTTACAAGGGTAAGGTTGCGGACCTTATCTTGCCATCGCAGAGGGAGCAGAGGATGAAACATCTTCGGGAGGCCTTGCAGAAAGGTCTGTGCAACGCGTTCCCAGAGACTGGGAGGTTACAAACTCCTGTTTCTGGACAACGTGTTGCTGAGGCTTCAGTCAGTCAAAGAAGGAGCGGTGGAGAAGGTGGCCGTCTGACCGATGCGTTCAGACAATTTTTTGGTCCGCAGTCCCAAGGTATGATCGGTTCCAGCAACCATCGCCAGCGTCTGTTTTACATGGTGCAGGAATACCTAGGGGCAAGATCAGACTTGGACACCTTTCCCACCGAAAATCCTCTGGGTTACTGGGTCTTGAGGATGGATCACTGGCCAGAGCTTGCACAGTATGCAATTGAGCTACTGGCCTGTCCTGCATCCAGCGTTCTTTCGGAACGCACATTCAGTGCTGCTGGAGGCGTGGTAACCGATCACAGGGTGCGTCTGTCCACCGACTCGGTCGATCGGCTGACCTTCATAAAAATGAATCAGTCTTGGATCACCACCAGCTACCAAGCACCTGATGCTGATGTAACCGAATAATTTTTTTTGAAATCTCAGATCCCTTCAAAGACTGCCTATGCTGATGCTGAGTGACTATCCCTGAGTAATTATCCTCTTCCTCCTCAATCATCACGCTGATAGCTTGTAAGAACATTTTTGGTTCTGGGCGCCACCACCAGTGCCTAAGGCACAATTTTTCAGCCCCTGTTTAACAGGGGCGTGTAATTACAATTTTTGATGTAATACTTTGCAGCAGGGCTCGTTCCTGCATTCCAACTAGAGTGTCTGTGAGGGGTTGCAGTGTTGTGGCACCAGCACCAGTGCCTAAGGCCCAATTTTTCTGCCCCTGTCTAACAGGGGCGTGTAATTACAATTTTGGATGCAATACTTTGCAGCAGGGCTCATTCCTGCGTTCCAACTAGAGTGTCTGTGAGGGGTTGCAGTGTTGTGGCACCAGCACCAGTGCCTAAGGCCCAATTTTTCTGCCCCTGTCTAACAGGGGCGTGTAATTACAATTTTTGATGCAATACTTTGCAGCAGGGCTCGTTCCTGCGTTCCAACTAGAGTGTCTGTGAGGGGTTGCAGTGTTGTGGCACCAGCACCAGTGCCTAAGGCCCAATTTTTCTGCCCCTGTCTAACAGGGGCGTGTAATTACAATTTTTGAAGCAATACTTTGCAGCAGGGCTCGTTCCTGCGTTCCAACTAGAGTGTCTGTGAGGGGTTGCAGTGTTGTGGCACCAGCACCAGTGCCTAAGGCCTAATTTTTCAGCTCCTGTTTAACAGGGGCATGTAATTACAATTCTTGATCTAATATTTCACAGCAGGGCCCTGTGAGGGCTTACAGTGTTGTGGCCACAGCAACACCTAAGGCCCAAATTTCTGCTGAGTATATAGGGCAGGACCCTACTTTCAAACATCTAACTTACAAACGACTCCTACTTGCAAACGGAAGGAGACAACAGGAAGTGAGATGAAATCTACCCCTAGGAAGGGAAATTCTCTCCTGTAAGAGTTAATATGGGAAAACAATTTCTCCTTTCCACTGATGCTTTCCAATCCTTGTTCCACAAAAAAACCCAAATTTTCAAAAAACATTTTTCATTGGGACAAAAAAGTGAGGTGAAATCTTCTGAAGAGGAGGAAAGACAGCAAAACAAATGTCACAGGGGTGATAACCACGTTAAAAATGTTCAAAATTACAAAGAGATTCTACTTAACAAGAAACCTACAGTCCCTGTCTTGTTTGCACCGCCTGGTGGCCCCACACCTTTCCTTATTTTAATTTGGGTGCGGGGTTCCCCTTAATATCCATACAATATCCCCATTAATATCCATACAAGACCCAAAGGGCCTGGTAATGGACTGGGGGGTACCCATGCCGTTTGTCTCACTGATTTTCATCCATATTGCCATGACCCGACATGACATTAAACCCGCAAGCAGTTTTAAATGAGATTTTTTCCTTTAAAAATGACATTTGGTGCAGGGACTGTTCTAAACATGGGAAACACGCGTCACTTTACAGGCATACTATAGACACCCCCCAGGTACGATATTTAAAGGAATATTTCACTTTTTTTTTTTTACTTTAAGCATCATTAAAATCACTGCTCCCGAAAAAACGGCCGTTTTTAAAAGTTTTTTTTGCATTGATACATGTCCCCTGGGGTAGGACCCGGGTCCCCAAACCCTTTTTAGGACAATACCATGCAAATTAGCCTTTAAAATGAGCACTTTTGATTTCGAACGTTCGAGTCCCATAGACGTCAATGGGGTTCTAACGTTCGTGCAAACTTTCGGTCCGTTTGCGGGTTCTGGTGCGAACCGAACCGGGGGGTGTTCGGCTCATCCCTACTTAGAATTATCACTTTAAATGCCTTTACAGCTTAGCCATATCAGAGACAAACTACCCAGAATGTCCCAACTAGGGATGAGCTTGATATATATATATAAATATATATACATATATATATAATATATAGTCTAGTATATGTAGCAAGGTCCCAGGCCTCCTTCGGTCTAATGAGAACCTCCAGGGCCAGAGGTAGCGGACATTCTTCTGTATATTGTGGGTTGTGAGGCATTGTTGGGTGCTGATGATTAAAGTCATTGGGTGCCAGACACTTCTTGAATGTAAAAGAGATTTTATTTCTCTTAAACTTTTGGGGGGAAAGAGGGTTAGGGCCAGGACACCCTTAGGTAGTTGCAGATTCAATTTGGCAGACTCCAAGACTTCAATAAGAGGACAGCAATGCAGGGAAAGGCATCCAGCAGGACGCCACATTTGCATGTGCAGGAATGCTGTCTCCTATGGAAACAGTCTTTAACAGTCCCTAACACAAAGTTTAACAGTTCCTTTCACTTCCACTACAATCACTCCTTGTAGTTCTTCAGCCCACTGAGCTCCCGATCTCTCACTAGACCCTCTGATTCACTGCCACTGAATCCCTTGAGCTCCTCCAATCTTCACAGTGGTATCTTTCTCAAGCGTCACCCCCGCCTCTCTGCTGAATCCCTAGTGTGGCACTCAAGATACCTCTCAAGCTTCACCCCACTGGCCTGCTTGGTCCCTGGCTTGACACACAAGGCTGCTCTGCAAGCGTCAACTCTGCAGGCTGGGTCCCTGGCTTGATACCCACTGAAGTTTCCAGATTCTTCACCTTCCCCGGTTGGTGAGAATGCTGCTCCAGTACTTGTTTCAGTTACTCACTGTGGTCCCTGGTAATAAGGTGTTTGGTCTGTTAGTGGCAACAGCTTCCCTTCTACCTCCGAACACGACAGGTTCTCCGGCCGACAGAACCGCCACTTTTGGTTGGACTGCAAGCTGCAATCCCAATCCTGCGCTGCTCTCTTGCTTCTGGATAGGTCCTCAGACAGCCCAGCAGCCAGATGTGCCCAGGATAGGCCCAATCTCTGGCCTAGCAGCCCGGGCAATACAACGCACATCCACCCAGACAGCCATCCGGGTGGCACAGAACACCGATCACCTGACTACACCCAAATATATATAGGTTCTCCCAGCAGGCCAAGGGATTCAAGAAAACCCCTGCCCATTTGCTGAGATACCCCATATACTTCTAAACTGTCCTTGCTTTTCCCTTCTCGTATCTAGTACCACCAATAGAAATGAGCCGAACACCCCCCTGTTCGGTTCGCACTAGAACTTGTGAACAGGCAAAAAATTTGTTCGAACAGGCGAACACCGTTAAAGTCTATGGGACACGAACATGAATAATCAAAAGTGCTAATTTTAAAGGCTTATATGCAAGTTAAAAAGTGTTTGGGGTCCTGCCCCAGGGGACATGGATCAATGCAAAAAAAAGTTTTAAAAATGGCCATTTTTTCGGGAGCAGTGATTTTAATAATGCTTAAAGCGAAACAATAAAAGTGTAATATTCCTTTAAATTTCGTACCTGGGGGGTGTCTATAGTTTGCCTGTAAAGGGGCGCATGTTTCCCGTGTTTAGAACAGTCTGACAGCAAAATGACATTTCAAAGGAAAAAAAGTCATTTAAAAATACTTGCGGCTATTAATGAATTGCTGGCCCGACAATACACATAAAAGTTCATTGATAAAAACGGCATGGTAATTCCCCACAGGGGAACCTCGAACCAAAGATAAAAAAAAATGACCTGGGGGTCCCCCTAAATTCCATACCAGGCCCTTCAGGTCTGGTATGAATATTAAGGGGAACCCCGCGCCAATTTTTTTTTAAAATGGCGTGGGGTCCCCCCAAAAAATCCATACCAGACCCTTATCCGAGCACGCAACCTGGCAGGCCGCAGAAAAAGAGGGGGGACGAGAGAGCGCCCCCCCTCCTGAACTGTACCAGGCCACATGCCCTCAACATTGGGAGGGTGCTTTGGGGTAGCCCCCCAAAACACCTTGTCCCCATGTTTATGAGGACAAGGGCCTCATCCCCACAACCCTGGCCGGTGGTTGTGGGGGTCTGTGGGCGGGGGGCTTATCGGAATCTGGATGGCTGTGATGCAGGAAACTTACAGGTGTCCTGGCACTATACACCGATCCACTTCCAATCCCCCACCGCACGCACATGACACCAAACAGTCAAAGTTCAAGTTTTATCACTCTTTATTCGTGGAATCAATCTGGGATTATTCATAGAGAGATATGAGATACTCCACCAGACCCCACTAAAAGAGGGTGTAATCCATAGCCGTAGCTTTGATATTGGACTTCCCTAAACGACACTTTTCCTGGTTCTATTGCTTCCTCTTTTGCAGCACTCCTAAGTTAAACAAAAAGGAGCATTAATCTGAATAATTCCCTCTGCCTGACCGATAGATTTCCTTTGAGTGTTGAACTTGAAGCCACAGGCCATCACTGCCTATTTCCATGACTCCCACGCCAACGTCCATCAGTCTTTTGGGAAGGTACTGTAATATGGTTTATACAGTGGTCCGTAGGCTCACAGTATGTTATTCCATTTTACTTCTGCTCTAGTTTCTCTGGGTTTCCACTGACCTGTTCTCTCCCCATCAACAGTCCATGTTTCACTCACAGAAAGTCGATCCCCAGTCCGCTTCTTCCGCTTTACTTCCACTTCCTCCTCACTCGCCCGGCATATTCCCACGTTGGAATGTCCAGTTCTGTCCCCAGCACTACATGCTGACTCCACCGCAATCCAGGCACCCGAACTGGACCTCCTGGAACACTCTTCTGGGCCCCAGGCCCCTTCCTCCTGCGCTCGGGCCCCTTTCTCTCTCTCCCCGGAAGCATGTGGCCTCCCTTTATATAAGAGACCTCCTTTCGACCAAACAAGTTAATAATTGGTCAGGACTCTCACATAAGTTCCCTGCCACTCAGGTCTCAACCCATCCTCTCCTTCTGGAACAATCCACCATCAGGCAGAGGAGGTTTCTCTGAACCCAAGTGTAGGTGGCCACACCCCCCACTATTCTGACACTTCCAACCCCAAATCAAAACAACCAGGCCTGGTAAAAATACCACAGGCCTGGCTAAATTTATCTGCAACAACTCCTATACTACACATTCTACAATATCCCACCTATCCTTAAGTAGATGCCGCTACAGTTGTGTTGCTGAATTTCTTTGCTGGAAGGATAATAACCCCCTTTTAGTGGAGATTTGTACATTGTATAGATAGAATAAGTGTAGGATTTGATGGTTTATGTCTTCTCTTAGGATCTTCAGGGATGGGACAGATCATCGTTGCAGAGGACAAGAATTCTGTGAGCAGAGTATTTTTCTTGAGGGAGAAATGCTCTGGTTTAAAAATGTTTATGTGTTTAGCTGCAGGGACCTACAGCTAGGTATGTTTATAGGTGAGGTACAGTGTGTATATACTTGACAAAATGTATATATTTTTTTTGTACGTAAATTATTTGTACTATAGCCTTATCCAAGTTGTTTCCCTTTTCCCCATCCAGATTATTTCATGGGATGCCCTTGCTCCTGGGCCCAGGAGCCATTTTTTAATTTTCCTGAGCTGGGGACCAGCTGTATTCTGGTGGGGGGTGAGTGTAGTACCCTCTACCTTAGATAGGTAGGTTGCTAATGTAGTGGTTTTTGTGTGTACTGTCAGCGCAGAAAAATTTAAGCAGGCCTAGCTGAGATTTAGGCCTGTTTGTTTTTGATCTGGGGCTGGGGAGTGGTTTAGTGTAGCAGCAGGTGACTGACATGTGCTTCATCTCTCTGGCGCCTCCTCTTTGTCTTCAAAAAGTTCTGGAAAAGAGGCAGGGCAGAGGGCTGGAGTGACATGGGGTTTATTTGGGAGCCCTGACCAATCCCCAACTAGGATTGGCAGGGGGCAGGCCTCCTATATATATATATATATACCCATTGTCAGCCTAATGTGGGAGGGGTTGCCAGGGGGAAGAACTGAATGATGGAGTGTTAGCCTGTCATGGCCCTTGAGAGAACCCCCTTTCTGGGGGGGGTGAACTCGGGTCTGGAGCTCGGGCGCCGGGAGCCTCTTTCCGCACAGTCATTGAGAGGTGTCCAGGAGGAGCAAGAGGACAGTGGGGAGCACTGCCAGGCAAGTCGTTCAGGAGGAATCTATGCCAGGGTCGGTGAGTGAGAAGCTCTGGGAGAGACATGCCAGGATTGGATGTGAAGCCAGAGGGAGAGACTGTGGTGTTTTTGGAGTCAAGTTGCTGCAGCCAGGAGGCTTGGCAGGATTTGCATCAGACATTCTGGGAGTAGTAGTCTACCAAGTATCATTTGGCACAACTATCCCTTTCTTCTAAAATGATTGCTACAACTAGAGGGACTGCAGACCCCTGCCTGTAAAATGGCTACTAGGAAAATGTTAGGACTTATTCAGAGTGAGGCTTAGACATGTGCTAACAGTGAGAGGAATCTAGAATTAGACAGTAGAGAAAAGCAAGTAATGTCAAGTAGTGTGCTGGAGGAGATGTGAAGCAGAAGAGACTGTCAATTTAGATTCAACCAACTTTATTTTGCCATTAAGACAAATTCATCATTTGGGCATCCCATGTCCCCTTTGCCCATCCAAGTTTAATCCCCTAATAAAAACAACAAAAACAAGTAAAAGACTATTCATTGACTGGGAAAGTGTGTCTAAGATGGATGTCTGACCAAGCAGGGTGATGTGTGGAGCTAGAACATGCAGTGACCCCACGGGGGCACTGCTACATATATATACTGTGTATATATATTTATATATATATATATATATTATATATATATATATATATATATATATATATATACAGTCTAGTATATATACATATATATATATATAAATATACTGTGCATTCAGTGTAGCGTATATATACAGTTCATTCGGTGATGTACAATTTATAAATTGCATGCATCAGTGACACTGCCCCTCTAGTCTTCCTGCTGGAGCACACACTTTGTGGAATAATGGACAGGGCACTTGAGGCAGAACAGCGGGAGGAAGAGGAGGGCTTTCCTCTCAAGGCCCCCTTTATCCAGATAGCATTCCTGCGGGTCCGCCAAACACACAGGAAGAAGAGGAGGAGGATGATTGTGTCAGCATGGATGTAGAGGATAACACTCAGCAGCAGTCTTCAAGGAATGTTTTTCAGTCCCCAGAAACCCAAGGAGTTGTACGTGGCTTGGGGGGAGTTAGTTACGGATAATGTGATCCTTAGTGACCCAGAGGACTCAGAATTGAATGCCTCTGCAGACTTACGCTGCATGGCCTCCCTGATTCTACAAAGCCAGCAAAAGAACCCTAGGATTTTTGGTATCAAGGAGAGGGATCATCACTGGCTGTCAACCCTTCTTGATCCACGTTACAAGGTAAGGTTGCATTATGCATCCTGCCTTTGCAGAGGGAGCAGAGAATGAAACATCTTCAGGAGGCCTTGAAGAAAGGTTTGTGTAATGCATTTTCCATACCCTGGGAGGTTACCATTTCCTAGTGCTCGACAACATGTTACTAAGGCTTTGTTCGGTCAGAGGAAGAGCTGTGGAAAAGGTGGCTGGTTGCCCAATGCTTTTAAACAATATTTCAGTCCTCAGCACCAAGGTTCCAGCAACCATCGCCAGCGCCTGCATTACACAATTATTTTTGGTTTCAAAACCAATTTTACTTGGAGGGGTGTAGCCATGGGGGCCAAGTTCGCCCCCAGTTTGGCGCACTTGTTCATGGCCCAGTGGGAGGAGGATGTCATCTATGCCCTAAAGAGACCAGAGCTAGTTCGCTGGGACAGGTATATCGATGACATCTTCCTCCTATGGAAGGGTGACCAGGACTCTCTGGATGCCTTTACGACTTTGCTTAATTATAACGACAGGGGTATCATCTTGAGTTATGAGGCTAGTCTTACCACTATACATTTTCTTGATCTTGCGATATAATTAATAGATCATCATTTAGAATTCAAAACGTACTTTAAACGCACCGACTGGAATGGATACATTCCGGTCGACAGTTGTCACTACACACAATGGCTTAAGTCGGTTCCACGCCGCCAATTCTTACGACTGCAGCGGAACTGTACTAAGACAGCTGATTTCCTTTCTCAGTCCCAAATCTTGAAAAGCAGATTCCTGGAGAAGGGCTACAGATCCACTGATCTAGACATAGAGATCAATAGAGCCTCCTTGATGGATAGGAGCTCCCTGTTGGCTGATCGTCCTAAGCCTGTCTTGGATAATAAGTTCAAGTGGTCCTTTTTCACTACTTATTCTACTCAATTTAGACAGATTAAAGAGATAATCAGTAAACATTGGAGAATCCTTCAGAGGGATAGATACCTGGGTCCGGTGATTCCGGAACATGCTGGTGTCACACAGTCATGCAATTAAATAAACAAGATATGTTTTAACTGCAGACTTTCAGCTTTAATTTGAGGGTATTTACACCCAAATCAGGTGAACGGTGTAGGAATTACAACAGTTTGTATATGTGCCTCACACTTTTTAAGGGATCAAAAGTAATGGGACAAATAACAATCATCCATTAAACTTTCACTTTTTAATACTTGGTTGCAAATCCTTTACAGTCAATTACCTGAAGTCTGGAATGCATAGACATCACCAGACGCTGGGTTTCATCCCTGGTGATGCTCAGCCAGGCCTCTACTTCAACTGTCTTCAGTTCCTGCTTGTTCTTGGGGCATTTTCCCTTCGGTTTTGTCTTCAGCAAGTGAAATGCATGCTCAATCGGATTCAGGTCTGGTGATTGACTTGGCCATTGCATAACATTCCACTTCTTTCCCTTAAAAAACTCTTTGTTTGCTTTCGCAGTATGCTTCGGGTCATTGTCCATCTGCACTGTGAAGCGCCGTCCAATGAGATCTGAAGCGTTTTGCTGAATATGAGCAGATAATATTGCCCGAAAGACTTCATAATTCATCCTGCTGCTTTTGTCAGCAGTCACATCATCAATAAATACAAGAGAACCAGTTCCATTGGCAGCCATACATGCCCACGCCATGACACTACCACCACCATGCTTCACTGATGAGGTGGTATGCTTTGGATCATGAACAGTTCCTTTCCTTCTCCATACTCTTCTCTTCCCATCACTCTGGTACAAGTTGATCTTGGTCTCATCTGTCCATAGGATGTTGTTCCAGAACTGTGAAGGCTTTTTTAGATGTTGTTGGGCAAACTCTAAACTGGCCTTCCTGTTTTTGAGGCTCACCAATGGTCTACATCTTGCGGTGAACCCTCTGTTAGGCATGTGCAATTCGTTTCGTTCCGAATTAGTTTTTTAACGAATTTCGACAAATTCGTTAACTCGGGAATATCCGAATTAACGAAAACTTGTTTAACTAATTTTTTCCGAATATTCGTAAATTCGATAAAATTGGACATTCGTAAATTCGGGCATTCTTACATTCGTACATTAGTAAATTAGTGAATTCGTAAATTTGTAAATTCGAAAATTCGGAAATCTGAAATAATAGTTAACTAATAATAACTTAACTATTAGTAATTACTAGAAACTTTTAAATTATAAGTATTGTAATTTCCTTTAAAATTTGGCTGTTAGTGAACGTAACACATACAAATTTATCCGAAGTTATGAATGATCCGAAAAAATGGAATGGAACATAATGAATTAATAATATTAAATAACAATAATAATAATAACAACGTTTTATTGTTATTATTTAGTATTAATTTGTTCCGTTCCATTTGTTTAGATGCAGCATTCGTTTTGGATAATTCGTAACTTCGGATAAATTCGTATTTGTTACATTCACTGACAGTCAAATTTGAAAGGAAATTACAATACCTATAATTTAATAGTTAGTTACTATTTCAGATTTTTGAATTTTCAGGTTTTTGGATTTTCAAACTTCGAATTTACAAATTTCCGAATTTTCTAATTTACAAATGTACGATTTTACGAATTTACGAATGTACGAATTTACAAATGAACAAATGTAAAAATGTACGAATGAACGAATGTTCGAATTTACGAATGTACAAATGTATGAACGAACGCATTTAAGAAATTACGAATGAACGAATTTACGAATCGCGATCATAACGAATGACCCGAAAAACAAAAACAAAATAAACTAATGAAACGAAAATGAACGAATTTTTTGGCTGTGCACATGTCTACCCTCTGTATTCACTCTGGTGAAGTCTTCTCTTGATTGTTGACTTTGACACACATACACCTACCTTCTGGGGAGTGTTCTTGATCTGGCCAACTGTTGTGAAGGGTGTTTTCTTCACCAGGGAAAGAATTCTTCAGTCATCCACCACAGTTGTTTTCCGTGGTCTTCCGGGTCTCTTGGTGTTGCTGAGCTCACCGTTGCGTTCTTTCTTTTTAAGGATGTTCCAAACAGTTGATTTGGCCACACCTAATGTTTTTGCTATTTGGTTTGGTTGATTGGTTTGTTTTGTTTTTTCAGCCTAATGATGGCTTGCTTCACTGATAGTGACAGCTCTTTGGATCTCATATTGAGAGTTGACAGCAACAGATTCCAAAATGCAAATAGCACACTTGAAATGAACTCTGGACCTTTTATCTGCTCCTTGTAAATGGGATAATGAGGGAATAACACACACCTGGCCATGGAACAGCTGAGCAGCCAATTGTCCCATTACTTTTGGTCCCTTAAAAAGTGGGAGGCACATATACAAACTGTTGTAATTCCTACAACGTTCACCTGATTTGGATGTAAATACCCTCAAATTAAAGCTGAAAGTCTGCAGTTAAGGCACATCTTGTTTGTTTCATTTCAAATCCATTGTGGTGGTGTATAGAGCCAAAAATATTAGAATTGTGTCGCTGTCCCAATATTTATGGACCTGACTGTATATAGAGGGGCTCGGTCAATACAGGGACAAATTGCGCTCAATGTGATTGACCCTCTAAAACCATTTAATTTTTTTCACCAATGTAAGGGCTACTACCAATGCCGCAGGTGTAATGTATGCCTCCACGATATTTGTGGGAGACGCAAAACAGACACATTTACATCATCCATTACCCAACGTACTTACCCAATGAAACACTTTACTACCTGTGCTACTAGATTTATTGTCTACTTGTTGACCTGTCCATTTAGGAAACAGTATGTGAGACGTACCATTAGGACATTTTCGGGGAGGGTCAACGAACACTTGGCCAGCATCAAGAAGGGACAGATCAATCATAGCGTCCCCGTCATTATTTAAAACATCATAATAAAGACCCTCTAGGAACACATTTTGAAATCATTGATAAGTTTATTCCACACTGGAGGGGGGAGTCCCGCCTTCTTGGGGTCTCTCGCCTCTAAACATACTGGATACATGAGCTCAAGGCCTACTCGCCATTCGGCATGAACGTCAAATGGGACATAAATTTTTTCTTCAATCAAGCCTAATCTTCATGCCACATTTTGATTGTATCATGCGCGCCTACGTTTATTATTCCTTTTTATTGTGTGTTATTTTATACCATTCCTTTATTATTAGTGCATTTATGTGTACATAATGCCTTACATTATGCCTTATGTAGTTAGTTCTTTCCTGCTTCTCAAACGAGGCTTGATATTTTTTGCCCTTGAGGTGCACTTGGGCACCACATTGGTGACATGATTGCGCTCCTGACCACAACGAGGCTTAGACTTATCGTCGTGGATTACACGACCAGCGTTACTCCACCCACGGGCTTTCCAAGTGAGGTGTTTGCCTTGTGCTGGTCGTGCCACTTCCAGGTTGGCGCCGTGCGCTGAATCACGCCCCCGTGCCGTTACGCTTGTTGTCATGTGACCAGGTCTGCTGTGTTCATTGGCTCCCAGACCGAGGCTTGGAACTCATATTGTCATGTGACCGGCTCTGTTCCACTCACTGGTCTCAGGATTGAGGCGTGGAACTCATGCCAGTCGCGCCCCTTCCGCGTCGATGCTGCACACCATGCTTTGATGATTGGTTTCTCAATATACTTGTATTCTATAAATATGTGCAATGTGGGGAAGCCGATGTATGCCCCAGTTGAAGTTCATTGGGATGAAACGCGTTGGCCTTGGCTTTCAGCTCCCCACATTACTTTTTATTCTGTGATCATAGTTTTATATTCATGGATGAATGTTGTTTTTTTCAATAAACCCAGCCTTTTGACCTACACCACATGGAGGCATTTTTTCTTTATATATCTCCTCCGATAAGAGTGTTTGGCTCTGATGAGATCAACTTTGGCTGTTCACCATCTGAGTTCTAGCCTCATGTCAATCTGTACGATTCCCTGGATCCATCTTGGAAGTTTGCTGACTGGGCCATCCTAGCATGATTGACTCACTGTCGCTGACGTGCGAGTCCACTTCTTTTGGTAAGAGTATATACCCCTTACCCTGGGTGGAGGACACACTATCTCTGGTGCTCTGTGTGCCTGCCATGGCCGTTGCATCCCACTTCTGAACAACTTTTTTTGCGGTGGACTTCATATATGTTTACCCTTATGGTTTTTCACCTTTGGGACTTTCCATTTGTGTTTTTAAACACTACACATATATCTTCTCACATGTTCATTCTATTTTGTGATTTATCAGTGTATGATTAATGGTTTCATCACATGCTTGTACAACTTGATATACTGTTGGTATATTGTTATTGAATATTGCTTTTCATCACCTAGCGCTAAATTTTTATTAATAAATCTTTATATCACTAGAGGGATCACCAGCAGGAGGAAAGAGGTCCTGATTCCTCTATATAGATCTCTATATCACTAGAGGGGCCACCAGAGGGAGGAAGGAGGTCCTGATTCCTCTCTATAGATCTTTATATCACTAGAGGGATCACCAGCAGGAGGAAGGAGGTCCTGATTCCTCTCTATAGATCTTTATGTTACTTGAGGGATCACAAGCAGGAGGAAGGAAGCCCTGATCCCTCTATATAGATCATCATATCACTAGAGTGATCACCAGCAAGAGGAAAGAGGTCCTGACTCCTGATTCCTCTATATAGATCTTCATATCACTAGAGGGGTCACCAGCAGGAGGAAGGAAGCCCTGATCCCTCTCTATAGATCTTTATATTACTAGAGGGAACACCGGCAGGAGGAAGGAGGTCCTGAATCCTGATTCCTCTATATAGATCTATATATCACTAGAGGGATCACCAGCAGAAGGAAGGAGGTCCTGATTTCTCTATATAGATCTTTATATCACTAGAGGGATCACCAGCAGAAGGAAGGAGGTCCTGATTCCTCTATATAGATCTTTATATCACTAGAGGAATCACCAGCAGGAGGAAGGCGGTCCTGATTCCTCTACATAGATCTTTATATCACTAGAGGGATCAGCATCAGGAGGAAGGAGATCCTGATTCCTCTATATAGAGCACTAAACGGCTCATCAGCAGGGGGAAGGAGGTCCTGCTTCCTCTATATAGATCTTTATATCACTAGAGGGATCACCAGCAGTAAGAAGGAGGTCCTGATTTCTCTTTATAGATCTTTATATCACTAAAGGGATCGCCAGCAGGAGGCAGGAGTTAACAAGTCTCCTAAATAGATCTTTATTTCACTAGAGGGATCACCAGCAGGAGGAAAGAGGTCCTGATTTCTCTATATAGATCCTTATATCACTAGAGGGATCACCGGCAGGAGGAAGGAGGTCCTGATTCCTCTATATAGATCTTTATATCACTAGAGGGATTACCGGCAGGAGGAAAGAGGTCCTGATTCCTCTATATAGAATTTTATATCACTATAGGGATCACCGTCAGGAGAAAGGAGGTCCTGATTCCCCTATATAGATCTTTATATCACTAGAGGGGTCACCGGCAGGAGGAAAGAGGTCCTGATTCCTTTATATAGATCTATATATCACTAGACGGATCACCGGCAGGAGGAAAGAGGTCCTGATTCCTCTATATAGATTTTTATATCAGTATAGGGATCACCGTCAGGAGAAAGGAGGTCCTAATTCCTCTATATAGAGCTTTATATCACTAGAGGCATCAGCATCAGGAGAAAGGAGATCCTGATTCCTCTATATAGAGCACTAAACGGCTCATTAGCCGAGGGAAGGAGGTCCTGCTTCCTCTATATAGATCTTTATATCAGTAGAGGGATCACCAGCAGTAAGAAGGAGGTCCTGATTCCTCTTTATAGATATTTATATCACTAGAGGGATCGCCAGCAGGAGGGAGGAGGTAACAAGTCCCCTAAATAGATCTTTATTTCACTAGAGGGATCACCGGCAGGAGGAAAGAGGTCCTGATTCCTCTATATAGATCTTTATATCACTACAGGGATCACTGGCAAGAGGAAGGAGGTCCCAAGTCCTCTATATAGATCTTTATATCACTAGAGGGTCACTGGCAGGAGGAAAGAGGTCCTGATTCCTCTATATAGATCTTTATATCACTAGAGGGGTCACCAGCAGGAGGAAGAAGGTCCTGAGTCCTCTATATAGATCTTTATATCGCTAGAGGGATCACCAGTAGGAGGAAGAAAACCCTGATTCCTCTATATATCACTAGAGGGGTCACCAGCAGGGGGAAGGAGGTCCTGTTTCCTCTATATAGATCTTTATATCACTAGAGCGATCACCAGCAGAAGGAAGGGGGTTCTGATTCCTATATATAGAGCTATATATCACTAGAGGGATCACCAGTAGGGATGAGCCTGATGTTCGAGTCGGACGTAAGTTATGCGGTGGAACACCGTTAAAGTCTATGGGACACTAACATGAAAAACCAAAAGTTCTCATTTTAAAGGCTTATATGCAAGTTATTGCCATAAAAAGTTTACAGGGACCCGGGTCCTGCCCCAGGGGACATGTATCAATGCAAACAAAGTTTTTAAAATGGCCGTTTTTTCAGGAGCAGTGATTTTAATGATGCTTAAAGTGAAACAATAAAAATGAAATATTCCTTTGAGTTTGAGTTTTCCCTTAATATTCATACCAGACCCAAAGGGCCAGGGAATGGACTGGGGGGAACCCATGCTGGTTTTTTCAATTTTTTTAATCTATATTGCAGAGATCCAACAATTCATTACAGCCGCAAGCAGTTTTAAATGACTTTTTTTCCTTTAGAAATGTCATTTTGCTGTGGTACTGTTCTAAACATGGGAAAGATGTGCTACTTTACAGGCATACTAAGGACACCCCCAGGCATGATATTTAAAGGAACATTTCATTTTTATTGTTTCACGTTAAGCATTATTAAAATCACTGCTCCTGAAAAAACGGCCATTTTGAAAACTTTTTTTTTGCATTGATACATCAATACATGTCCCTTGGGGCAGGACCCGGGTCCCCATACACTTTTTATGGCAATAACTTGCATATAAGCTTTTGAAATTAGCACCTAAAGGGTCTCATATAGATTTTGGGGGGAGCCCCATGCATTTTTTTTTTTAATTTTGGTGTGAGGTTCCCCTTAATATTCATACCAGACCCAAATGGGCAGGTAATGGAATGGAGGGAGACCCATGCCTTTTTTTTAATGATTTTTATCTATATTGCCGAGATCCGACAATTCATTCCAGCCGCGAGCAGTTTTAAATTACTTGTTTTTCCTTTAAAAATGTAATTTTGCTATGGTATTGTTCTAAACATGGGAAAAATGCGCTACTTTACAGGCATACTAGGGATACCCCTCAGGCAAGATATATAACCACTTCCCATCCCGTGTATAGTAATATGACGGCCGCAAGGTGGTCATATGACGTCCTCAGCTTCCCGGCCGTCTAGGGGGCACGTGCGCGCCGCCTTGCTCAGGAGCCGATGCACGTGACTGGCGGCCGTGATGTCTCCCGGGCACCCGCGATTGCTTGTCACAGAGCAGGGACGTGGATCTGAGTGTGTAAACACACAGATCCACGTCCTGTCAGGGGAGGGGCGACAGCCCGTGTGTTCCTTGTATATAGGAGCACCGATCGGTCACCTTCCCCAGTCAGTCCCCTCCACCCACAGTTAAAATCACTCCCTAAGTAACACATTCAACCCCTTGATCACCCCCCTAGTGTTAACCCCTTCCCTGCCAGTGACATTTATACAGTAATCAGTGCATATTTATAAATCACGTGATCAGCTGTCAGACAACGACAGCTGATCATGTGATGTAAACAAAAGATCTGTAATCTTTTTTTTTTCTCCTCACGTTGTCAGCGAGATCACCGGCTTCTGTGTAAGGGACATCGGTCGCAAAGCGGAAGAGGCACAGCCACCTCATCTGTGCCCACCAGTGCCGCCTGCCAGTTCCCACAGTGCATATCAGTGCCACCTATCAATGCCCACGAGTGCCACCTATCAATGACCACCAGTGGTGCCAATCAGTGCCTCATCAGTGCCACCTACCAGTGCTGCCTATAAGTGTAACCTACCAGTGCCCATCACGGTCACCTATTTGTGCCCAGTTCCAGCTATCAGTGCCACCTATTAATGCCCTTCAGTGCCACCTCATCAGTGCCAACCAGTGCCCATCAATGCAGCCTATCGGTGTCCATTAGTGCTGCATATCAGTGACATCTGTCTGCTGCACCATGTACTGGTATGAAGAAGTCTCCGGTTCTCTTTGTATTGCTTCCTTTATGTGCTTCCTTTATGTGAAATCCCTGGTGGTCCCTCTGCTTTCCTATTAAAAACTGACCACACTAGGCATGAGAGCACAAAATGATTAGTTTGCTGGCTGTGCTGAGCTTGGAAGGCAACCTGCTCTCCTCCAATGATCAAACTTGTGCTTACAACCTCCCCACCATTATGCAGCTGAGAACCGAGGGAAAGTGGTCACTTATAAAAAGGGAAACAAAAGGTATTCATCTTTTTTTTTTATATGTATACATAAATGTTTTACCACTCATTTTTGTTTTAAACTAAATGGGTTGTATTACAAGGTGAGGGCTTACATACACTTTACCTTCTATCCTTCAGTGTGTACTGTATTTATAAGTGTACGAGTATGATCTCAGATGTTAGTATAAAACCACGTCTGACCGAGGAAACGAAGGGGTCTAATTATAAAAAATTCATTCAGCCGTTACAAATATTGCCATGATTTAACACAGTGATATCCTATGATTGTCAGCTCCATCTAGTGGCCATAAAACTGTACTTTTCATGAAGTAACTCAATCAGTAACAATAGCACAATACCGTATTATGACCACTAGATGGAGCCAAGGAAATCAGTGTAGTAAATAAAATACATCCAATATTCATCACAGCTGGGCAAATGCTGGTCACATTCATTCAAATATTATTTTTTTTATATTTAAAAAGAGGAAGATTTGGCTACTATAAATATACCACATCCATAATATATATAATTTCAAAAAGAACCTTGTATGTCGGACTTTATTGGTACGAAAAAAGCCAAACATAAAAAGTACAAAAAATATAAATCTTTCTTACAGATATTACAATGATGTGTTATAACCACATGGGAACAAATCCATCAAACATTAGGCCATATATATTCATAGTGACTCGTTTAGCTTTACTGAATTGTCCAAGAAGCTGACGCGTTTCACATCAATAAGCTTCCTCAAGACCCTTTTTGCCTTGGCAGCAAAGAAAATCAGCCTAACTAAAAAAAACATACAGAATATAAATCCATAGCAATCTCATAATTTTTGTAAAATTGTAAATTATCATCTGTGCCACTTACACAACGCTTGGGGGACATAGCAAGGAGACGGTGATAAATATCAATGTAGCTTGCACAGTCAGCTGGTCATGAGTTATAAAGATTAGGGGGATAATAGACATGTGCATGAAAAAAAAAAAATAAGTGAAAAAATATATATTTTTTTACTTGTACAAAATTAAAGTTTCGCTCAGGCACATAAAATCTCTCCCCCCCCAAAAAAAATGTTGATGCCCCCCACCCCCACATTTACAAACAAACTCACACATTGGGGCGCCTATGTCTTAAAATGTTGATTGCGATACACATGTTGCATATCGCCGGAATGAGAGCGATAATTCTAGCACCAGACCACCTCAGTAACACTAAACGGATGGCCTATTAAATATCGGGTACTGAAGTTTATCACCATTTCACAGGCACACGCAAATTTAAGGTTTGACATGTTGGGTATCTATTTACTCGGTGCAACCTCGGCTTTTACATTTTATCAAAACATTGGGTAATTTATTGTGTTTTTGGGCCCCTAAAAATTAACTTTAGCATGTTTTTTTACTGATATTTTGCATTTCCTAGACTGTTACAGTAATATCATGTGACATACAAAATTGGAACTACCACCATTTTATTCTCTAGGGTGTTTGCTTTCAGAAAATATATCATGTTTTGGGGGTTTTATATAATCTTCAGGCCTAAAATTATTTTTTAAACATGTGGGCAAACACAAATACAGCTCTGGCAGTGAAAAGGTTAAAGGAAAAGTTCACCTTCGGGAAGATGTTACATGTTCCTGCAGAGGCTCAGCGATCCGAGTCTTCTGTGTGACAGCAGTGTGGGGAGAAGTTCCCTGTACCGGCTGTCACTTTATGAAAAGACCGCGGCCGTGCCACCTCTTTTACCTGCAGAAAATGTGCATTTATTATTTTTTATAAAAGGTGAACTTTTCCTTTAATGGAGCTGACATCGTAGCGTAATTTTTCTGCTCTGCATGCGCTTGTACTGAGCACCCAAGTTATAAAAGTCCCCGACATTCCTAAAAGCACCTCAGATTTATATTCGGTTTTGGTTAAAATTATTTTCTATTTTATCAGAACAAGGAGATTGTCATAAGAGACAAGGAGATTGGGAGCCCAATATTTAGTCTCTCGGACAAGTCTTTTTTTTAAAAAAATGTCCACACCCCTGGAGCTGTTTCTTCCATGATGAAGATCAGCCATGGAGTATATCTGAGGTGTATATCAGGGTGTGCTTCTTCCCCACATGAGAGCTGTGATGTCCAGCAACATTCACATAGAAGACATTTCCCGCACTCAAGGCACTAATACACCTCAAGGGTTGTGTGGGATACCTGATGTACAGGAAGACAGGACTTTAGTGAGGAACAATTCCCTCACTCAGGACAGGAATATGGCTTCTCTCCCATGTGAGATCTCTGATGTATGTAAAGGTTGGACTTCTTTGAAAAACACTTCTTGCACTCAGGACAGGAATACGGTTTCTCCCCCGTGTGAGATCTCTGATGTGTGGAAAGACTGCACTTCACTGAAAAACATTTCCCGCACTCAGGACAGGAATAGGGCTTCTGTCCTGTGTGAGATCTCTGATGTATGTAAAGATTGGACTTGTCTGAAAAACATTTCCCGCACTCAGGACAGCAATACGGCTTCTCACCTGTGTGAAATCTCTGATGTCTGTAAAGATTGGACTTCTTTGAAAAACATTTCCCGCACTCAGGACAGGAATACGGCTTCTGCCCTGTGTGAGATTTCTGATGTGTGTAAAGATTGGACTTCACTGAAAAACATTTCCCGCACTCAGGACAAGAATATGGCTTCTCCCCGGTGTGAGATCTCTGATGTTTGTAAAGAAAAGACTTCTTTGAAAAACATTTCCCGCACTCAGCACAGGAATACGGCTTCTCCCCCGTGTGAGATCTCCGATGTGTGGAAAGATTGGACTTCATTGAAAAACATTTCCCGCACTCAGGACAGGAATACGGCTTCTCACCTGTGTGAGATCTCTGATGTATGTAAAGATTGGACTTCATTGAAAAACATTTCCCGCACTCAGGACAGGAATACGGCTTCTCACCTGTGTGAGATCTCTGATGTGTGTAAAGATTGTACTTCACTGCAAAACATTTCCCGCACTCAGGACAAGAATATGGCTTCTCACCTGTGTGAGTCATTTTATGCCTATTAAGACCGGATTCATACTTGAAACACTTCCCGCACTCATCACACGAAATCCTCTTCTCTGTTGGAAGGACGGCACCGTCCCTCACAGTCTGAGGTTCCTCAGGATAAGAGGAATACGATGGTCCATCTACACTGTGTGGTGCCGGATGGACATTTGAGGTAGTCGGGTTTTCTCCTGGACTATACTGTGTGATGTCCTCATCTTCTACTTTACAGTCTGGAGACAAAGTGAGACAATCCTCTGAGGTTTTCCTCATCTCCCATCCATCTACTAAAATAGAGATAAAAAGATTATTACTAAACATGAGCTGATTGGTTCCCCTAAACCAGGACTCCGCCCACATCAGGCAGCTTTGTCTCTGAGGATCTTACAATTCCACCCTCAAGGTAACTAGTAAATGGGTCCTCTGATCTCCTACCAGTTCATTTCTTTATTCATGGACCTTAGTCAGAGAGTGAGGAAAGAACGAGAACTGTCTTTTATAGGAGTGACAGTGATGAGGGGGATTATAGGACGAGTGTCCCCACCCCCTCTATCACTCATTGTCATCTTCCCAACACAAGAAGTACTGCACTTCCTTATTTAGTCCATAATTTAGTCACAAATAACAGCAGATTCTCCTCTTCTGGACCCCCCCCCCATTTCTGGCCCCTCCTGCCTTCAAAGTGCCCCTATAGGAAGCCGCAAAGTATAGTATAGAGTTCCCCTATAGGAAACTGCAACGTATAGTATAGAGTTCCCTTATAGGAAGATAAGAAAACCTCTGCCTTTAGAATCAATTGGTTCCTTCTTTAGCCCAGGACAACATGTCCCATCCATGAGGCATTGCTCCTCATGCATTCAAATTCTCAGGCATTTACTGACAAGTATGGATGGTGTAATGAGCTGTATTTTCTGATATGTAAAGAAATAATGCATTCTGTATGCAGGCCAATTAATGGACTGACCAACTAATCGATTATGAAAATAGTTGACAACTATTTTCATAATCGATTAGTTGTTTCAGCCCTACATCTCTGAATCTCCTACCACTTCATTTCTTTATTCATGGAGCTTAGTCAGAGAGTGAGGAAACAACGAGAACTGTCTTTTATAGGAGTGACAGTGATGAGGGGATTATAGGATGAGTGTCCCCACCCCCTCTATCACTCATTGCCATCTTCCCAACACAAGAAGTCCTGCACTTCCTTATTTAGTCCATGATTTAGTCATGAATAACAGCGGGGCTGAGCCCCACCAGAGGTCAGAGAGTGAGGATGGGGGAGAACAACCAAGATGAAGACTGGACTAATCCATAAGACCACCATCATTGGGTTATTGACTCCTCCCTCATTATCACTTTCTGTTTAAGGTTCCAGAGTTCGAGGATGTTATCTCATTATTATCAACATGTAAAAGTCTGTGCTCCAATCAAATCATCAGATACAAAATGTCCAGCTGGCAGGAAATGGGTGCAAAAGAGGTAAGGCCAATGTAATGTACAACGTATTGTATAGGATAAAACAGTTACGATTTTATAGAATCAGAATGATGTAATGTACAACATAGAATATATAGTGCAGGGGTCAGGAGTATGTAATGTACAATATAAATTATATAGTGTAAGGGTCAGGACTCATAATATTGGTATTCAGTAATCAGTGGAAGATTAAATGTTTATATGAGACAAGTTGCAGAGGTCCCACACCGCTGCCTCCCATTTCCTGAGACTGCACTAAGTGACTTGGGTCTGAGACTATACAGACATATCCCTCCACCCAGCACAGCCAGCAAACAACAGCATAAGTAACCCCGGGAGAATTGTCTGTCAGAGATCTTGCCATATCCGGGTATGGGGCAGAAGACCTAAAGCACATACCCCAGGTGCCTAGGTCTAGTAACATCTATGGTGAAAATGAACATTTTGCTGTCAGCTGAACTTCAGAATCTTCATAAATCCAGTCTAGATACATAAATTGTGTCTGCAGCACAGAGAAGGAAGATTATCTGAGAGAAATACAGGAATACAGGACGGGGAACACAGCTCAGGAAAGTGACCAGGGTATTACAGGCTGATATCACCCAGTCCCCACCCTACTCTGGACCAATCAGTGAGCAGTATGGGTGAAGGAATGTATTTAGTGTTAATGACCCACCTGTGCTGATCTCTGTAGGAGTGTCCTCCTCTATAAATGTCCCCGTTATTCCATCTTCCTCCATAGACTGCTGATCATCCCTCACATAACTCTCTTCTTCTTCTGCTTTAACCTCAAATTCTATATCGATTGGATCTCCACTCTAAATCAAGAAAATAAGACGAATATCATCTGTAAGATATAAGCTTTATTATTGTGACATCACATGAATCTACACATTGTCTCTATAAGTGTGTTTTATACCCTCTGTCCCACCAACCTTGTAACAGTGAGGGATGGTGTGATCTTCCTGTGTGGAATCCCGGGAATACAGAGGATGGGGACATCTCTCTGGTGTGTTCCTGGTATTAGGTGGCTCCATCAGATCCTTGTGTCCTTCTGAAAATTCCTCCATCACTCCATACTCCTCATCTTCCTCTTTATACTCTTCTTTAACATCAATATTATCATCCCCGAGGTTTCCACTCTGAATAAATAATAAAACATTCATTGTAACAAACATGCTGTGTATAAATCAGAACTAACAATAATTGTCAATCATCTACCTGATGATGAGGAGGGATGGTGTGACCTTCCTGTGTGGAGTCCCGGGAATACAGAGGACGGGGACATCTCTCTGATGGGTTTCTGTAGCTAGATGACTCCACCATGGTGTCCTGGTACAGATCTTTGTGTTCTTTTAGATACTCTGACTCCTCCATCACCCCATCCTCATCATCCTCCTCTTTTATCTCTTCTTTAACTTCAACTTTAGAATCTCTCAGGTTTTCACTCTGAATATATAATAAAAATGACATAAAAATTGTAGATGCAGATAATGTACAGATCCTGAGACAAAAAAAGGGAACAGTGGATTGGGACTTTAGATGAAGCACGCAGGTGCAAAAATTCAAATTTATTGGAAATCAATAATATGTTACATGAGGGTAATCATGAGTAGACATAGATAACCAATAATTCATTCAATAGATATACATACAGTAATGGCAAATTGCCACATAATAATACATATGGCTTAATACATGTAATGATTTGGTCAGGTAAAACATATAATTTGGCATAAAAACACGGCATATAGAAGTTCTATGCATTTCGTAGATTCATCCACTCTTCAGGAGCATGCACGTGGATAAATGAGTACTGTAGTTTGATAAAAGGAATATCTATATGGTCTGACCCTGTCAAGGAAGAGAAATTTAAATGGAATAAATGGGAGGTAAAGTTAACTAGGAAAGACCCCCCAACCACTCTCAAAAGTACTTACATTATATGTATCTATGTAATGGGAGTGTGCCAAAATGAATCAGAGAACCCCTAGGGTTATCCCTGGCGGGAGCTGAGGTGGTTTGGACGGCCCGGGACTCAACAAGGATGATATCTAAGGAAAGAAATTCCAAAAGATGAAAATAAATGACCATAAATGCTGAAACCAAAAATAAAAAATATATAAAAAATACACTAAGAGCTCAAATTATTATTATTATTGTACAGGTTTATATAGCGCCAACAGTTTGCGCAGACAAACAAAATAAAGGCACTTCTATATGCTGTGTTTTTATGCCGAAGTATATGTTTTACCTGACCAAATCATTACATGTATTATGCCATATGTATTATTATGTGGCAATTTGCCATTACTGTATGTGCATCTATTGAATGAATTATTGGTTATCTATGTCTACTCATGATTACCTTCATGTAAGATATTATTGATTTCCAATAAATTTGAATTTTTACACCTGCGTGCTTCATCTAAAGTCCCAATCCTCTGTTCCCTTTTTTGTCTCATTTAGATAGGGATGGAGGCAATTGACCTTACCAGGTCACCGCCTCATTTAAAGTCCCAATGTTCTCTTTTTCTTCAATGTACAGATCCTAATGACACTATCAGTGATTGTTCCTCATCTACCTGATGATGGTGAGGGATGGTGTGACCTTCCTGTGTGTAATCCCGGGAATACAGAGGACGGGGACATCTCTCTGGTGGGTTCCCATTACTGGATCCATCTGTAGGAAACACACACACTGACTGAATACATTGTTTCTATGTGTTTATCAGATGATGGGGGATCTAGGTGGACCCTCCGTACTTCTCTCTCCTTTACAATAAAGTCTCCTCTTACCCGGCGATGTGAGGGGCGGCTGATTGTCCATCATGACGTCCTTGTAGAGATCCTTGTGTCCTTCTAAATACTCCCACTCCTCCATGGAGAAATAGACAGTGACATCCTGACACCTTATAGGAACCTGACACACACAATGATACAGTCACCATCCAGTCACATCCCTTGTCTGTTACTGGATAATGTCCCAGAATTCCCAGCACCGCTCACCTCTCCTCCATGATCTCTCTGGTGACTTCTAGGATCTTCTTTTTATTTCTATTCTATCAGGGAGGGAGGTGGAGGCAATGTGATGGTCATATGATCTCCAGACTTCACAGGAGGAAAACTCTAGATCTGAACACAAAGAGCAAAATCAAATGATATTCCCAGAATCCTCCTCACATTACCTTTCAAGTCTCCATTTTATTAAAGCCTCACTTCAGACTGAGGTATAATTTACCTACACAGGACACCCAACTTACACAGACTAAAAGCTTGTTTCAGGTTTTTTGACATCATTACATACAATGCAGAACCAACAGTCCTACTTTTCTAGTGAGGATGCCAAAGGTCCACCCACATCCTAAGAGCATCAGTACAAAAAAAGCCAGTTGGAGGGACATTGGGAGGAGGAGCTGTGAGGTCAGTGTGATGTCATAGGACATGCTGACTCTGAATGGAGGGACATTTGAATGGGGAGATTTGAGGGGTCCTCTATATGAGGCTCCTGTGTAAACCAAATCATTGTTCCTGGGTGTGTCCTACCTCTCCTAAACTGAAGAGTGAACTTTGACCTTTACCATACAGAAATCTGTCAGGAATCTGTGAAAGTAAGCTCTCATGTGATCAGGTGACGTGCGGAGGAACGGAGTGTAAATACCAGACAATTTTCTCCAGAGCTCCTAATGGTGGGGATGAATTTTGCTGAGTGCTGGTGTCAGGTTTCCACCCCCCCCCAGGATCACTGCAGGTGTGGAGAAAAGCTGTGTAAGAGGATATGGAGGAGAGATGAGGAGGAGATCCAGGAATCAGGATAAAGGTCAGGACAAGCAACAGACGAGGGCATCCAAGGGATGAAGCCGGGGTCACTACACAGAAAATCAATCCAAGGAAACAACAGGCAGGACGAGGAATAGCAAGAAGGAGCTCAGAGACAAATGAGAATATTGCTCAGCCAATGGGAGATTATCTCAGCATGACTTACATAATGAAGGAGATGAGGGGGAGGGGAGGAAGTCACTTATGGTGACCATAGAGACATGGAAATTCAGCTGGTTCAGCAGGGATCGGTCACATTTCCATCCATGTGTGGTCACTGCCGGATAAAAGTCACTCGATCAGCGGCTGCAGCCAATAGCTTCATCACTGATCTGTGTATTCTGAGAGCGGAGGAGCGCCCCCCATTGTCAGAATACAATAGTGCAGCGGGGAGGATTCCCCCATCCCCCTCCAATGTGTGGATGGGGGAATCACTTCAGTTTTTTTCACTCATCCCGCTGGCTGAACGATAAAACTGAACCATGTATGGCCAGATTTGGAAGGAAGATATAGTAATCATCAACTGATCCCCCTAAAGGGGTTACTCTACATATTACCTCCTCTACTGCCAGATCCTGCAGTGTCTTCTCTCTACGTCCTAGCAAATGTAACTTCATGCCAGAATCTGACATCACATCCTGTCTGTCTTCCATAGAGACTTCCTGTCTGGGTAGAGGTGAGATCACCACCTTGTGGAGCTCAGAGGAACTGCAGCTCCAAGAAACATCTCGTAGTGTGAACACGGCCCTGTGCTGTGTGTGTATGTACTGTATATCCTTCCCCTTTCTCTCCTCCCTGAGTGTGTATGAAGAGGCAGAGCTCTAAGTGTGTATAAAGAGGCGGAGCTCTGAGTGTGTATGAAGAGGCGGAGCCCTGAGTGTGTATGAAGAGGCGGAGCCCTGAGTGTGTATGAAGAGGCGGAGCTCTGAGTGTGTATGAAGAGGCGGAGCTCTGAGTGTGTATGAAGAGGCGGAGCCATGAGTGTGTATAAAGAGGCGGAGCTCTGAGTGTGTATGAAGAGGCGGAGCTCTGAGTGTGTATGAAGAGGCGGAGCTCTGAGTGTATATGAAGGGGCGGAGCTCTGAGTATGTATGAAGAGGCGGAGCTCTGAGTGTGTAAGAAGAGGCGGAGCTCTGAGTGTGTATGAAGAGGCGGAGCTCTGAGTGTGTATGAAGAGGCGGAGCTCTGAGTGTGTATGAAGAGGCGGAGCTCTGAGTGTGTATGAAGAGGCAGAGCTCCTGCTGGAATTGCAGTTGGAGGAGGAAGTCAGGGTTCCAAGTAGAGGAACAGCAAGCAGGATAATGAGCCAGAAGGGATGTCAGCAAAGCCAGTCTTTAAACAGGAATGCAGGAGATGGTTTCTTGTGATGTGACCAAGGCGAAGGCAGAGATCAAGTGAGCTGGATGGCTTTAAGTAGGCGGGACTAACGAGCAGAATCAACAACAGCTGGGTAACTGTGGAGAGAGATGGGAGCTGGCAATTAGTCGACAGCTGAGTGGCCAGCTCAGAGAAGGGTTGAGCCCAACCCTGACAGTACCCCCTCCTCAACGACCCCTCCCCCTCGAAGGACCACCAGGCTTGAGGAAAAATGTCTATGGAAATCACGGAGGAGGACAGGGGCATGTATTTCCGAGGATGGGACCCAAGAGTGTTCCTCCGGACCGTACCCCTTCCAATGCACCAGGTACTGTATGCGCCCACGGAACCTACGGGAGTCAACAATGGATTGTACTTCATACTCCTCATGGCTCTCAACCTGTATAGGGTGAGGACGTGGCACGAGGTGGTAAAGCGGTTGCAGACCAAAGGTTTCAATAAGGAGACATAAAACACATTTGAGATGCGCATACTAGGAGGAAGGTCCAACGTGTAAGCAACTGGGTTAGTCCTGTGAAGGATATGGAAAGGCCCAATAAACCGAGGTGCGAACTTCAGAGAAGGAACACGAAGTCGGAGGTTGCGAGATGACAGCCAGACCCTGTCCCCAACCTGGTAGGAAGGCGCAGGCAGGCGTCTGCGGTCAGCATGTAGTCTCTACCTATCATTAACATGACGCAAAGCCTCCTGGACTTGTGCCCAAGTGGAACGAAGACCACGAAGATGCTCCTCTAATGCAGGAATACTCTGCGGAACAAACAAATCAGGCAACATGGAAGGTTGGAAACCATAATTCGCCATAAACTGAGACAATCTGGAAGCAGAATTCAAGGCACTGTTGTGAGCAAACTCTGCCCATGGTAATAGGTCTGACCAGTTGTTGTGATGGTCAGAAATATAGCAATGTAGGAATTGCTCCAAGGACTGATTGGCTCGTTCTGCGGCCGCATTAGACTGCGGGTGATACGCAGAGGAGGAAGCAAGCTGAATTCCCAGCTGTGCACAAAAGGCTTGCCAGAACTGGGACACAAACTGACTACCCTGTCCGAGACAATTACCTTGGGTAGCCCATGTAAGCGAAAGATCTCCCGAGCAAAAATGGAAGCCAGTTCCTTAGAAGTGGGCAACTTCTTACTTAAGTGGAATACAATAACACATCTTTGAAAACCGGTCAACCACTATAAGGATAACTGTGTTGCCTTGGGAGTTGGGCAACTCCACAATAACAACCAGACAGGTGGGTCCAGGGCCTCTCTCCATTGGGTATGGGTTGTAGGAGGCCCACTGGAAGGTGTCGTGGAGTCTGATGCCCCATACACATGGTCGGATTCTCCGATGGAAAATGTGTGATAGGACCTTGTTGTCGGAAATTCCGACCGCGTGTGGGCTCCATCACACATTTTCCATCGGAATTTCCGACACACGAAGTTTGAGAGCTTGCTATAAAATTTTCCGACAACAAAATCCGTTGTCAGAAATTCCGATTGTGTGTGCACAAATCCGACGCACAAAGTGCCACGCATGCTCAGAATAAATTAAGAGAGGAAAGCTATTGGCTACTGCCCCGTTTATAGTCGTGACGTACGTGTTTTACGTCACCGCGTTCAGAACGATCAGATTTTCCGACAACTTTGTGCGACCGTGTGTATGCAAAACAAGTTTGAGCCAACATCCGTCGGAAAAAATCCACGGATTTTGTTGTCGAAATGTCTGATCAATGTCCGACCGTGTGTATGGGGCATTACTCTGAACACATATGGAACACACAGCTACAAAGGCATTTTCATCAGCACATAGACTAGGCCACCAGAATTGTTGGGAAATGGCCCAAAGGAGTTGATTCCTACCAGGGTGGCCAGCTCCCTTGGGAGAATGGTAAGTCTGGAGCACGGCAGTATGGAGACACTCTGGGACTAGGCAGCGGTCGCAAGGTTTCTCAGGAGGAGCATCGACCTGAGCAGCAAGAATTTTATCACCCAAAGGAAAAGTAAGACTGGTGCGAACTGTAGCCAGAATACGATCAGGTGGAATCATAGGAACCAGAACCGACTCCAACTTGGAAGTGGAGAAAAATTGTTGTGACAAGGCGTCAGACCTTACATTCTCAGTACCGGGTAAGAATGATACAATGTAATTGCAACTTGCCAAGAAAAGAGCCCATCGCGCCCTTCTGGGAGAGAGGCGTTTAGCCTCAGACAAGAATGTGAGATTCTTATGGTCAGTAAGAATGAGAACCGGCACAGTGGTACCTTCTAGGAGAGGTCTCCATTCTTTAAGGGCTAAAATGATCACCAACAGCTCTCTGTCACCAATCTCGTAATTGCACTCGGTAGGTGACAATTTCTTGGAAAAGTAGCCACAAAGATGCATAGCACTCTCAGAGGTAGGAGGTTTAGATAGAAGGGTGCCAACACCAGTCTCAGAAGCATCAACCTCAAGGATAAAAGGTAACGTAGGATCAGGATGTGCCAAAACAGGAGCAGAAACAAAGGCAGCCTTAAGACTTTCAAAGGCCTTAATGGACTCCGGAGACCAACTCTGTGGGTTACCGTTCTTTCTGGTTCTATCGGTCAGGGGCTTGACCAGAGAGGAGAAGTTACGAATAAACTTCCGATAATAGTTGGCAAAACCCAGGAAACGCTGCGGAGGATGTAACCCCACGGGTCGAGGCCACTGTAGGACTGCTGAAAGTTTCACTGGGTCCATCGAAAAAAACCAGCAGTGGAAATGACATAGCTCAGGAATTTAACCTGTTCCCGATGAAACTCACACTTCTCCAGTTTACAGTAGAGATTGTTCTCTTAATTTCTGAAGCACACCACAGACATCTGTGTAGTGGCTCTCAAGTGACTTGGAAAATATGAGGATATCATCGAGATAAACCACCACACATAACTGCAACAAATCTCGGAGGACATCATTAATAAATTCCTGGAAAACTGCCGGGGTGTTACAAAGGCCAAAAGGCATTACGAGACACTTATAATGGCCTGTTCTGGTATTAAACGCAGTTTTCCACTTGTTACCCTCCTTAATCCTCACGAGATTGTAAGCCCCTCTCAGATCAAGCTTAGTGAAAACTGTTGCTCCCTTGAGGCGGTCAAATAACTCTGTAATCAACGGGATCGGGTAGGCATTCTTAATCGTGAAAAGATTGAGACCCCTATAATCAATACAAGGTCTCGGTTCACCGCTCTTCTTCACAAAGAAGAAACCAGCACCAGCAGGAGACGAGGATTTGTGGATAAAACCCCGAGAAAGTGCGTCTGCAACATACTCCTCCATGGCTTTATCCTCCAAGACCGACAAAGGGTAAACCTGGCCACGAGGGGGAGTGGTTGAAGGTCAATTGCGCAATCATACGGCCGGTGTGGAGGCAAACTACCGGCTTGACCTTTGTCAAAGACATCGCTAATATCACGGTACTCCTCTGGCAGGGAGGAGAGTGAAGAGGTACGCAGGACCTTCGCTACCTTCTGGAAGCATGTTTCACTGTATTGTGGTGACAAGGAGAGAACCTCAGCAAGGAGGCAATCAAAAGAGGGGTTGTGCCTCTGTAACCAAGGATAACCAATAACCAGCGGAAACTTAGGAGAGGAAATCACTTGGAATTGGATTATCTCATGGTGAAGAGCCCCTACGGCCATGGACAACAGAACCATCTCATGAGTCACATGGGCAGGCTGTAGAGGTCTCCCGTCAAGAGCCTCAATGGCAAGTGGAGTGTCACGCAGCTGCAGTGGAATTGAGTGCTTTGATACAAAGGCAGCATCAATGAACAGGCCTGCAGCCCCAGAGTTGATTAGAGCCTGTATCTCGATAGACGACTTAGCCCAGGAAAGGGTGACCGAAACCAGGGGCTTCTTCTGGATAACTGGGGATGACACAACGCCACCTAAGGTCTGTCCATGACAGGACCTCAAGGTTCGGGTGTTCCCAGGACGGGTAGAACAAGACTTCAAAAAGTGACCTGCCTGGCCACAATAAAGGCACAATCTCTCCCTCCTCCTAAAGGCTCTCTCATCTGCAGAGAGACGCGTGAAGCCCAAGTACTAGGGGTGCGCATCTTCACTGGCCTCACGATTCGATTCGATTAAGATTATCAAGTCAACGATTCGATTCGATTCCGCGATGCATCACGATTACAGCGCAAGTCCGCAAGTGCTCATGGTTTTCATCAAAAAAAATTCAAGTAGTCAGGAGAAATCCATTTTTTTTATTCTATCTGTTCTTAAGAAAAAAAAGAGACAGCAGAGGAGCTCCAGGCTCTCTTCCAAAATACTAAAGGAGATGGTCAGAGCCTGCGGACATGCTACAGGAGATGATCTGAGACTGCAGACATGCTACAGGAGATGATCAGAGACTGCGGACATGCTACAGGAGATGATCAGAGACTGCGGACATGCTACAGGGGATGATCAGAGACTGCGGACATGCTACAGGAGATGATCAGAGACTGCGGACATGCTACAGGAGATGATCAGAGACTGCGGACATGCTACAGGAGATGATCAGAGACTGCGGACATGCTACAGGAGATGATCAGAGACTGCGGATATGTTACAGGAGATGATCAGAGACTGCGGACATGCTACAGGAGATGATCACAGACTGCGGACATGCTACAGGAGATGATCACAGACTGCGGACATGCTACAGGAGATGATCACAGACTGCGGACATGCTACAGGAGATGATCACAGACTGTGGACATGCTACAGGAGATGATCACAGACTGCGGACATGCTACAGGAGGTGATCAGACTGCGGACATGCTACAGGAGATGGTCACAGACTGCGGACATGGCACAGGAGATGGTCACAGACTGCGGACATGGCACAGGAGATGGTCACAGACTGCGGACATGGCACAGGAGATGGTCACAGACTGCGGACATGGCACAGGAGATGGTCACAGACTGCGGACATGGCACAGGAGATGGTCACAGACTGCGGACATGGCACAGGAGATGGTCACAGACTGCGGACATGGCACAGGAGATGGTCACAGACTGTGGACATGGCACAGGTGATGGTCAGACACTGGGAACATGGCACAGGTGATGGTCAGACACTGGGGACATAGTACAGGAGATGGTCAGACACTGGGGACATGGCACAGGAGATGGTCAGACAATGGGGACATGGCACAGGAGATGGTCAGATACTGGGTACATGGCACAGGAGATGGTCACAGACTGCGGACAATAATGCAGAATTGTGGTGTGATGAATGCACATAGAAGACAATTTATGATATGGACTTGTGTCACAGCGCCTCCCCCTCCCCCTCTGTACTTACATGCTGCTCTGCCGGTGGCAGCCTGTAATGAGCAGGGCGATCTGCCTGCTCACCATCTCCCCCCGATCTCCATTGCAGCCGCCGGTTGTCGATACTTGGCATGACTATCACATTCTTTCCATCGTATCCTGAGGTCAGCAGTGAATTCTCCCGGGAGAGCGCTCCGTGCGTAAAGCTGTTATTAGTGTGTGTATATTCCGGCCATGTGACTCTCAGCCGCGCCTTCCTCTTCTCACATCTCTCCTGATGTCAGCCCCGCCCGCCTCTCTTCTGACCTGATAGCTCCAGTCAGTGGGCGGAGCTGACATCAGGAGAGACTGAGAGGAGGGAGGCGCGGCTGAGAGTCACATGGCCGGAATATACACACACTAATAACAGCTTTACACACGGAGCGCTCTACCGGGAGGGGGCGGGGCCAGAAATCGATTTTGCGGGTCGCATGCATCGATGCCGCATCGGGGACACCCGAATCGCGATGCATCGATGCTGCAATTAATTTAAGCAGCCCTACCAAGTACATGGGTTCATCTTCACTGACCGACTCGGTACCAGGAGGCATGGGAGGTGAGGGAGGCACGGGTGGGACTGCAAAGCTCGGAGGCAAACGTACAGGAGGCTTCTACATGTGCTCCTTAAAAGAAAGTCTTTCTCTGAGTCTGGAGTCAATGAGGATGGCAAAGGAGATCAAGCTCTCCAGCTCAGTGGGTATATCTCGGGCTGCTATCTCATCCTTGATGGAATCCGAGAGACCACGAGAAAGCAGCCACGAGGGCCTCATTGTTCCAAGCAACCAATGGCGTAGTCGGCAACAGTTCTCGTACTCTGTTTGATGGACACGAGGCACTTGGCAGCAGAAGCGGAGCGTGTGGGAACGTCAAATACCCTTTTAAAGGAGGCCACAAACTCAGGGTAACTCAAGACAACAGTTTTTTGCGTCTCTCATAGAGCCCAGGCCAAGGCTCTCTCAGAAAGCAAAGATATCATGAACCCTACTTTGCTTCTGTCCGTGGGAAACGCCTGGGGCAGCATCTCAAAGTAAATCTCACCTGGTTGAGAAACCCTCTGCATTGGACTGGATCACCCCCAAATCTCTGGGGAAGCGGAGCAGAACCAGACATACCTCTTATAGAGGTAGTACTCAAGGTGGGTGCCTGCACAGAGACTGGAGCAGCAGCAAGGAAGGCCTGCAACTCAGGTTGTACCGGAGCAGCCACAGTGGGGGATTCCAGGTGAGCCATGTGACTCAGGAACGTTTGTAACGCCATGACAAACTGATCCATGCGGTGATCTTGCTCATCCAATCTGGAAAAAATATTACCAACAAGTGGATTGACTGCATCTTCTGAATTCATGACCTTCGCCTACTGTCAGAAACCATGAACCAGACCGAGACAGAAGTACAGTAAAATCACACTTGTTTATTAATAAAAATAAAAAGGTAAATAGAGTAAGCGTAGTCAAAGCATAGCCATAGTCCAGTAACTGGTCCAGAGCCAAGCCAGAGTTCAGTAACCAGATCGGGTAATCAGCCAGGCCAGAGTTCAGTAACCAGATCGGGTAATCAGCCAGGCCAGAAGACAGGGATCCAAGTAGAGGAACAGCAAGTAGGATAAGGAGCCAGAAGGGATGTCAGCAAAGCCAGTCTTTAAAGAGTAACGCAGGAGATGGTTTCTTGTGATGTGACCGTGGGGAAGGCGTAGATCAAGTGAGCTGGATGGCTTTAGGTAGGCAGGACTGATGAGCAGAATCAACAACAGCTGGGTAACTGTGGGGAGAGATGGGAGCTGGCAATTAGCCGACAGCTGAGCGGCCAGCTTAGAGAAGGAAAGGCTGAGCCCAACCCTGATACATATAAAGATGATATAAGAAGAGACCCATATAAAGATGATATAAGAAGAGATCCATATAAAGATGATAGAAGAAGAGACCCATATAAAGATGATATAAGAAGAGACCCATATAAAGATGGTATAAGAAGAGACCCATATAATGATGATATAAGAAGAGATCCATATAAAGATGATAGAAGAAGAGACCCATATAAAGATGATCTAAGAAGAGATCCATATAAAGATGATATAAGAAGAGATCCATATAAAGATGATAGAAGAAGAGACCCATATAAAGATGATATAAAAAGAGACCCATATAAAGATGATATAAGAAGAGACCCATATAAAGATGATATAAGAAGAGACCCATATAAAGATGATATAAGAAGAGACCCATATAAAGATGATATAAGAAGAGACCCATATAAAGATGATAGAAGAAGAGACCCATATAAAGATGATCTAAGAAGAGATCCATATAAAGATGATATAAGAAGAGATCCATATAAAGATGATATAAGAAGAGACCCATATAAAGATGATATAAGAAGAGACCCATATAAAGATGATATAAGAAGAGACCCATATAAAGATGATATAAGAAGAGACCCATATAATGATGATATAAGAAGAGATCCATATAAAGATGATATAAGACCTTTTCTTCTCCTTGCTAGTAGCTACTTGATCTATGAGTGGAGTGTCTATCTGTATGAGAGATATTGACCTGGTTTGAATAGAACGTGCATGGCGAAGTTGAGGGTAAAAGCTAGTTGTGGGTAAGCCCTGGACCATTCGGCTGGCCAAAGACCAGAGCATTTTTTGCGATTCGGCACTGCGTCGCTTTAACTGACAATTGCGCGATCGTGCGACGTGGCTCCAAATCAAAATCAATGTCCTTTTTTCCCCACAAACAGAGCTTTCTTTTGGTGGTATTTTATCACCCCTTGCGGTTTTTATTTTTTGCACTATAAACAAAAAAAAGAGCAACAATTTTGAAAAAACGCATTCTTTTTTACTTTTTGCTATAATAATTATCCCCAAAAAATATATTAAAAAAACATTTTTTCCTCAGTTTAGGCCGATATGTATTCTTCTACATATTTTTGGTAAAAAAAAATTGCAATAAGCATACATTGTTTGGTTTGCACAAAAGTTATAGCGTCTACCAAATAGGGGATCGTTTTATGGCATTTTTATTAATATTTTTTTTTTTTACTAGTAATGGCAGCGATCAGTGATTTTTATCGTGACTGCAACATTATAGCGGACATGTTGGTCAATTTTGACACATTTTTGGGACTATTGGCATTCACATCATTGGCTCGGGGGGTGAGCGGGGGGGGGGGGGGGGCGTTCGCGTCGCTTCGCCCAGCCCTGCCATTTTGCCGCAGTACAACTGCGGCGGCTGGTCGGCATGTGGTTAAAGGATTTTAGATGGCCATTGGTATATAATTGATACAAGAAATGTATACCCCTAGAATACCAGGCAGAAAAGCCCTGTAGTTTCCCAATCTCCTCTAGTTGCCCCCTTTCCCAGATAGGATGAAATCTGGAAATGCCATCATAGCCCATAATATGTCACATCTCGTTCCAGACCTTAGCCATGAGGATCAAGGTAGGACATGTGGAACAGTCCCAAAACCCACCCGCCTCCAATTGGGCCAGCAGAGGATATTTATTAGACATAGACAGCAGTATAGCTTGAATGGGGTCCCTACCATCAATAGTCCCCCACCCAGAAAAATGTTACAGCTGGGAAGTCAGAAAGTATAACCTATCAGAGGGCGGCCAAACCTCCACCATCTTTGGGCAGTTGTAGAATAGGTAAGTGGATCCTAGGCTGCTTCTCTTTCCATATCAGAGTGTCTACAGGTACGTCATTCTGTACAATAGGTCTGGGGCGCGCATGCGCGCCACCAGCAACCAGCTCCCGCTATGATTGGACACAGTGGAAGCCAATCAGCAGGTCCGGCAGGTCCAGTGATCATTCCGAGAGGCAGAACGGTGGTCTGCCTATGTAAACAATGCAGATCTCCGTTCTGTCAGAGGAGAAGATGGAGATTCTGTGTTTCTGCTAAGCAGGAACACGGATCTCTGTCTTCCCACAGTTGAAGCACCTCCCCCACACAGTTAGAAAGCACTCCCTAGGAACACATTTATCCCTTTGATCACCCCTGATGTTAACTCTTTCCCTGCCAGTGTCATTAGTACATTGACGGTGCTTTATTTTTAGCACTGATCACTGTATTGGTGTCACTAGTCCCCAAAAAGTGTCACTTAGTGTCAGATTTGTCCGCCGCAATGTTGCAGTCCCACTAAAAATTGCTGATCGCCGCCATTACTAGTAACCAAAATAAAAACAACTTAAAGTCCATAAATCTATCCCATAGATTGTAGACGATATAACTTTTGCGCAAACCAATCAATATACGCTTATTGGGATTTTGTTTTACCAAAAATATGTAGCAGAATACATATTGGCCTAAATTAATTAAGAAATTTGATTTTTTTTACATTTTTTTATTGGATGTTTTTTAGCAGAAAGTAAAAAAAAATTATTTTTTTCAAAATTGTCGGCCTTTTTTTGTTTATAGAGCAAAAAAAAAAAAAATCACAGAGGTGATCAAATAGCACCAAAAGAAAGCTCTATTTATGGGGAAAAAAAAGGACATTGATTTTATTTGGGTACAGTGTCGCTTGACCGCGCAATTGTCAATTAAAATAATGCAGTTCCGTATTGCAAAAAATGGCCTGGTCATGAAGGGGGTAAATCTTCCGGAGGTGAAGTGGTTCAACCAAAAAAAAAAATAAAGTTACACCCAAGCACATAAAATCCCCCCCCAAAATATTTTTTTGGGCCCCCCCCCCCCACATATACACACGTATGAATGTAAACACAAGCATCGGGGGCGCCTACACTTGAAAACATTTTTTGCGATACACGTGTTACATATCTCCGCACACGCTGGAATGAGAGCGATAATTCTACACCAGACCTCCTTCGTAACACTAAACTGATGACCTATAGGGGGCTTTTGAAGCGTCGCCTATAGAAAATATAGGGTACTGAAGTTAGTCGCCATTTCACGGGCAAACACAAATTTAAGGTGTGATATGTTGGGTATCTGTTTACTCGGTGCAACCTCATCTTTTATATTTTACCAAAAATTGGGTAATTCCTTGCATTTCTTTGCCCTAAAATCCACTTTAGTGTATTTTTTTACTAAATTTTTGTGTTTCCTAGACCTTTGCGGTAATAACGTGCTACATAAAAAATTGGAACCACCACTATTTCATTCTCTAGGGTGTCTGCCTTTAGAAAATATGTCACGTTTTGGGGTTTTTATGTAATCTTCAGGCCTACAATGATTTTTTTAAACATGTGTGCAGAAAATGCACAAACGGCTCTGGCAGCGAACGGGTTAAAGTTGAGCACTGTGGAGGTCACATGACTCCAGTGAAGGGCGGAGCTCCAGTCTGCAGCCAGATACCATCAGGAAATTCAGACGTGGCAGAAAACATTGTTGCTAATGTCTAGTGAATGTTTGTTACATTAAAGTTCATTAAACAACAAAAAAAAAAGTGGAGTGGAGGCCACATGTTTCCTGTCAAATGTGGAGCTCCACTCTCAGCAGGCAGGAAGACTCTATGGAAGACAGGAAGTGATGTCAGGTACAGACAGGAAGTTCTGGTGTTCTGTCAGATATGGCGACCTGTCAGAATTGGTAACGGAAGTGACGTTATGTCGCCGCCATCTTGCTACACCCCACACTCCTCCACAGTAAGGATACACCGAGAAGGGGGAAAGTGGTCATCTCGTTACACCCACCGGAGTTTTGCATTTCACAGTTATTTTTAACAGGAAACGTAGCTTATAAGGTGCAAGACATCGGACTGTTTACATGTTGAATTATAAAAACATTGGTGTTCTGTCATATTTGTGTAGCGGCCTGCTCCTTTTGACCAGGCGCTCGCAGGTAAATTTAGTTTTTGGCTGAGCTGTAACCAGCTCAGATTGAATGTATATAGTTTACTGGATCTGTTCTGGAATTGACTTGGTTGTGCAGTTCCCACTGTTGCCAGTAGGTGTCACTGGTACCATGGGACAGTGTGCGAATAACAACCTAGTGAAACTTTAATGAATATTCTTCTTTCAGAAACAGCCCAGTGGGAGGTTCTTGCTGCTGTGCATTCTGAGGGAGAGTATTTATGGGACAGATGCCATGTGCTAGGGATCAGTTCTTACCTCGTGGCCCTCCGGGCTGGAGGCTACGTCACTGCAGCTGTGCAAGTAGGCCCAGAAGCCTGTCTGGGGCCTACTACCGCAGAGGTGGTCCTTAGGCTGTCTTGCCTGCTAGGAAGAAGCCGAGCCAAGCTGAGGAGATCCAGGGGAGGACCCTTGCTGGAGAGAGCCAGGATGAAGGCTGGTGTTTCGGAAGGACCTGGTGACTTACTTGGAGGACGCACCTATCTCTAACCTACCCACACAGTACCACCGGGTCGGCTTAAAGGTTCTGGTACTGGACACTGTTCTACAATTCAATCAAAGTAACTAACTGTCTGGCTGCTAAGTTTGTGAGAGACACTTATCCAGGCTTATCTAAGCCTGTGAGAGAGGCTTGTCCAGACATCTTGCAGGTTGCTAGATCTGTGGCAGAGATCTACCCAGCCATAAGATTTTCAAAGAGAAAACTGTGTTTTGTCCTTTATTCTGAAGAGTCTGTAAGTGATCTGCTACAAAAATGTATCTGCAAGTCCCCTTCAACCTCTTTACTGCTACTTCTTTAAAGTTGTCTTGTAATAAAGCATTGGAAAAAGAACTAAGTGATTGGTGCATACATTGGTGGGCGCAAGGCCCAATATAGTCTCTAAGTTCCTGATGTGGTGAAACTACAGGTAAGGGGTGACGGCAACAACCCAATTTATTTCAGCAGCTCCTTCGGGGGTCAGTGCTACATTTGCAAACCTGTGAGATCAGCAGGTTTGCCGCTGCTTTTAAAATTCAACAGTCCGTCGGATTTCTAAATACTGTATTTCACCTTATAAGCTCCTTTTTTACTGTTAAAAATAACTGTGCAATGCAAAACTCTGGTGGGTGTACCAAGATGTCCACGCCCCCTTCTCAGTGTATCGGTACTGTGGAGAAGTGCTGGGTGTAGCAAGATGGTGGCGATGGAACGTCACTTCCGTTACCAATTCTGACAGGTCGCCTAATCTGAGACTTTACGGAAGGCGAGAAGTGATGTCAAGTACAGACAGGAAGTGATGTCAGGTACAGGCAGGAAGTTCCGGGTGAGGGGTGAGTTGGGAGGAAGATACAAAGGAGACATTGCTGGAAGTGTCAGCAGAGGAGGTAATAAGATCTTATTTTCTATTTACACCCAGTAACCCCCGTCATGTCCGTCCTCTTCCTCCGTAGTCACTGTGATGTCTTTTATCTCCAGCAGATGATGATACACACATATATAGTGTGGAAACCTAGATTAACCCCTTCAGGGAGGATCAGTTGATAAGGATACGCTCGGGCGTGTTTGCAAACAGCACATGCCGAGCCCACCAGGAAGTGAGACATTTCCCGATCTCTGCAGCCGTGCATAGGGACAATGTCTCACTGCCTGTGATTAGCGCTCCGCAATGCCAACTTCCTGGCGGGCTCTGCACGTGCAGTTTGCGAACATGCCTGAGCTCATCCTTGATAATGAATAGTGATGGGCTCGGGCGTGTTTTAAACCCCACGTTCCCGATCTCCCGCCAGGAAGCCGACACTGCACAGCGCTAATCACAGGCAGTGAGATTTCCTGGTCCTCAGCTGCACAGATCGGGAAATGTCTCACTGCCTGTGATTAGTGCTGTGCAGTGTCGGCTTCCTTGCGGGATCGGGAACGTAGGGGTTTCCAACATGGCGCCGCCTCGGCACTGCCACAAAGATCCCCACAAGGTGCTGAGAAATAGGACTACAGAGTCCTTACAGGAGTAACCAGGACAAGCCTGAAAAACAGCCAGCTAAGAAACCAGCCAGGGAGGGACATGCTGCTTTATGTACACAAGATGTCCTCTCCATCCACTCTGCTCTCACACACTGCTGGGGGAGATGTACAGGACATGCAGGAGGACACAGGGGAGGGGGGATTGTATTACTGTCCTGCATTCTGTACCCCATGTCCTGCAGTGACCTGCACCCTTCACCCCATGTCCTGTGTTCTGCACCACATATTCTGCACCCCATGTTCTTTCTCCTGCCCCCATACCACTTGTTCTGCACCCTGAACCCCATGTCCTGCACCCTACACCCCATGTCCAGCATTCTGCACCCTTCTCCTGCATCCCATGTCCTGCGGTGACCTGCACCCTTCTCCAGTACCCTGCATCCCATTTCTTGTGTTCTGCACCCTACACCACAAGTCCTGCGTTCTGCACCCACAAATTACTTACCTTGCCCTGGGCGCTGACAACCCACGCTACGCTAATAAAAACTTTCTCCTAACTTTCTGCCTTAAGTGACTTCCTCCCCTCCCCCTCATCTCCTTCATTATGTAAGTCATGCTGAGATAATCTCCCATTGGCTGAGCAATATTCTCATTTGTCTCTGAGCTCCTTCTTGCTATTCCTCGTCCTGCCTGTTGTTTCCTTGGATTGATTTTCTGTGTAGTGACCCCGGCTTCATCTCTTGGATGCGCTCGTCTGTTGCTTGTCCTGACCTTTATCCTGATTCCTGGATCTCCTCCTCATCTCTCCTCCATATCCTCTTACACAGCTTTTCTCCACACCTGCAGTGATCCTGGGGGGTGGAAACTTGGCACCAGCACTCAGAAAAATCCATCCCCACCATTAGGAGATCTGGAGAAAATTGTCTGCTATTTATACTCCGTTCCTCTGCACATCACCTGATCACATGAGAGCTTACTTCACAGATTCCTGACAGATTTCTGTATGGTAAAGGTCAAAGTTCACTCTTCAGTTTAGGAGAGGAGGGACACACCCAGGAACAATGATTTGGTTTGTATGTGAGCCTCATATAGAGGTCCCCTCAAATCTCCACATCCAAATGTCCATTTTTTCAGATTCTGTATGTCCTATGACATCACACTGACCTCACAGCTCCTCCCAATATTTCTCCATCTGGCTTTTTTTTCTGATGCTCTTAGGATGTGGGCGGACCCTTGGCCTCCTCACTAGCAAAGTGGGACTGTTGGTCCTGCATTGTATGTAATGATGTCAGAATACCTGCAATAAGCTTTTATCCTGCGTAGTGTGGGGGTCCTTTGTGGGTAAATTATACCTCAGTCTGAAGTGAGGCTTTAATAAAACTGAAACCTGAATGGAGAGGTGAGGAGGATTCTGGGAATATCATTTAAATTTTACTATTCATGTTCAGATCTAGAGTTTTCCTCCTGTGAAGTCTGGAGATCATATGACCATCACATTGCCTCCACCTCCCTCTCTGATAGAATAGAGAAATACAAAGAAGATTCTAGAAGTCACCAGAGAGATCATGGAGGAGAGGTGAGCGGTGCTGGGAATTCTGGGACATTATCCAGTAACAGACAAGGGATGTGTCTGGATGGTGACTGTATCATTGTGTGTGTCAGGTTCCTATAAGGTGTCAGGATGTCACTGTCTATTTCTCCATGGAGGAGTGGGAGTATTTAGAAGGACACAAGGATCTCTACAAGGACATCATGATGGACAATCAGCCGCCCCTCACATCACCGGGTAAGAGGAGACTTTGCATAGACTTGGCATAGGACATAAAGGATGGAAAGCTACAGCTGAAATGTTAACACAAGACTTTGCAAATAGAGTGGAAATTCCATATCGCCCACAGAGTTCAGGTATAGTGGAAAGAATGAACCGAACGATTAAAGATAAAATAAGGAAAGCTACGGGTGGTACATTTGCCAAATGGAAAACTGTGCTGCCTGCAGTTTTAGCAGAAATAAGAATGACCCCTTCCAAGACCAATCACTTGTACCCTTTTAAGATACTGATGGGTCGACCTTCTCCCACACCCTGGATTAAAAAACCCTTGGTAATAGAGCAGAGAGATCTGAGTTTGATACAGGAAGAATATTGTAGAAACTTGATTATGAAGTTGAATGGCATCTACGGTAAAGTAGTCTTTTCCATTACCCTCACAGGCACCAACACACGAGTTCCAACATGGAGATGTGGTCGCAATTCGCCAGCTAAACCGAACCAAGAAGCAAGATTACCCTTTTGGCCTGCCCACTTGCGTAGTCACAGTGACCAGAACCGCTGTCCTCACGGAACAATCCAGAGCCTGGTTCTACGACGAGAGGATAAAGAAAGTACCACAAAGGACCCTGAAGCAAGACACAGATAAAGGAGGTCAAACAGGGGATGCAAATCCTCGAAGAGCGAGTGAAACGGGTGATAATAAGAGTCTGAAAAAGATGACCTCACTTCTCTCACCACAGACTTTTGGGGAAGCCTTGTGCCTACTCTTTATGCTGGCACTGATGGTGTTTCTGCCCACATGGATCATCACTAACTGTATCTATCATCCTGAGGACTTTGGCACCCTAAAGGCCATATGCATCGCCCCTTCTAATGGAACAGTAACTAGACAAAGGAGGGAATCCAACGTGGAGGGCCCAAAGGACTCATACCCCCCTACTGATAAAATGTTGTTACTTCAGTATAAGTACTCTTTTTCTCAGAGGTCAGGTTATGACAAATGTTGAATATGTAGTAAATTGCATCCAAGCACACTCCAAATTCCTCTCTTAGCTGTCCCTATAAATATAACCCAGAACTTAATACAAATTTAAGAACCGTCTTGAATCAGGGAACTGGTAACAACTGGCAACAACCCTGTGAGTTTCGTTTTGAACCAGTTGACCATGGCCGCCGTTTCTGAAAGTTTTCAGGATACTATAAGCCAACAATCATTTTCCCTAGGGAATAGTGTATATGTATGTTGCAGCAAGGAATGCTATCCATGGATACTGGTTGGTATCCCTGGGTGGTGTTATTTGGCCTCATTGATTCCAGTTATGGGAATCATAGGGGATGAAAAAGGAATGCACCAACATCTTTTGAAAGCTAGCGCATACCAGGTACCCCCTTAAACACATGGAGAAAAGAGAGTTGTTTTCTGATAAAGACCAAGCCTGGGCATGGTTTCCCTCATGGATTGGGAATAGAAATAATGAAAAGATTGAATAACTGCTCCAAAATTATGGAAAAGAATTCTGTAGACATCAAACTGTTAAGTATTGAACAAAGGGCTATTCGTAAACAACTAGATATGCACAAAGTAGCTATCGAATCCAGTGCTGCTCTGACTGGACTCTGAAGTAACAGAGGACTATGTGTGCTGCACATGGATTCATAATACCAGTATTGAAATACCTGATTATTATGATATAATTGATAAACACCAAGGGGAGGTGTCAAACCTCCAAGCTGAAGCGAGAGATATTGCCAAAGATGGGTGGAACCCCTTTAAAGGACTAGGAAGTTTCGGTGATTTTTTTTGGTTCCATCTTCTCTTGGTTTCGACAGGCAGGAATGTTAATTTTAATGTGTCTGGTTTTTATCCTTGTTATATATTGTTCAAGCTTATTCAATGTATTTACAATTATACAACGAAATGACCCCACACAGAGAACATTAGGTGAACATCGTGAAATCACTTTTGTGATATAAGGGGGGATTGAAGGAGGAGAAAGAGTTAACATGACTAAAACTTTAAAATAGCTGACAGAGCAATATCCTTATTTTAGGGTCTTGTTTGTCACGATGACCACAGGATAAAAAGGTCTGGTAAAAACTGGTTTTTAAATGATGTCTTCAGACAACGTCAGAACATCAGCATTAGATGTTGTAAATTATGTTTTTTGATAATAGCCCCTGTCAGCTAAAATACTCGTTTAGACTATGTCTGAGATGCTATGTTTATATAGGAATTATGTGTCATGTGATGAACTCTGTCCTCCCTCCCTCCCTCTTTTCTTTTTGGGTTGTGCAATATTCTTTGTCCATAATTTGTATAAACATGTGATTCTTACCATTAAAAGCAAGCATTCATTGAACGACTTTCTTGTCTGCATTGGATACTTCCGGAGCTCTGAAAGAATTCTACTGATTGTCCAGGTCTAAGCAGATTCAACCCTTACAAAAATAATCATAGGAATTAGCACCATCTAGTTGCCAATTGCCGTAAATTGCCGTATTTTTCATTTTAAATCAATAGAAAACATTCAACCAGCACAGCAAATAGCCCAATAACATTTGTTTTTCATCCCTATTCATAGAGAAGGTAGGTACATGCACTCTCATTGGCTGAATTGTAACTTGTAAGATCTGTCAAATCCAGCATATGGGTGTAACAATAAGGAGACTGAGATATTCGGTTACATGATCTCTTGTATAATATTCAGAAGAAACAATCCACCAATGTGGCATAACATTTCAATGATTGTCATGGAGGTGTTACTTTGGTTATACAGAAAAAAAATGTTAATCCTAAAAGAGGTGATGATGTGTTCCTGCTTCTCTGTAAGCGGGAGGGATATTGGATATTTGTCTGCAGACTATGATCTCAAATGGGCTTTGAGTGGGACGTGACGCTCTGTTATGAATGGGTGCCGCTCCTCTGCTGTGCGTTCTGTAGCATGAATCTGTGTTCATCTCTCTGGTTCAGTTCATTAGAAGGGAACGTTTCACTTCTATATTCTTAGTTCTGGATCATCAGGACTCTGAGTGTCTATACAGTATATGTGTGTGTGTATGTATACTTGATCAATGAAACCAAACAAACCCAACAGTGAATTTCTGATCCAACAAGCAGAGAGGGTTCTGGGTTCATAAAAATGTATAAAACACTCAACAGACCAAACTAAATGTATTCCAATGAGGACAATAGTCCTTAAATATACAGCAACCCTCCTATTGCCCCCCCTCACATCCACATCCTACTATTGTGTAGCCAATACCATCCAAATAATTATTACTTTCATTTCCCAAAGTCATTCGTCTACAAGGAGACCTGTATAGATCAAATGACGGCACCAATGAGGATGGAGGAGGAATCTACCAAAACCTACAAGAAATTAGATGCTGGGAGTGCAGAAAGGTTACAGTGCCCAAATGCTAAATATGGGGAGATGCATCCAAAAATTCTGCATAACAAAAAACACCACAAAGGATAAAGCATCTGCCAAGGTTACTGTATGCCTTTTATTTGAAATGAGACATATACTCATACATACAACATACCGGTGATAATATCCCCAAAGCCCATAAGTAACCTCCTTCCCCTTCCTCCCCCAGAACCCAAACCTGCCCTATTCTCCCCTAAATACCCAACCACTACCCAACTCCTAGCCCTGTGATCCCATCCTCTCCTGAACCCCCCTCCCTCTCTAAGGGGTAATGGCTGGAGTCCTATCAGAGTCCCTCTGGAGAAAAGCCATGGAAAAACACAGCCTATGGATGTCCATAGCTGTGCTGTACAAGTCCATCTGTATCAGTGTGTAACTCCTGTCACTTGAACCAGGTGCAGCCAGTTATTGTAGTTAAAACTAGACAATGCAATTGCTGAGGGCTGTGGCTTGATGTTGGACCGAGCGGCCACTTGAACTTGTGGCTCCGAAACATTTCCTATATCCTGAAGGAAATCCTACACCTTTACAGCCTACAAATGGCACAATGTCCTCCCAACAGTGGTCGGCATCCCCTGCAACTGATGTAATGGTTAAAATCAGGCCACAGGTGGCCCCATCCACAGCGGAGCAGCTGGCTTGTTTTAGGAGGCAAGATGTCGCCGTCTCTACAGATATGCCTGCAGACATGCTGCAACCCTCTTGTTCCTCAGCACAAGCCTCCTCAGCCTGGGTGAGTGACTCTGCTCCTGCTGTTTTTTCTACACAGACAGTTGCTCTCTCCCCTCAGGACGCCCCTCCTAGTCCAGAACCTGACCATAATCCTGATTTGCACAAAGCAGAACCCACGCTGGCACAAAACATGCTTACAAAGCTTCCCTTACTACATAAATAGAAACAATCCATATTGACTTTTCTCTATTGAAGCAAGATGTGCAAAATCTGCTTGAAATGGCTAGAGTGGCAGAAGAACATATTGGTTCTATAGAAGACACTTTACACCCTCTCTCTGTCACAGTACGTATGGCCGCGGATGAAATGGCAGCTCTCAAGGCTAAATTAGATGACCTGGAGCACCATTCCTGTAGGAACAAACTCTTCTTTGTGGGGTTCCATGAATGTTCTGAGGGATCTCGCCCGGAATGGTTCCTTTACTCCTGGCTGCGGGATACCTTGAGGGCTGAGGAATTCCCCACATCTCTGGTTATTGAGCGTGCACACTGTACTCCCTCACGTCCTCCCTGAGCAGGAGCTCCTCCACGATCCCTAATTGCACAGATCCTTAACTTTCAAGATAAAGTCGCCATTCTTCGCCTTTCCAGGGAGAAAGGTCCATTTCATTACAATGGCAATACTGTTTCTGTCTACCCTGACTTCTCAGATGAAGTTCAGCGTCAATGCACAAACTTCACAGCTGTGAAAGATCGCCTGCACGCAGAGGGGTGTGCCACCTCAGTGTCCACCTATCAGTGCCCATCAATTCAGCCTATCGGTGCCCATCAGTGCAGCCTATCAGTGCTGCATATCAGTGACATGTGTCTGCTGCACTATGTACTGGTATGAAGAAGTCTCCTGTTCTCGTTGTATTGCTTCCTTTATGTGAAATCCCTGGTGATCCTGCCAGTCCCTCTGCACAACATGATCAGTTTGCTGGCTGCGCTGAGCTTGGAAGTCAACCTGCTCTCCTCCAATGACCAGACTTGTGCTTACCACCTCCCCCCCTGCACAGCCATTCACTGGGAAGACCGCTGTGTTGCTGTTTCTCCTATCGCAACTATTATGCAGCTGAGAACCGAGGGAATGTGATTATAAAAAGGGAAAAAAAAAAAAAAAAAAAGGTATTCATCATTATTTTTATATCTATACATATATGTTTTACCATTCATTTATGTTTTAAACTAAATAGGTTGTTTTACAGGGTGAGGGCTTACATACACTTTACCTTCTATCCTTCAGTGTGTACTGTATTTATAAGTGTATGAGTATGATCTCAGATGTAATTATAAAACCATGTCTGACCGAGGAAACCAAGGTGTCTATTTATAGAAAATTCATTCAGCCGTTACAAATATTGCCATGATTTAACACAGTGATATCCTATGATTGTCAGCTCCATCTAGTGGCCATAAAACTGTACTTTTCATGAAGTAACTCAATCAGTAACAATAGCACAATACTGCATTATGACCACTAGATGGAGCCAAGGAAATCAGTGTATGAAATAAAATACATCCAATATTCATCACAGCTGGGCAAATGCTGGTCAAATTCATTCAAATATTTTTTTTTTATATTTAAAAAGAGGAAGATTTGGCTACTATAAATATACCACATCCAGAATATATATAATTTCAAAAAGAACCTTGTATGTCGGACTTTATTGGTACGAAAAAGGCCAAACAAAAATTACATAAAATATAAATCTTTCTTACAGATATTACAATAATGTGTTAAAGCCATATGGGAACAAATCCATCAAACATTAGGCCACATATATTCATAATGACTCATTTAGCTTTACTAAATTGTCCAAGAATCTGACGCGTTTCACATCAAACTTCCTCAGGACCTTTTTGCCTTGGCAGCAAAGAAAAACAGCCTAACTAAAAAAACACAGAATATAAATCCATAGCAATCTCATAATTTTATAACATTGTAAATTATCATCTGTGCCACTGACACAACGCTTGGGGGACATAGCAAGGAGACGGTGATGGCGATATCAAAGTAGCTTGCACAGTCAGCTGGTCATGAGTTATAAAGATTAGCGGGATAATAGACATGTGCATGAAAAAAGTTAAGTAAAAAAATAAATTTTTTTTTACTTGTACAAAATTAAAGTTTCACTCAAGCACATAATATCCCCCCAAAAAATGTTGATGCCTCCCACCCCCATATATACACACTTACAAACAAATTCACACATTGGGGCGCCTATGCCTGAAAATGATGATTGCGATACACGTTACAAATCTCCAGAATGAGAGCGAAAATTCTAGCACCCGACCTCCACCGTAACAATAAACTGATGACATATTAAACATTGGGTACTTTTAGAGCATATTGAAAGAGAAAAGTCTGAAAGAATTGATGCATAATACAATCTGTATTTTTCTACTTATGTATTCCTGTAATGTAAATGCAAATAATAAAATGGTATTTGGAAAAAATAAATAAATATCGGGTACTGAAGTTTGTCGCCATTTCACAGGCGCACGCAAATTTGAGGTTTGACATGTTAGGTATCTATTTACTCAATGAAACCTCGGCTTTTACATTTTACCAAGAAAATTGGTAATTTATTGTGTTTTTAGGCAGCTTAAAATGAACTTTTTTTACTGATATTTGCATTTCCTAGACTGTCACAGTAATATCGTGTGACATAAAAAAATTGGAACTGCCACCATTTTATTTTCTAGGGTGTTTGCTTTCAGAAAATATATAATGTTTGGAGGTTTTATCTAATCTTCAGGCCTAAAATAATTTTTTAAACATGTGGGCAAAAAAAAAAACCACAGCTCTGGCAGTGAAAGGGTTAAAGGAAACGTTCACCTTCGGGAAGATGTTACATGTTCCTGTATCGGCTCAGCGATCCGAGCCCTCTGTGTGACAGCAGTGTGGGGAGAAGTTCCCCATACCGGCTGTCACTTTATGAAAAGAGCGCGGTCGTGCCATTCCTTCACAGAGTTCTGTCCTTTGCCGATGTCGGCTTGTAGTTTTCAATGAACACCCAACACCTCTGCTGAGCTCTCTGGTAGATGATTGGTTCTTCCTGTCACTGTAACTGCCTTCCCCTATAATGTACAGACAGACAGATTACACAGACAGTCTGCAGGAGTCCTGCATAGCACCAGCCATCAGAACATCATGGCTGCAAAGCTTTCCAGGCTCCTAAAAAAAAAAATAGTAAATTAACATTTCTTTACCTGCAGAAAATGTGCATTTATTATTTTTTATTAAAGGTGAACTTTTCCTTTACTGGAGCGGACACCGGAGAGTGATTTGTCTGATCAGCATGCACTTGTACTGAGCACCCAAGTTATAAAAGTCCTAAAAGCACCTCAGATTTATATATGGTTTTGGTTAAAATAATTTTTTATTTTATCAGAACAAGGAGATTGTCATAAGAGACAAGATTGTCATAAGCGACAAGTGATTGGGACCTGCATTTAGTCCCTTGGACAAGTAGTTTTTTAAAGAATTCCACACCCCTGGAACTGTTTTTTTCCATGATGAAGATCAGCCATGGAGTATATCTGAGGTTTATATCAGGGTGTGCCTCTTCCCCACATGAGAGCTGTGATGTCCAGCAACATTCATATAGAATACATTTCCCGCACTCAAGGCATTAACTCCCCCCCAGGATTGTGTGGGATCCCTGATGTACAGGAAGACAGGACTTCAGTGAGGATCAATTCCCTCACTCAGGACAGGAATACGGCTTCTCCATGTGAGATCTCTGATGTGTGGAAAGGTTGGATTTCTTTGAAAAACATTTCCCGCATTCAGGACAGGAATACGGCTTCTCCCCCGTGTGAGATCTCTGATGTGTGGAAAGACTGCACTTCACTGAAAAACATTTCCCGCACTCAGGACAAGAATATGGCTTCTTCCCTGTGTGAGATCTCTCATGTATTGAAAGATTGGACTTGTCAGAAAAACATTTCCCACACTCAGGACAGCAATACGGCTTCTCACCTGTGTGAGATCTCTGATGTCTGTAAAGATTGGACTTCTTTGAAAAACATTTCCCGCACTCAGGACAGGAATACGGCTTCTCCCCCATGTGAGATCTCTGATGTATGTAAAGATTGGACTTTACTGAAAAACATTTCTCGCACTCTGGACAAGAATACGGCTTTTCCCCCGTGTGAGATCTCTGATGTCTGTAAAGAAGAGACTCGTGTGAAAAACATTTCCCACACTCAGGACAGGAAAACGGATTATGCCCCGTGTGAGATCGCTGATGCGTGTAAAGATTGGACTTCTTTGAAAAACATTTCCTGCACTCAGGACAGGAATATGGCTTCTCTCCTGTGTGAGATCTCTGATGGGTGGAAAGATTGGACTTCACTGAAAAACATTTCCCGCACTCTGGACAAGAATATGGCTTCTTCCCTGTGTGAGATCTTTGATGTATGTAAAGATTGGACTTCATTGAAAAACTTTTCCCACACTCAGGACAGGAATACGGCTTCTCACCTGTGTGAGATCTTTGATGTGTGTAAAGATTGTACTTCAATGAAAAACCTTTCCCGCACTCAAGACAAGAATATGGCTTCTCACCTGTGTGAGTTATTTTATGCCTATTAAGACCGGATTCAAACTTGAAACATTTCCCGCACTCATCACATGAAAACCTCTTCTCTGTTGGAAGGACGGCACCGTCCCTCACAGTCTGAGGTTCCTCAGGATAAGAGGAATACGATGGTCCATCTACACTGTGTGGTGCCGGATGGACATTTGAGGTAGCCGGGTTTTCTCCTGGACTATACTGTGTGATGTCCTCATCTTCTACTTTACAGTCTGGAGACAAAGTGAGACAATCCTCTGAGGTTTTCCTCATCTCCCGTCCATCTACTAAAATAGAAATAAAAAGATTATTACTAGACATGAGCAGATTGGTTCCCCTAAACCAGGACTCCACCCACATCAGGCAGCTTTGTCTCTGAGGATCTTACAATTCCACCCTCAAGGTAACTAGTAAATGTGTCCTCTGATCTCCTACCAGTTCATTTCTTTATTCATGGACCTAAGTCAGAGAGTGAGGAAACAGCGAGAACTGTCTTTTATAGGAGTGACAGTGATGAGGGGATTATAGGATGAGTGTCCCCACCCCCTCTATCACTCATTGCCATCTTCCCAACACAAGAAGTCCTGCACTTCCTTATTTAGTCCATGATTTAGTCATAAATAGCAGCCGGGCTGAGCCCCACCAGAGGTCAGAGAGTGAGGATGGGGGCAGAACAACTAAGAGGAACACTGGACTGATCCTGAAGGCCACCATCATTGGGTTATTGACTCCTCCCTCATTATCACTTTCTGTTTAAGGTTCCAAAGTTTGAGGATGTTATCACATTATTATCAACATGTAAAATTACGTGCTCCAATCAAATCATCAGATACAAAAGGTCCAGCTGGTAGGAAATGGGTGCAAAAGAGGTAAGGCCCATGTATCGTACAACTTAATATATAGGATACAAAAGTTAGGATTTTATAGTATCAGAATGATGTAATGTACAATATAAGAGTATATAGTGCAGGTGTCAGGAGTATGTAATGTACAATATTAATTATATAGTGTAATGGTCAGGATTCATAATATTGGTATTCAGTAATCAGTGGAAGTTTAAATGTTTACATGAGACAAGTTGCAGAGGTCCCACACCGCTGCCTCCCATCTTCTGAGACTGCACTCAGTGACTTGGGTCTGAGACTATACAGACATATCCCTCCACCCGGCACAGCCAGCAAACAGAGCAAGTAACCCTGGGAGAATTTTTCTGTCAGAGATCTTGCCATACCCCAGCATGGGGCAGAAGACCCAAGGGACATACCTCAAGTGCCTAGATCGAGCAACACCTATGGTGAAAATCAACATTTTCCTGTCAGCTGAACCCCAGAATCTCCATAAATCCAGTCTAGATACATAAATTGTGTCTGCAGCACAGAAAAGGAAGATTATCCGAGAGAAATACAGGAATACAGGACGGGGAACACAGCTCAGGAAAGTGACCGGTGGATTACAGGCTGATATCACCCAGTCCCCGCCCTACTCTGGACCAATTAGTGAGCAGTATGGGTGGAGGAGTGTATTTAGTGTTAATGACCCACCTGTACTGAGTTCTGTAGGAGTGTCCTCCTCTATAAATGTCCTCGTTATTCCGTCCTCCTCCATAGACTGCTGATCATCCCTCACATAAGTATCTTCTTCTTCTGCTTTAACCTCAAATTCTATATCGATTGGATCTCCACTCTAAATCAAGAAAATGAGAGTGAATATCATCTGTAAGATATAAGCTTTAATATTGTGACATCACATATAAAATCCACACATTGTCTCTATAAGTTTGTTTTATAACCTCCGTCCCACCAACCTTGTAACAGTGAGGGATGGTGTGATCTTCCTGTGTGGAATCCCGGGAATACAGAGGACGGGGACATCTCTCTGGTGGGTTCCTGGTATTTGGTGGCTCCAACATATCCTTGTGTCCTTCTGAAAACTCCTCCATCACTCCATACTCCTCATCCTCCTCTTTATATTCTTCTTTAACAACAATATTATCATCCCAGAGGTTTCCACTCTGAATAAATAATAAAACTTTCATTGTAACAAACATGCTGTGTATAAATCATAACTACCAATAATTCTTAATCATCTACCTGATGATGGTGAGGGATGGTGTGATCCTCCTGTGTGGAATCCCGGGAATACAGAGGACATGGACATCTCTCCGGTGGGTTTCTGTAGCTGGATGACTCCACCATGGTGTCCTGGTAAAGATCTTTGTGTCCTAGAAACTCCGACTCCTCCATCACCCCATCCTCCTCTTTTATCTCTTCTTTACCCTCAACTTTAGAATCTCTCAGGTTTTCACTCTAAATATATAATAAAAATGACATAAATTGTAGATGCAGATAATGTACAGATCCTGAGACAAAAAAGGGAACAGAGAATTGGGACTTTAGATGAAGCACGCAGGTGTAAAAATTCAAATTTATTAGAAAATCAATAATATGTTACAAGAGGGTAATCATGAGTAGACATAGATAACCAATAATTTATTCAATAGATATACATACAGTGAAGGGCAAATTGCAACATAATAATTCGTATAGCAGAATACATGTAATGATTTGGTCAGATAAAACATAATTTGGCATAAAAACACGGCATATAGTAGCTCTGTGCATTTCGTAGATTAATCCACTCTTCAGGAGCATGCACGTGGATAAATGAGTACTGTAGTATGATAAAAGGATTATCTATATGGTCTGACCCTGTCAAGGAAGAGAAATTAAAATGGAATAAATGGGAAGTAAAGTTAACTAGGAAAGACCCCCCAATCACTCTCAAAAGTACTTACATTATATGTATCTATGTAATGGCAGTGTGGGAAAATGAATCAGAGAACCCCCAGGGGTATCACTGGTGGGAGCTGAGGTGGTTTGGATGGCCCGGGACTCCACAAGGATGATTTCCAAGGAAAGAAATTCCAATAGATATACATACAGTAATGGCAAATTGCCACATAATACAACATATGGCATAATACATGTGTGCAAAAGTTCAGTTACAGGAATAGATAGTCAGCCAAGCCAAAAGTCAGGGATCAATGTAGTGTAACAGCAAGCAGGATCTGGAGCCAGAAGGGATGTCAGCAAAGCAAGTCTTTAAACAGGAACGCAGAAGATAGTCTGTTGTGATGTTGAATAAGGCGAAGGCAGAGCTCCTCTGGACTGGACGGCTTAAGTAGGCAGGACTGAAGAGCAGGATATCATCAAAAGCTGAATAACTGTGAAGAGATAGGAGCTGGCAATTAGCCGGCAGCTGAGCGGCCAGCTCAGAGAAGGAAGGGCTGAGCCCAGCCCTGACAATACCCCCTCCTCAACGACCCCTCCTCCTCGGAGGACCACCAGGCTTGAGGGAAAAACGTCTACGGAAATCACGGAGGAGAACAGGGGCATGTACGTTTGAGGATGAGACCCAAGAGGGTTCCTCCGGACCGTACCCTTTCCAATGCACCAGGTACTGTATGCGCCCACAGAACCTATGGGAGTCAACAATGGACTGTACTTCATACTCCTCACGGTTCTCAACCTGTACAGGGTGAGGACGTGGCACTGAGGTGCTAAAGTGGTTGCAGACCAAAGATTTTAATAAGGAGACATGAAATACATTCGAATACGCATATTAGAAGGAAGGTCTAATGCGTAAGCCACTGGATTAATCCTGCGAAGAATACGGAAAGGCCTAATAAACTGAGGTGCGAGCTTCAGTGAGGGAACACAAAGTCAGAGGTTGCAAGATGACAGCCAGACCCTGTCCCCTACCTGGTAGGAAGGTGCAGGCAGGCGTCTGCGGTCAGCATGAAGTCTGTACCTATCATTAGCATGTCGCAAAGCCTCCTGGACTTGTGCCCAATTGGAACGAAGATGCTCCTCTAATGCAGGAATACTCTGCGGAACAAACAAGTCAGGCAACATGGAAGATTGGAAACCATAATTCGACATAAAACGGGGACAACCGGGAAGCAGAATTCAAGGCACTGTTGTGAGCAAACTCTGCCCACGGTAATAGGTCTGACCAGTTGTTATGATGGTCAGAAATATAGCAATGCAAGAATTGCTCCAAGGACTGATTGGCTCGTTCTGTGGACTGCGGGTAATACGCAGAGGAGAAAGCAAGCTGAATTCCCAACTGTGCACAAAAGGCTCGCCAGAACCGGGACACAAACTGACTACCCCTGTCTGAGACAATCACCTTGGGTAGCCCATGTAAGCGAAAGATCTCCCGAGCAAAAATGGAACCAGTTTCTTAGAAGTGGGCAACTTTTAAGTGGAATACAATGACACATTTTTGAGAACCGGTCAACCACAACGAGGATAACTGTGTAGCCCTGGGAGTTGGGTAACTCCACAATGAAATCCATAGCCAGGTGGGTCCATGGCCTCTCTCCATTAGGTATGGGTTGTTGGAGGCCCACGGGAAGTTGTCGTGGAGTCTTACTCTGAGAACACACGGAACAGGCAGCTACAAAGGCAGTTACATCAGCACGTAGACTAGGCCACCAGAATTGTTGGGAAATGGCCCAAAAGAGTTGATTCTTCCCAGGGTGCCCAGCAGCCTTGGGAGAATGGTAAGCCTGGAGCAAAGCAGCAGTCACAAGGTTTCTCAGGAGGAGCATGGGCCTGAGCAGCAAGAATTTTGTCACCCAAAGGAGAAGTGAGACTGGTGCAAACCAGAATACGAGAAGGAGGAATCACAGAAACCAAAACTGACTCCAACTTGGAAGTGGAGGAAAATTGTTGTGACAAGGCGTCATCCCTTACATTCTTAGTATCGGGTAAGAATGAGACAATGTACTCTACTGTAAAAAAAAAGAATGAGACAATGTAATTGAAATTTGACAAGAAAAAGAGCCCATCGCGCCCTTCTAGGAGAGAGGCATTTAGCCTCAGACAAGAATGTGAGATTCTTATGGTCAGTAAGAATAAGAACCTGCAGTGGTACCTTCGAGGAGATGTCTCCATTCTTTAAGGGCTAAAATGATCCCCAACAGCTCTCTGTCACCAATCTCATAATTGCACTCCGCAGGTGACAATTTCTTGGAAAAGTAGCCACAAGGATGCATAGCGCTCTCAGAGATAGGACATTGAGACAGAAGGGCGCCAACACCAGTCTCAGAAGCATCAACCTCAATGATAAAAGGTAACGTAGGATCAGGATGTGCCAACACAGAGCAGAAACAAAGGCAGCCTTGAGACTCTTAAAGGCCTTAATGGACTCCGGAGACCAACTCTGTGGGTTACCGTGCTTTCTGCTCATATCAGTCAGGGGCTTGACCAGAGACGAGAAGTTACGAAGAAACTTCCGATAATAGTTGGCAAAGCCCAGGAAACGCTGCAGAGGACGTAAACCCATGGGTCAGGGCCACTGTAGAATTGCCAAAAGTTTCTCTGGGTCCATCGAAAAACCAGCAGTGGAAATGACATAACCCAGGAATTTACCTGTTCACGATGGAACTCGCACTTCTAGAGATTGTTTTCTCAGTTTCTGAAGCACACAACAGACATCTATGTGTTGGCTCTTCAGTAACTTGGAAAATATGAGGATATCTTTGAGATAAACCACCACGCATAACTGCAACAAATCTCGAAGGACATCGTTAATGAATTCTTGGAAAACTGCCGGGGTGTTACAAAGGCCAAAAGGCATTACGAGGTACTCATAATGGCCTGTTCTGGTATTAATGCAGTTTTTCACTCGTCTCCCTCCGTAATCCTCACAAGATTGTATGTCCCTCTCAAATCAAGCTTTGTGAAAACTGTTGCTCCCTTAAGGCGGTCAAATAATTCCATAATTAATGGAATCGGATAGGCATTCTTAATCGTGAAACAATTGAGACCCCTATAATCAATACAAGGTCTCAGTTCACCACTCTTCTTCACAAAGAGGAAACCAGCACCAGCAGGAGATGAGGATTTGTGGATGAAATCTCAAGAAAGTGCGTCTGCAACATACTCCTCCATGGCCTTATCCTCCAAGACCGACAAAGGGTAAACCCGGCCACGAGGGGGTATGGCACAATCATACGGCCGGTGTGGAGGCAAACTACCAGCTTGACCTTTGTCAAAGACATTGCTAAAATCGCGGTACTCCTCTGGCAGGGAGTAGAGTGAAGAGGTGCACAGGACCTTGGCTACCTTCTGGAAGCATGTCTTACTGCATTCTGGTGACCAGGAGAAAACCTCAGCATGGAGCCAATCAAAAGAGGGGTTGTGCCTCTGTAACCAAGGATAACCAATAACCAGTGGAAACTTAGGTGAGGAAATAATTTGGAATTGGATTATCTCATGGTGAAGAGCCCCTACGGCCATGGACAATGGAACGTCTCATGAGTCACATGGGCAGGCTGTAGAGGTCTCCCGTCAAGAGCCTCAATGGCAAGTGGAGTGTCACGCAGCTGCAGCGGAATCGAGTGCTTCAATACAAAGGCAGCATCAATAAACAGGTCTGCAGCCCCAGAGTCGATTAGAGCTTGTATCTCGACGGACGGCTCAGCCCAAGAAAGGGTGACCGAAACCAGAGGGTTATCCTTTTGGATAACTGGGGATGAAACGCCACCTAAGGTCTGTCCATGACAGGACCTCAAGGTTCGGGCGTTCCCTGGACGGGTAGGACAACACTTCAAAAGGTGACCTGCCTGGCCACAATCTCTCCCCCCTCCTAAAGGTTCTCTCATCCACAGAGAGACGCGTGAAACCCAAGTGCATGGGTCCACCTTCACTGACCGACTCGGTACCAGGAGGCATGGGAGGTGAGGGAAGTATGGGTGGGACTGCAAAGCTCGGAGACAAACATACAGGAGGCTTCCGCAAGCGCTCTTTAAAAGAGTCTTTCTCTAAGTCTGGAGTCAATGAGGATGGCAAACGTGATCAACTTCTCCAGCTCAGTGGATATATCGTGGGCTGATATCTCATCCTTGATGGTATCTGAGAGACCAGGAGAAAAAGTAGCCACGAGGGCCTCATTGTGCCACGCAACCTCTGCTGCCAGAGTACGGAATTCAATGGAGTAGCCGGCAACAGTTCTTGTACTCTGTTCGATGGACATGAGGCACTTGGCAGCAGATGCGGAGCGTACGGGAACATCAAATACCCTTTTAAATGAAGCCACAAACTCAGGGTAGCACAAGACAACAGGTTTTTGCATCTCCCATAGAGGGTTTGCCCAGGCCAAGGCTCTCTCAGACAGCAAAGATATCCCGAAACCTACTTCGCTTCTGTCCATTGGAAACACCTGGGGCAGCATCTCAAAGTATATCTCAACCTGGTTGAGAAACTCTCTGCATTGGAATGGATCGCCCCCAAATCGCTGGGGAAGCGGAGCGGAACCAGACATACCTCTTATAGAGGTAATACTCGAGGCGGGTGCCTGCACAGAGACTGAAGCAGCAGTAGGGATGGCCTGCAACATTCGTACCGGGGCAGCCACAGTGGGAGATTCCAGGTGAGCCGTGTGACTCAGGAGCGTTTGTAACACCATGGCAAACTGATCCAGTTCATCCAATCTGGAAAAAATATTACCAACAAGTGGATTGACTGCATCTTCTGAATTCATGGCCTACACCTACTGTCAGGAACCATGAAATCAGACCGAGACAGAATAATAAAAGTAAAAAGAACAAACATAGTCAAAACATAGCCAAAGTTCAGTTACCGGAACGGATAGTCAGCCAAGCAAGAAGTCAGGGATCAATGTAGTGGAATGGCAAGCAGGATCTGGAGCCAGAAGGGATGTCAGCAAAGAAAGTATTTTAACAGGAATGCAGGAGAGTGTCTCTGTGAGGTTGACTAAGGCGAAGGCAGAGCTCCTCTGGACTGGACGTCTTAAGTAGGCAGGACTCACGAGCAGGATATCATCAACAGCTGAGTAACTGTGGAGAGATAGGAACTGGAAATTAGCCAACAGCTGAGTGGCCAGCTCAGAGAAGGAAGGGCTAAGTCCAGCCCTGACAACATGTAATGATTTGGTCAGGTAAAACATATAATTTGGCATAAAAACATGGCATATAGTAGCTCTATGCATTTCTGAGGTGGCCGGGGACTCAACAAGGATGATTTCCAAGGAAAGAAATTCCAAAAGATGGAAATAAATGACCATAAAAGCTGAAACCAAAAATAAAAAAAATATATAAAAAATATACTAAGAGCTCATCTATTGTGATATATTGTGCTGTATGTCCTATACTTGGTAAAGTATAGGGTAATGAGATGCTAATGAGTGTATGGATAGAGTTCATGACTTAACTCTATCCATACACTCATTAGCATTTCATTACCCTATACTTTACCAAATATAGGACATACGGCACAATGTATCACAATATATGAGCTCTTAGTATATTTTTTATATAATTTTTTATTTTTCGTTTTAGCATTTATGGTCATTTATGACTGTTTTCATCTTTTGGAATTTCATCCTTGTTGAGTCCCGGGCCGTCCAAACCACCTCAGCTTCCCCCAGTGATACCCCTAGGGGTTCTCTGATTTATTTTGGAACCCTCCCATTACATAGATACTTTACATATCATGTAAGTACTTTTGAGAGTGGTTGGGGGGGGGGGGGGTCTTTCCTAGTTAACTTTACCTCCCATTTTTATTTTTCTTCCTTGACAGGGTCAAACCATATAGATATTCCTTTTATCATACTACAGTACTCATTTATCCATGTGCATGCTCCTGAAGAGTGGATGAATCTACAAAATGCATAGAACTTCTATATGCCGTGTTTTTAAGCCAAATTATATGTTTTACCTGACCAAATCATTACATGTATTATGCCATATGAATTATTATGTGGCAATTTGCCATTACTGTATGTGCATCTATTGAATTAATTATTGGTTATCTATGTCTACTCATGATTACCATCATGTAACATATTATTGATATCTAATAAATTTGAATTTTTACACCTGCGTGCTTCATCTAAAGTCCCAATCCTCTGTTCCCTTTTTTGTCTCATTTAGATAGGGATGGAGGCAATTGACCTTACCAGGTCACCGCCTCATTTAAAGTCCCAATGTTCTCTTTTTCTTCAATGTACAGATCCTAATGACACTATCAGTGATTGTTCCTCATCTACCTGATGATGGTGAGGGATGGTGTGATCTTCCTGTGTGGAATCCCGGGAATACAGAGGACGGGGACATCTCTCTGGTGGGTTCCCATTACTGGATCCATCTGTAGGAAACACACACACTGACTGAATACATTGTTTCTATGTGTTTATCAGATGATGGGGGATCTAGGTGGACCCTCCGTACTGCTCTCTCCTTTACAATAAAGTCTCCTCTTACCCGGTGATGTGAGGGGCGGCTGATTGTCCATCATGACGTCCTTGTAGAGATCCTTGTGTCCTTCTAAATACTCCCACTCCTCCATGGAGAAATAGACAGTGACATCCTGACACCTTATAGGAACCTGACACACACAATGATACAGTCACCATCCAGACACATCCCTTGTCTGTTACTGGATAATGTCCCAGAATTCCCAGCACCTCTCACCTCTCCTCCATGATCTCTCTGGTGACTTCTAGAATCTTCTTTGTGTTTCTCTATTCTATCAGGGAGGGAGGTGGAGACAATGTGATGGTCATATGATCTCCAGACTTCACATGAGGAAAACTCTAGATCTGAACACAAATAGTCAAATGAAATGATATTCCCAGAATCCTCCTCACCTCTCCATTCAGGTCTCCATTTTTTTTTAAAGCCCCACTTCAGACTGAGGTATAATTTACCCACACAGGACCCCCACACTATGCAGGTTTAAAGCTTGTTGCAGGCATTCTGTCATCATTACATACAATGCAGGACCAACAGTCCCACTTTGCTAGTCAGGATGCCAAGGGTCCACCCACATCCTAAGAGCATCAGAAAAAACAGATGGAGGAGCTGTGAAGTTATTGTGATGTCATAGGACATATAGACTCTGGATGGAGGGACATTTGGATGGGGAGATTTGAGGGGCCCTCTATATGAGGCTCCTGTGAAAACCAAATCATTGTTCCTGGGTGCGTCCTACCTCTCCTGAACTGAAGAGTGAACTTCGACCTTTACCATACAGAAATTTGTCAGGAATCTGTGAAGTAAGCTCTCATGTGATCAGGTGACGTGCGGAGGAACGGAGTGTAAATAGCAGACAATTTTCTCCAGAGCTCCTAACGGTGAGGATGGATTTCGCTGAGTGCTGGTGCCAAGTTTCCACCCCCCAGGATCACTGCAGGTGTGGAGAAAAGCTGTGTAAGAGGATATGGAGGAGAGATGAGGAGGAGATCCAGGAATCAGGATAAAGGTCAGGACAAGCAACAGACGAGCGCATCCAAGAGATGAAGCCGGGGTCACTACATAGAAAATCAATCCAAGGAAACAACAGGCAGGAGGAGGAATAGCAAGAAGGAGCTCAGAGACCAATGAGAATATTGCTCAGCCAATGGGAGATCATGCTGAGATAACTTACATAATGAAGGAGATGAGGGGGAGGGGAGGAAGTCACTTATGGTGACCATAGAGACATGGAAATTCAGCTGGTTCAGCAGGGATCGGTCACATTTCCATCCATGTGTGGTCACTGCCGGATAAAAGTCACTCCATCAGCGGCTGCAGCCAATAGCTTTATCACTGATCTGTGTATTCTGAGAGCGGAGGAGCGCCCCCCATTGTCAGAATACAATAGTGCAGCGGGGAGGATTCCCCCATCCCCCTCCAATGTGTGGATGGGGGAATCACTTCAGATTTTTCCTCTCATCTCGCTGGCTGAACGATAAAACAGAACCATGTATGGCCAGCTTTGGAAGCAAAATATATTAATCATCAACTGATCCCCCTAAAGGGGTTAATCTACATATTACCTCCTCTGCCGCCATTTCCTGCAGTGTCTTCTCTCTACGACTACGTCCTAACAAATGCAACTTCATGCCAGAATCCAACATCACATCCTGTCTGTAGCTGACATCACTTCCTGTCTGTATTCCATAGAGACTTCCTGTCTGGGTAGAAGTGAGATCACCACCTTGTGGAGCTCAGAGGAACTGCAGCCCCGAGAAACATCTTGTAGTGTGAACACGTCCTTGTGCTGTGTGTATGTACTGTATATCCTTATAGATGGATCATCTCCACTCCCACCAAGGGGGATAGAAATATATTACTGCTCGGGGGGGGGACATTTTGGCCCCTTTGATTTTGCAGTAAAATTGATTGCAGATTTAGTCATGTAGAACATCTGTTATATGGATACAAAGAACCCCAGCCGAGAGTAAAGGGTGGAAATGGCTCCTGATCCCCAGATTTGGGCAATTATGTCACCAATATAAATAGAATAAAACCCGCGCTATGTGTAACAACTCAAATACCTACAGAAATAACTTATACCGGACTGCTGCTGTAACAAAGGTAAGTATTCCCTTTATCAACTAGAAGAGCATTATGTGTCACAGCGCTGTCCTATTGTGTGTGCACATAAATCATCACAAATACACTAAAATATGTGGAGACATTCATATATAAAGTGCTAGGGGCTCAAATAATATTCTCTGCAGATCTACTGCTTTCACTTTACACCTACTTCATTGATCTTATGGTGTTTAAAATAAATGAAGTAAACTGATCCATGTGCAAATTTATATACAACATAAAGTGCTTTGTGCTCAAGATGCTGTTCCCTGCAGATCCACTGCTTCCACTTTACACCTACTTCATTCATCTTATAATATTTGCTACTATAAACGAAAAATCTGTGAAAATTCATATAATCATACAATATTTTGTGCTCAATATAGTTTTAATATCACTTACCTGATGGACTTACCAGAGGCTTTTTGGTGTGCTGTGCTACGGGAGCCTCCCACTTCAATACAGCCCGCTGCCCTGCACCTGTCCTGTGCTCTATAGCCACTTAAGGACCGAGCCTCTTTTTGAGATTTGTTATTTACAAGTTACAAAACATGTTTTTTTTCTGCTAGAAAATTACTTAGAACCCCCAAACATTATACATTTTTTTTCTAACACCCTAGAGAATAAAATGGCGGTTGTTGCAATACTTTCTGTCACACCGTATTTGCGCAGCAGTCTTACAAGCGCACTTTTTTTGGAAAAATACACTTTTTTGAATTAAAAAATAAGACAACAGTAAGGTTAGCCAATTTTTTTTATATTGTGAAAGATAATGTTACGCCGAGTAAATTGATACCCAACATGTCACACTTCAAAATTGCGCCCGCTCGTGGAATGGCGACAAACTTTTACCTTTAAAAATCTCCTTAGGCGACGTTTACAAAATTCTACAGGTTGCATGTTTTGAGTTACAGAGGAGGTCTAGGGCTAGAATTATTGCTCTCGCTCTACCGATTGCGGAGATAACTCACATGTGTGGTTTGAACACCGTTATCACACGTATGCGTTCACCTCTGCACGCAAGCTCGGCAGGACGGGGTGCGTTTAAAAAATTTTTTTTCTTATTTATTTTACCTTTTATTTTTACACTGTTCTTTTAAAATAAAAAATAAAAATGTGTCACTTTTATTCCTATTACAAGGCATGTAAACATGCCTTGTAATAGAAAAAAAGCATGACAGGACCTCTTAAATATGAGATCTGGGGTCAAAAACACCTCACATCTCATATCTAAAATGCAATTAAAAAAAAAAATTGTCATTTAAAATTTTTTTTTTTTAAATGTCCCTTTAACAGCTATGGGCGGAAGTGACGTTTTGATGTCGCTTCCACCCTGCAATGGTATTGAGACGGGTGGGGGCCATCTTCCCCTCACTCGTCTCCATACCCAGCAAGGGGTAACATCCGATCACCTCCACCACTGCCGATGGCTCCGGTAAGCAGCGGAGGGCAACGGAGCGTGGCAGGAGGAGGGTGCCCTCTCCTGTCACCAGTTAAAGTAATCTCGCGGCGAATCCGCTGCAGAAACCACTCCTATTGGAAAGCGGAGTCGAAGAAGAGGATACCAGGGTTATGGCAGCTAGCTGCTACCATAACAAAGATATTCCTCTTCAAAGTTAGGACGTATATTGGCGTGCGGCGGTCCGTAAGTGGATAGGATGTCAGCAACTGGGATTATCTACAGGAGATACTGAACACCCGTATTTTTCACACAGGACACCTGTAAGGACTTCCACTGTACTTGTCTGCTGAACAAACTGCTTGTGAAGAAGAGGATACCGGGGTTATGGCAGCTAGCTGCTACCATAACAAAGATATTCCCCTTCAAAGTTAGGACGTATATCGGCGTGCGGCGGTCCGTAAGTGGATAGGATATCAGCAACTGGGATTATCTACAGGAGATACTGAACACCCGTATTTTTCACACAGGACACCTGTAAGGACTTCCACTGTACTTGTCTGCTGAACAAACTGCTTGTGAAGAAGAGGATACCGGGGTTATGGCAGCTAGCTGCTACCATAACAAAGATATTCCCCTTCAAAGTTAGGACGTATATCGGCGTGCGGCGGTCCGTAAGTGGATAGGATATCAGCAACTGGGATTATCTACAGGAGATACTGAACACCCCTTTGTTCACACAGGACACCTGTAAGGACTTCCACTGTACTTGTCTGCTGAACAAACTGCTTGTGAAGAAGAGGATACCGGGGTTTTGGCAGCTAGCTGCTACCATAACAAAGATATTCCCCTTCAAAGTTAGGACGTATATCGGCGTGCGGCGGTCCGTAAGTGGATAGGATGTCAGCAGCTGGGATTATCTGCAGGAGATACTGAACACCCGTATTGTTCACACAGGACACCTGTAAGGACTTCCACTGTACTTGTCTGCTGAACAAACTGCTTGTGAAGAAGAGGATACCAGGGTTATGGCAGCTAGCTGCTACCATAACAAAGATATTCCTCTTCAAAGTTAGGACGTATATCGGCGTGCGGCGGTCCGTAAGTGGATAGGATGTCAGCAGCTGGGATTATCTACAGGAGATACTGAACACCCGTATTGTTCTCACAGGACACCTGTAAGGACTTCCACTGTACTTGTCTGCTAAACAAACTGCTTGTGAAGTTCTTTGGCTATTTCCACTAAGGACTATGGACCATAGGAACAACATATAATGGCTGCTAAAAAACCGCGGAACAGTGAGTAATATACACAGACTGACCGATCGTATGGGCAGTATTCATGAGGTAGCTAGAGGTTCTGAGACACCAGGGTTTAGTACTGGCCGGATCTCATGTCTATTATTCTGCCAGATATGTTTGAGCTCATGTCCTTTGAAGCTACCCTGTTTCCCCCGAAAATAAGACCTAGCGTGATTGTCGGTGATGGCTGCAATATAAGCCCTACCCCCCCCAAATAAGCCCTAGTTAAAGTCCCTGTAGGTCTTATTTTCAGGGTAGGGCTTATTTTCGGGGAAACAGGGCAGGGCTTATTTGGGGGGTAGGGCTTATATTGCAGCCACCACCGACAATCACCCTAGGTCTTATTTTTGGGGAAACAGGGTATGCCCTAATAGTGGCTATTTCTGTGCCATTCACCTTTGAAATCAAGCGGAGCAAGGTATGAATATCACTTATATTCCTTATGAGGTGTTCAATAATGATATATACCGTAGCAGATTGCTGGATATCATCTTAGCACCTGCTGTCTCTGTGTGTTTAGAACCTACAGGCACTTACCATTACCTGAGATTCAGGACTGGATGAGGACTTACTGTGGTTCCTTGTCTTGTTACTGGACTAAAGCCTAGTACACACGTGATGGTGAGGGCGCCCCCTTAAGCCTCGTACACACGATCGGATTTTCGGCAGGGAATTGTGTGATGACAGACTGTTGGCCTAAAATCCCACCATTAGTACGCTCCATCATACAATTGTCCAACTTTCTGCCAACAAATGTTGGATGGCAGGCTAGTAAATTTTCGGCGGACAACGGTCTGTTGTCATATTTTCCTATTGTGTGTACACAAGTCCATCACACAAAAGTCCAAAGTACACGCATGCTCGGAATCAATGCTCACCAAACACGACATTAGCAGAAGGTTCCCAAAGGGTGGCACTCAAGAGCTGAAACTGTTTGTTGGCCGACAATTGTGTACCGATTGTATGCAAGACAAGTTCCCGGCACACGCTCTTCGGACAAAAGTCTTACACTCTGTTGGCCAACAATCCGACCGTGTGTATGAGGCTTTACTGTGGTTCTTTGTCTTATTACAGGACTAATGCCGCGTACACACGGTCGGACTTTTCGTCTACAAAAGTCCGACAGCCTGTCCGACAGACTTTCGACAGATTTTTGGCGGACTTTTGGCGGACTTGCGGCAGACTTTCTTACGAGCGGACTTGCCTACATACGATCACACAAAAGTCCGACGGATTCGTACGTGATGACGTACACCGGACTAAAATAAGGAAGTTGATAGCCAGTAGCCAATAGCTGCCCTAGCGTCGGGTTTTTGTCCGTCGGAATAGGATACAGACGAGCAGATTTCTGGGTCCGGCGTAGTTACGACGTAAAGATTTGAAGCATGTTTCAAATATAAAGTCCGTCAGATTTGAGGCTGTAAAAGTCCGCTGAAAGTCCGGGGAAGCCCACACACGATCGGATTGTCAGCCAGCTTTAGTCCGTCGGACTTTTGTAGACGAAAAGTCCGACCGTGTGTACGCGGCATAACAGCGGGGCTTAATTTCATGGATCCGACTTTCCATCCATCCCCCAGGTGTAGCCGTCCTGTCAGATTGCACTGCATTCCCCCATAGTGGCTTTAAGGTGCAGTGTTCTCCTCTCAGCTGCTTGGGTGGAAGTATGAATCCCCATTGTTGAAGTACCTATCTTTGCAGGTGTAGTCACCAGGGGTTTGTTTCATCTCTGTGAGGGGTTGGCGGCATAGCCGCACATTCTCAGCTCCTTGGGGAGATCCCAGTGAGGCAGTTCATAGGTCTAGGGGGTGAGGGAGTAGTTGGGGTTTGTAGAGTTTTCTGGAAGGGATAGGCCTGGGAAGTGTTCGTTACATGGTCTGTGCTGTTTTTATATGTACTATTTTTTGCATCTGACTAATAAATGTGAGGGGGTAGCCTTTTGGGTGTACACAACTTTTTGTTTTTTCGTTTCTATGGTTATTTGCTGTGTTACACACCCTGCCCGCATGTTGGGCGGCACCATCCATCTATCCTTCAGGTTCCCAGCTTTCTTTTTTCTTTAATACTCAATATAGTTTCCTCTGCAAGTCCACTGCTTCCACTTTGCATCTACTTCAGCAAATCAATGAAAAGTTGATAAGGTGTAAAGTTCTCGGTGCTCCAAACTGTGCCAGCTGTAGTGTAGCCACGCCTTCTTCCACCTCCTACACACGTGATGGTGAGGGCGCCCCCTTAGTAGTGCTTCCCCACTCACCAGAGCAATATGACTCCCAGCTTTTCATCTACCAGAGTCACCAACATCCTTCACACTCTCCTCACCTCCGATGCAGTGGCGGCTGGTGCTCCATTTTTTGGGGGGGGACCAAACAAAGCCCCAACCAACCCCATACTCCCCCAATCACTCGCCTGCAATAGGGCCTATAGATAAATAGATAGCTGGATAGATAGATTGAATAACTGGGGGGCAAAGGTGAAGCTGGATGCCCTCCCCCTCCCTCCAACTTCAGTCCGATCACAGGATGCTGCTATGGACAGACAGGGTGTCAGATCACATTACAGACAGGTTACAGGTAGATAGATAGATAGACAGTACCTGTGGCTTCTCCATCCACGGAGCTGCGGGGTCAGGGTCACTTGCGATTTCCCACTGGCACAGAACCCGGAAGTGGCGCTGCTGCCCGGGGAAAGCACCGCCCATTTCCTATGGCGGTGCCAATAAAAAACCCTACAGCAAGGGGAATGCCTGCAAGATGGGAGTGTTGCGAAGCAGTGCTTTGCACCACAATGACTCACAAAAGCAGGCAAATGAAGCGTCTCACATGCAATCACGTGATTGCATAGACGTCTTGCTACCCATAGTGCACGGTGTCCGGCGCCCGTACACAATGCACTTAAAGGACTTTTTTTTTTTCCACATGAATGGAAATGTGACCGATCCCTGCTGAACCAACTGAATTTCCATGTAGCTATGGTCACCTTAAGTGACTTCCTCCCCTCCCCCTTATCTCCTTCATTATGTAAGTCATGCAGAGATAATCTCCCATTGGCTGAGCAATACTCTCATTTGTCTCTGAGCTCCTTCTTGCTATTCCTCGTCCTGCCTGTTGTTTCCTTGGATTGATTTTCTGTGTAGTGACCCCGGCTTCATCTCTTGGATGCGCTTGTCTGTTGCTTGTCCTGACCTTTATCCTGATTCCTGGATCTCCTCCATATCCTCTTACACAGCTTTTCTCCACACCTGAGGTGACCGTGGGGGGTGTAAACTTGGCACCAGCACTCAGCAAAATCCATCCCCACCATTAGGAGCTCTGGAGAAAATTGTCTGCTATTTACACTCCGTTCCTCCGCACGTCACCTGATCACATGAGAGCTTACTTTCACAGATTCCTGTATGGTAAAGTTCAAAGTTCACTCTTCAGTTTAGTAGAGGTAGGACACACCTAGGATCAATGATTTGGTTTGCACATGAGCCTCATATAGAGGACCCCTTAAATCTCCCTCTCTAAACATCTCTCCATCCAGAGTTTATATGTCCTATGACATCACACTGACCTCACAGCTCCTCCCCCCAATGTCCCTCCATCTGGCTTTTTTTTCTGATGCTCTTAGGATGTGGGCGGACCCTTGACATCCTCACTAGCAAAGTGGGACTGTTGGTCCTGCGTTGTATATAAAGACATAGTTTTTAACCTGCTGTCACGGTCCCTACGGCCAGGCGTGGTCACACCCCAAGTGGCTCAAAGAGGTATTGAACCTATGACTGCCTGTTTAGCGCTCCTGTTACTTTGCCTCTGAGCCACACCTCAGTTCCTTTCAGCCTGCTTTCCAGCTTTGCCTAGTTCTGCATGAAATACTAGGGCCATACTCTGGATCTTGTTGCAATTAGTACCTGTCACTCCTGGTTCAGCTGAGGCAGTTTATCCAACCAGCTGCGTATAAAACGCTGCCTCACTCTGAGGGCTTTGTCAGTTCATTGTCTCCTGTTTTGCCTAAGGTTCCAGTATTCCTGTGTTCTAGTTACAGCATTCCAAGACTGACTCCGGCTTCTGAGCCTGGAATCCCTGACTATTGCTTTACTTCGACTATCCTTTGGCAAGTCAAGCCCCTGTGTACAGATTCACAGGCCAGGTAGCTTATCTCTTTGTTACCGTGGGCTGTGTGTATTTGCAAGGGTGAGCATACATCTCTGCGCCATGGACTTCAACCTAGGTAAGCCCTTACACCTGCATAGTGTGGTGGTTCTGTGTGGGTAAATTATACCTCAGTCTGAAGTGGGGCTTTAATAAACAGAGACCTGAATGATGAGGTGAGGAGGATTCTGAGGATATCATTTAAAATAAATATTTGTGGGGCACGTGGCCTGGAGCTGCATGGCATAGGGATAATACTTAATACCGTTCCTGGGGGGGAATCCCTTCTCCTAACATCATAGCAAGCTACCCACGAGCTCATCACTTCACCCGCCTCCATCTCGCCGGCGAAACACACCTCCGGAGCCTTGGCAAAGTTGGAAAATAACGCCACAAGGAGCGGGATCCGACGGAGGAAGATGACGTTGCTCCAATCAGGAGGAGGAAGAACCACCCACGATGGGACACTGCCAGAGTGCTGGAAGCCATCTCTCTCTGCCAGACTACCCTCACCTCAAAGATAGAGGAGGTGAAGGTCGACATATCCCTTATCAGGCAAGACATTCATAAACTGCAGGAGATAGTGATGTAGACTGAGCACAGGGTTGGCCATGGAGGATGAAATACCACCATTGCAGGTGACAACAGAAAGGCTGCAGCACCAGCTCAATACTGTTCTCAGCAAGCAAGATGACATTGGGAACAGACTACGCTGCTGTAATCTCCGCTTTGTGGGTCTGCCTGAGAGGGCTGAAGAATCTGGACCCCACCACATTTCTCGAGAACCTGCTAATCAAAACCTTCAGCAGAGAGGCCTTTTCCTCAATGTTTGTGGTGGAGCACACTCATCGCTTGGCTGCACACCCTCCACCCAGTGGAGCACCCCCGTGCACCTTTATCGCCAAGTTCCTAAATTACTGCGACCGAGACGCTATCCTGCAGTTGACACGTGAAAGAGGCAATTTCCCCTTTGCCAACATCTATATCACAGTGTTCCTGGACTTCTCCATGGAGGTACAGAAGAAGAGGAAGCAGTTCATTGAGGCCAAGCAGCAGCTGCGCATCCATCATCTGACAGACGCTACGTTGTTCCCGGCGAGACTACGTGTGGTGTGCAACGGCAAGGCCCAGTTTTTCGAGGACTCCGATGTGGTGTTGTTGTGGCTGAAGCACAGAGATGCTGCTTGACCTGTATCCACCTAACCCTTCAGATGCTACCTGCCACCGCCACCTTGTGACCACGACTCCTCTACTCTGGCTTCCACTATCCCAGCCCCAGATCATCTAACTATCCGCGAACCGTGAGTTGGGCTTTGCCCGTTCATGCCCCCACCTGCATGCACTTAGAACCTGCACGGCCAATCCTGAGGCTGCCCATACCCTCTGTGCTTATCCAGATGCCTGGAACCCGCGAACAACCCCCCCCCCCCCCCCCATTTTCACTCGTTTTGATTTTTCTTTTTTCTCCATCCTTCTCCCCCCTCACCCTATAGATCCTTGCAAATCTCAGGCGTCAGCCTGCACCCTCTGAACTTTCAGAGACTTTTCACCCCATTCCGTTTTGCACTCTCCAGTTAATAGCCGCCCCCCTAACCCCAATGGTCACACTTGACACTATGCTTTCTCTCCAACTCTGATTTTTACATTGACACTTCAAGTTTTGTTTCCCTGGCTAGCCTCTGCCTCCATGGCTGTGGATGGCAATTTTTTGTTAGTTCTGCCACGCTGGTCCAGTGCAGGCAAGGTTTATGTGTTATATGCAAGCTTTTCTCTATATCTGTCATGCCGTATGATTATGTTTATATGTACGTACTGGTTATCCTTGTCACATAGTTACTGGATGCTTTCCACTGCTACATGTACAGCTACAGTTTACAGGTCATGGACCTCTTTTGACTGCCCACATTGCTGTACCCTATGTGTGTAGGTACTGTTCCCAATGCATCATATTGTGAAATGCTTAGTAGATAAGATGCCTGGTTATTGGACTGTAGGCTGTTCCCTGATGGTCCTACTGCATTCCCCTACAGCCCCCAATATTGGTATGGCCACCCTTAGGTTAGTGACATGGAATGTGAGGGGGCTGGGCACCAAGCCTAAACGTGATGCCACTCTATCCCATCTCAAATCTATAAGTGCAGATGTCTCTATCTTGGTGGAAACCCATGTCACGGGTCATATGCTTAAAAAACCCTGGGTTGGTTGGCTATACCAGACTCCATACACCTCCATCTCTTGTGGCGTCACCATCCTGATTGCCAAAACTGTACAATTCCAGCTTCATTCTCTGTAGTCGGACCCCCAGGGTCGGTCTTTATTCCTGCATGCCACTATTAGTGGACTGGAAGTCCTTCTGATGGCCTTCTATATCTCCCTCCATTTCAGTTTAGTGTTTTGCAGGAAGGAGTGGCCTTCATGGCTAGTCACCCCACGGTGCCAGCTGTTTGGTTGGGGGGATTTCAACATGACCATAAACCCCAGCCTTGATAGACTCGGCTGCACTACTCCACTGTTACCCCAACCTACACTCACCAGGTTTGAGAGGTTCCTCTCGGAGTTCTCCCTGGCAGATACTAGGGCAATAACAGGGCAGGCAGGGCAATAACTTCTCCGCAGGATGTGTAAACCTTGCAAAAAGATCTGAACAAATTAATGGGGTGGGCAACTACATGGCAAATGAGGTTTAATGTAGAAAAATTTAAAATAATGCATTTGGATGGCATAAATATGAATGCAATCTATACACTGGGGGGAGAACCTCTGGGGGAATCTAGGATGGAAAAGGACCTGGGGGTCCTAGTAGATGATAGGCTCAGCAATGGCATGCAATGCCAAGCTCCTGCTAACAAAGCAAACAGAATATTGGCATGCATTAAAAAGGGGATTAACTCCAGAGATAAAATTATAATTCTCCCGCTCTACAAGACTCTGGTCCGGCTGCACCTAGAGTATGCTGTCCAGCTCTGGGCACCAGTCCTCAGGAAGGATGTACTGGAAATGGAGCGAGTACCAAGAAGGGCAACAAAGTTGATAAAGGGTCTGGAGGATATTAGTTACAAGGAAAGGTTGCGAGCACTGAACTTATTCTCTCTGGAGAAGAGACGCTTGAGAGGGGATATGATTTCAATATACAAATACCATACTGGTGACCCCACAATAGGGATAAAACTTTTTCGCAGAAGGGAGTTTAACAAGACACGTGGCCACTCATTAAAATTAAAAGAAAAGAGGTTTAACATTAAACTACATAGAGTTCTTTACTGTAAGAGCGGCAAGGATGTGGAATTCCCTTCCACAGGTGGTGGTCTCAGCGGGGAGCATCGATAGTTTCAAGAAACTATTAGATAAGCACCTGAACGACCACAATATACAGGGATATACAATGTAATACTGACATATAATCACACACATGGGTTGGACTTGATGGATGTGTCTTTTTTTCAACCTCACCTACTATGTAACTATGAGCCGAACAGGCAAAAAATTTGTTCGAACACGCGAACACCGTTAAAGTCTATGGGACGCGAACATGAATAATCAAAAGTGCTCATTTTAAAGGCTTATATGCAGGTTATTGTCATAAAAAGTGTTTGGGACCTGGGTCCTGCCCCAGGGGACATGTATCAATGCCAAAAAAAGTTTTAAAAACTGACTTTTTTGGGAGCAGTGATTTTAATAATGCTTAAAGTGAAACAATATAAGTGAAAAATAACATGGCGTGGATTTTAAGGGGAACCCCGCGCCAAAATTTTTTTTAAAAATGGCGTGGGGGTCCCCCCAAAAATCTATACCAGACCCTTATTCGAGCACACGACCTGGCAGGCTGCAGGAAAAGAACGGGGGCGAGAGAGCGCCCCCCTCCTGAACCGTACCAGGTCACATGCCCTCAAAATGGGGAGGGTGCTTTGGGGTAGGACAAGGGCCTCATCCCCACAACCCTGCCCGGTGGTTGTGGGGGTCTGCGGGCGGGGGGCTTATCTAAATCTGGAAGCCCCCTTTAACAAGGGAACCGCCAGATCCCGGCCTCCCCCCATTGTGAAATGGTAACGGGGTACAGATGTACCCCTACCATTTCACAAAAAAAAGTGTCAAAATGGTAAAAATGACAAGACACAGCTTGGGACAAGTCCTTTATTAAAAAATAAAAATGTCCCACGAAGTCGTCTTCTTCTTCTTCTCTTGCTCCGCTGACGGACCAAAAAAGAAAAAATGCGACCGACCCGCCTCCATGGGAGGCACCCACCGTATGACGCGTCTTCGCTTTGGCAGTTCTTTTATAACTGAGGGCGGGGCCACACCGTGATGATACTGGCTGACCCTGCCCCCCCGCACAGGGACATCCCTATGGCTTTCCCGGCGTGTCAGAGGGGGCGGGGCAACCCGGTTACGTAACCCATCCCCTCTGATGCACGTGGACATCACTATGGCTTTCCCAGGGCGGCAGAGGAGGCAGGGCCACCCGGTTACGTAACCCGGGTGACCCCGCCCCCTCTGATGCTACGGGGAAGCCATAGGGATGTCCCCGGGCATCAGAGGCGGACCGGGTCACCCGGGGACTTCCCTGTGTGGCCCCGCCCTCAGTTATAAAAGAACTGTCCCCTGCAAGGACGCATCATACGGCGGGTGCCTCCCATGGAGGCAGGTTGGTGCGGCTTGTGACTTCGTGGGACATTTTAATTTTTTTATTTTTTAATAAAGGACTTGTCCCAAGCCGTGTCTTGTCATTTTTACAATTTTGACACTTTTTTTGTGAAATGGTAGGGGTACATTTGATCTGGGGGTCCCCTTGTTAAAAGGGGGCTTCCAGATTCCGATAAGCCCCCCGCCCGCAGACCCCCACAACCACCGGGCAAGGGTTGTGGGGATGAGGCCCTTGTCCCCATCAACATGGGGACAAGGTGCTTTGGGGGGCTACCCCAAAGCACCCTCCCCATGTTGAGGGCATGTGGCCTGGTATGGTTCAGGAGGGGGGGTGCTCTCTCGTCCCCCCTTTTTTCCTGCGGCGTGCTCGGATAAGGGTCTGGTATAGATTTTTGGGGGGACCCCCATGCCATTTTTTTTATTTTGGCACGGGGTTCCCCTTAATATCTATACCAGACCTGAGGGGCCTGGTATGGAATTGGGGGGAACCCCACGCAATTTTTTTTAAATTTTGGTTCGGTGTTCCCCTTAATATTCATTCCAGACCCAAAGGGCCTAGTAATGGACTGTGGGGGAATCCCATGCCGTTTTTTTCAATGACTTTTCTCTGTATTGCCAGGACCCCGACAATTCATTAAATCCGCGAGTAGTTTTAAATGACTTTTTTTACTTTAGAAATGTCATTTTGTGCAGGGACTGTTCTAAACATGGGAAACATGCGTTACTTTAAAGGCATACTATAGACGCCCCCCAGGTATGAAATTTAAAGGAATATTTCACTTTTATTGTTTCACTTTAAGCATTATTAAAATCACTGCTCCCGAAAAAACTGACATTTTTAAAACTTTTTTTTGCATTGATACATGTCCCCTGGGGCAGGACCCAGGTCCCCAAACACTTTTTATGACAATAACTTGCATATTAACCTTTAAAATGAGCACTTTTGATTTCTCCCATAGACTTTTAAAGGGTGTTCCGCCTCTTTCGAATTTGCCGCAAACACCCCAAAATGTTTGCTATTCGGCGAACAGCCAATGTTCGACCCGAACACAAATCTCATCCCTAGTAGACACCTGGAGGTATAAACACCTGAAAGCCATTGCCTACTCCGGCTTTACCCCCTCACACTCTGCCATGTCCTGCATTGACCTACTCCTAGTCTCACCCACTCCACTCAGTGAGTCGGTCACAGGATTCGCCAGCCCCGGATGTTTAGCATAGAGATTTCCGGCAGACCAGATGGTCGCCAGAGTCTCTATGATCATTCGGAGGCCGGGCGCGATGTTATGACCTCACGCCCGGCCTCTGTATTAAAAAAAAAAGGCGCCGCTTTGGCTGGGAAGCGGTGATCTTTTTTTTTTTTTTTTGATTTCATTCTTCTTAGCCTAGAGGTGAGATGTGGGGTCTTAATGACCCCACATCTCACTGTAAAGAGCACCTGTCATGCCATATTCCTATTACAAGGGATGTTTACATTCCTTGTAATAGAAACAAAAGTGATCAAAAACATTTTTTGGGGGAAAAAAAGTGTCAAGCTAAAATAAAAAAAGTAAAATTAATAATAATAAAAAAAATAATTTAAAGCGCCCCTGTCCCCGTGAGTTTGCACGCAGAAGTGAATGCATACATAATTCCCGCCCACATATGAAAACGGTGTTCAAACCACACATGTGAGGTGTCGCCGCGAACGTTAGAGCGAGAGCAATAATTTGCAGACTTGTCAGTAACTCAAAACATGTAACCAGTAAAATTTTTTTAAAGCGCCGCCTAAGGGGATTTTTAAATAGCGAAGTTTGGCGCCATTTCACGAGTGTGTGCAATTTTGAAGCGTGACATGTTGGGTATCTATTTACTCGGCGTAACTTCATCTTTCACATTATGCAAAAAACATTGGGCTAACTTTCTTGTTTTGTTTTTAAAACCCAAAACAACTTTTTTTCCCAAAAAAACGCATTCGAAAAATTGCTGCGCAAATACCATGCTAGATAAAAAGTTGCAATGACTGCCATTGTATTCTCTAGGGTCTCTGCTAAAAAAAACATATATAATGTTTGGGGGTTCTATGTAATTTTCTAGCAAAAAAAATATGATTTTTACATGTAGGAGAGAAATGTCAGAATTGGCCTGGTAGGCAAGTGGTTAAAGTCCCATTTTTTCCCCCTGCTTATACTACCCCGAGGGGGTCATCAGGTATTTTTTTTCTTCACTGTTGTTGCTGATGATCACTGTTATAATGGCTTTCCATTTATGACAGCTTGCTTACTGTTGGGATGCTATGATTGGCTACAGCTAAACACATGGTACAGATTGCCAGCTACATGTGATAGCTGTGGGACAATCACAACAGTAAGCTGTTGAATGAAAGCCACTTATGACAGTTTGATTATATTATATCATGTGATCACTATGACTGGTCATACCGATCACACGATACCCCGGGTGCTCAAAGCGACGGGGTGCTGAGCACCATGATCAGCTTTCCACCAGACACAGTGGTCATGGGGGAGCGCTAGTACGCATGTGCTAGGTAATGCACAGGAATTTGACCTAGCCTGGCTGTACCACCTGTCCTCATTAGGTGTACAGTGGGCAGATGACAAGCGGTTAAAGGGTTACTAAACCCTCATTTATTTTTTTTAAATAACAAACATGTCATACTTACCTCCACTGTGCAGTTGGTTTTGCACAGAGTGGCCGGGCCCAATCCTCCTCTTCTGGGGTCTCTCAGCGGCAGGGCAGGACTAAGGGTGGTGGGGGCCCCTGGGCTTGAGTCACTTTCGGGCCCTACCCTTCTATACATATGCACAGCTCTATAAAACAGAAATAGAAAAGGACAAGGTGCACCAGACTCAGTGCAGTATTAAAGAACTTCTGTTTAATCGGACAAGACAAAACAGCCAAATGGCTACTCACAAAAGTAGATAATATATAAGCATATAAGTGGGGGATACTGTACTGGTATTCGTCCTGGGTCCACGATTAATAAAAGCAATAAAAATTGATAAAATGATAATTACAGTATTTATCAGCGTATAACACGCGCCGACGTATAACACGCACCCCAAGTTTAGGAGGGAATTTTAAGGAAAAAAACTTACATTTAAACGCCCATCAATGCAGCCTTGTCAGTGTAGCCTTGCCCCAGTGTCATTTGCAGACTTGTAAGTGTAGCCTTTCAGTTTAAAAATTGCGCCGCCGAGATACACAGGACATCCGGCTCTGTATCTCAGCGGCTTTCGAAATGGACGGGGCCCGCAGGGCCCACTATTGGCCGGGGACAATGGGCTTGAGCCCAGTTAAGCCCAATGGTAAGTCTGGCCCTGCTCAGCTGCGCTGGTGGCTCCTCCTATTCTCAAGTGCCCCATTGGAAAGGCGCTCTCCTTCAGGACACCCGTGCGGGCGCGCACCCAAGTCCTGCTGCTGCGTCTGTTGACACTGACATCAGGTCTCAACCCCCCGTGCCATTGGATTTGATTGACAGAAGCAGGAGCCGATGGCTGCGATGCTATCAATCTATCCAATCAGGACACGAGACACTGACCAGAGCTGGTGTGCTCATTCCCGTTGCGGGAAGTATGGGGCTCAGGTAAGTAAAAAGGGAGGCTGCTGCATGACAGGAGGTTTTTCACCTTAATGCATAAAATGCATTAAGGTGAAAAACCTTGGGGGTTTCCAACCCTTTTAAATAAATATTTCCAGACAGTTAGGGGTCAATTAATAAAATATTTGCATAGCAATTCACACGGTGATAGGCCGTGTACATTCTGTGAATGGGGGTAAAATAAAATGCTATTAGGCTATTTACTGAGCTGGACGAATAGCTTCTGATTTACAATGAAAAATAAATGTCTTCAGCTACTAGATGGAGCCAATTCTTGTGATACTTATCATTATCACTGTATTAAACAAAATACAACCAATATTTGTCATGGCTGGAAAAATGATTGTCACCTTTATCCAATAAATTGCTAAAAACAGACCTCTAAGTGTTTGTGAAAACTTACACCACAAAATGTACTCGGCCAATGAAAGGTAATGACTCTTTTTATTTTTCTACTGCTATCAATGACCAACACGGTACAACACTTCATCCATGTCTTTGGTGATCTCTGATCTCCTTATCAACTGTTTCTTACATGATGAAGATCAGCCATGGAGTATATCTGAGGTGTATATCAGGGTGTGCTTCTTCCCCACATGAGAGCTGTGATGTCCAGCAATATTCAGAAGACATTTCCCGCACTCAAGGCACTAATACACCTCGAGGGTTGTGTGGGATCCCTGATGTACAGGAAGACAGGACTTCAGTGAGGAACAATTCCCTCACTCGGGACAGGAATGTGGCTTCTTCCCCATGTGAGATCTCTGATGTGTGCAAAGATGGGACTTATCTGAAAAACATTTCCCACACTCAGGACAGGAATATGGCTTCTCCCCTGTATGAGATCTCTGATGTTTGTTACGATCAGACTTCTGTGAAAAACTTTTCCCGCACTCAGGACAGGAATATGGCTTCTCCCCAGTGTGGGATCTCTGATGTATGGAAAGACTGGACTTCACTGAAAAACATTTCCCACACTCAGGACAGGAATACGGCTTCTCCCCTGTGTGAGATCTCTGATGTATAGAAAGCCTGGACTTATCTGGAAAACATTTCCCGCACTCAGGACAGGTATATGGCTTCTTCCCTGTGTGAGATCTCTGATGTGTGTAAAGATGAGCATTCTGTGAAAAACATTTTTCGCACTCGGGACAGGAATACGGCTTCTCCCCCGTGTGAGACCTTTGATGTGTAACAAGGGTTGATTTTTCTACAAAACATTTCCCGCACTCAGAACAGGAATGCGGCTTTTTACCCATGTGATATTTCTGGTGCCTGGAGAGACTAGACTTGCATGAAAAACATTTCCCGCACTCAGGACAAGAATAAGGCTTCTCCCCAGTGTGAGATCTCTTATGTGCGACAAGATGTCCTTTTACTGCAAAACATTTCCCGCACTCAGGACAGGAATACGGCTTCTCACCTTTGTGCTGTCTTTGATGTCTGTGATAAATGGACTTGTCTGAAAAACATTTCCCACACTCAGAACAGGTGTACGGTTTTTCCCCCGTGTGAGTCCTTATGTGTGTGGCAAGATCTGATTTTTGTACAAAACATTTCCCACACTCAGGACAGAAATATGGCTTCTCACCTGTGTGAAATCTTTTGTGCCGATAAAAACCAGATTTAAAACGAAAACATTTCCCGCACTCAGTACAGGAAAACCTCTTCTCTGTTGGAAGGACGGCACCGTCCCTCACAGTCTGAGGTTCCTCAGGATAAGAGGAATACGATGGTCCATCTACACTGTGTGGTGCCGGATGGACATTTGAGGTAGTCGGGTTTTCTCCTGGACTATACTGTGTGATGTCCTCATCTTCTACTTTACAGTCTGGAGACAAAGTGAGACAATCCTCTGAGGTTTTCCTCATCTCCCGTCCATCTACTAAAATAGAAGTAAAAAGATTATTACTAGACATGAGCAGATTGGTTCCCCTAAACCAGGACTCCGCCCACATCAGGCAGCTTTGTCTCTGAGGGTCTTACAATTCCTCCCTCAAGATAACTAGAAAATGGGTCCTCTGATCTCCTACCAGTTCATTTCTTTTTTCATGTCCTATCAAGAGCTGCCTTCCCCTGAGCTCCTATTTCACTCACTGTGTACGGCTGCCTAAACACACTGCGCCAATCAGAGATTATGTCACAACAGGGCTCTGCAGCCCTGTATCCAATGAGGGCGCTTCTGACATCTCCCTCCTCACCCACCACGTGTGCCTGGCTCCCCGTACTGTGTATGCAGCGAGTGCTCAGAGGAGCATGAAGATGCTGGGAGGAGACCAGAGATGATGGGGGAGGTGTGCCTAGGACTGGACACAGGTGAGCTGTGCCATTGCTGCTCATTATCATAATGGCTCTGTACAGCATTGTCTATGGGCACTGTATAGTGTATGCTGGGGGCAGACCCAATCTGTATTAGGACACACCTGATGTGTGGATATGGGGTGGGCACTTCAACTTACTGCTCTCTCATCTATTAGCTATGTGGGCTTGAAGAGTTATGTAGAGTTTGGTGCCCCCCACCACACTATTTACTTGCCACGGTGATGCTGTTGCTGCAAGTTCCAGCTCATGTGAAGAGTTTCTGCAGAGCAAAGGACTCTCTACTTACCCCCACATTAAAGAAAGGTAAGTATAAGCACAGTGGGAGAGTCATGTCCGCACAGTCTCTGACCATCTCTTGTATCATGTCTGCACAGTCTCTGACCATCTCCTGTACCATGTCCGCACACTCTCTGACCATCTCTTGTATCATGTCTGCACAGTCTCTGACCATCTCTTGTATCATGTCCGCACAGTCTCTGACCATCTCTTGTATCATGTCCGCACAGTCTCTGACCATCTCTTGTATCATGTCCGCACAGTCTCTGACCATCTCTTGTATCATGTCCGCACAGTCTCTGACCATCTCTTGTATCATGTCCGCACAGTCTCTGACCATCTCTTGTATCATGTCCGCACAGTCTCTGACCATCTCTTGTATCATGTCCGCACAGTCTCTGACCATCTCTTGTATCATGTCCGCACAGTCTCTGACCATCTCTTGTATCATGTCCGCACAGTCTCTGACTATCTCTTGTATCATGTCCGCACAGTCTCTGACCATCTCTTGTATCATGTCCGCACAGTCTCTGACCATCTCCTGTATCATGTCTGCACAGTCTCTGACCATTTCTTGTATCATGTCCGCACAGTCTCTGACCATCTCTTGTATCATGTCCGCACAGTCTCTGACCATCTCTTGTATCAATGTCTGCACAGTCTCTGACATCTCTTGTATCAATGTCTGCACAGTCTCTGACATCTCTTGTATCAATGTCTGTGGGGGGAGTCTACAGAGGAGTCAAGAACGCTACCAGGACAGGGGTCACAGGAGGAGTTAGACGTGTGTACACTGGAGAGAAGAATATAGGATGAAACCAGAGCTGCTATGCTGGAGCCCAGAGAGGACCATCTGACTGAGCCCTGCTCGGTGCACCTGAGAGGAGGTCAGTGACAGCCCTGCAAGGCCAGTCTGAGGGGGAATCAGTGATGTAAGAGGGAGTGAATACAGTAAGGTAAGGGAGCACTGATATAAAGGTTCCCCCTTATATCAGTAACCCCCCTTACCTTAGGGCATTAACTCTGTGGAAGGTGGTCTGTCGTCCATAGAGTCCCCCCTACATCATAGTGCTGTATCTACAAACCGGGGGGTACTGTCACACTGATACATTCAGTGGTGCTATTCCCCTCAACTCTTAAACACTGGTGATACAGACACAAAAATTGGGGAAGACCCCCGAAGGAGTTCTAAAAGGAGGAAGGGAATAAAGGAACCGCAGTCTCACCCACTGTAAAAAAAAACTTTGAGTGATAATGTCACAAAAATATCAAAAGACACAGACGAGATAACATAAGGCAGGTAAACATAGAGTAAGAGGCCAGGCGGGGTGTAATTGCAGGGAACCACGGTGGTGTCAGCCTAGGCAAGGCTGTACGCAAACAGTGTGGACAACTGCTCACACCATAGACCTTGGGCCTAGTCTGTAACTGCTAATTTAATACTGTGGTAAGTATGACAATCTCCCCCACCCCTGGATGGGCTGGCAGCATCAATGGTGAAAGAGGTACAGAGGTTTCCAGGTGTCTGGATATGTTCTTGGTTGTAGATCCCCTGAGTGAGGATGGCATAGGGGGAAGGTATGACAGACCCCTGTGAGAAATGTCACAGTGCTGTATTTGCTCATAGTTCCTCTTAGAGGGGAGGTAATGGAAGGAAATCTGTCTTTTGGTGGTATTTGATCACCTATGCGGTTTTTATTTTTTGCGCTATAAACAAAAAAATAGCGGCAATTTTGAAAAAAAAAAAAAAACACAATATTTTTTTACTTTTTGCTATAATAAATATCCCAATTTTTAATAAAAAAAACAAAAAAAACGTTTTTCCTCAGTTTAGGCCGATATTTATTCTTTTACATATTTTTGGTAAAAAAAATCACAATAATGCCCCGTACACACGGTCGGATTTTCGGATGGAAAATGTCCGATCGGAGCGTGTTGTCGGAAATTCCGACCGTGTGTGGGCTCCATCGGACATTTTCCATCGGATTTTCCGACACACAAAGTTGGAGAGCAGGAGATAAAATTTTCCGACAACAAAATCTGTTGTCGGAAATTCCGATCGTGTGTACACAAATCTGACGGACAAAGTGCCACGCATGCTCAGAATAAATAAAGAGATGAAAGCTATTGGCCACTGCCCCGTTTATAGTCCCGACGTACGTGTTTTACGTCACCGCGTTCAGAACGATCGGATTTTCCGACAACTTTGTGTGACCGTGTGTATGCAAGACAAGTTTGAGCCAACATCCGTCGGAAAAAATCCATGGATTTTGTTGTCGGAATGTCCGAACAAAGTCCGACCGTGTGTACGCCCTATAAGAGTATATTGATTGGTTTGCGTGAAAGTTATAGCACCTACAAAATAGGTTATTAATTTATGACATTTTTATTAATTTTTACTAGTAATGGCGGGGATCTGCGATTCTTATCGGGACTGTGACTTTTCGGCGGACAGATTGGACACTTTTTAAAAACCATTGACATTTATACAACTATCAGAGCTATAAATAGCCACTGATTACTGTATAAATGTCACTATCAGGGAAGGGGTTAACACTAGGGGGCGATCAAGGGGTTATATGTGTTCCCTCTGTGTGTGTTCTAACTGTGGGGGGAGGGGACTGATTGGGGGAGGAGACTGATCAGTGTTCATATATACTAGGAACACACGATCTGTCTCCTCTCCCCTGACAGAACATGGATTTGTGCGGATTTGACATACACAGATCTATGTTCCTGCTCTGTCACGAGCGATCGAGGGTGGCTGGCGGACATCGCGGCCGCCGAGCACGCGCATCGGCTCCTCAGCAACGCAGGGCGCGTGCCCCCTATACCGGTGGGAAGCAGAGGACATCATATCACACCCGCCCAGGATGGGAGATCTCATCTGCGGATGTCATTTGACAATACGCCGGGGAAAGAAGTGGTTGACCTGACCTTTATGTAAATGGAGAAATATGTTTTTTGATTTTTGTTGCTAGTTGCAGCGCACACATTTCATCTATATTTGTGTGCGTGTAATATATACAGTATACACACACACACACATATACATACCCTATGTTAAATGATCTTTGATTAAAGAAGAATTGGTTAGAGAAAATTCTAGAAACTGTGAATTCATAGTTCAAAGGATTTACGGCTCTTTATATATGCAATGTATACAGTTTATTTTTATCACTTGAATTCTTTTTCCTGTTATGGGTGTGAGTGGGGGCCTCATGTCCAAGTTTTGCTTAAGGCCGCTCAAAGCCTAGAGCTGCCTCTGCTTATTTAGTGCGTGATTTAGTCGTGAATAACAGTGGTGCTGAGCCCCACCAGAGGTCACCTATGGTAAAAGTCAACATTTTTCTTCAAGCTGATCCCCAGAATCTCCATAAATCCAGTCTAGATACATAAATTGTGTCTGCAGCACAGAGAAGGAAGATTATCCGAGAGAAATACAGGAATACAGGACGGGGAACACAGCTCAGGAAAGTGACCAGGGTATTACAGGCTGATATCACCCAGTCCTTGCCCTACTCTGGACCAATCAGTGAGCAGTATGGGTGGAGGAATGTATTTAGTGTTAATGACCCACCTGTGCTGATCTCTGTAGGAGTGTCCTCCTCTATAAATGTCCCCGTTATTCCATCCTCCTCCATAGACTGCTGATCATCCCTCACATACCTCTCTTCTTCTTCTGATTTAACCTCAAATTCTATATCGATTGGATCTCCACTCTATATCAAGAAAATGAGAGAGAATATCATACGCAAACAATAAGGTCACATAAAAAATCCAAACATCATCTCTATAAGTCATTGTTCTAGATGCTCCATCCCACCAACCTTGTAACAGTGAGGGATGGTGTGATCTTCCTGTGTGGAATCCCGGGAATACAGAGGACGGGGACATCTCTCTGGTGGGTTCCTGGTATTAGGTGGCTCCATCATATCCTTGTGTCCTTCTGAAAACTCCTCCATCACTCCATACTCCTCATCCTCCTCTTTATACTCTTCTTTAACATCATTATCATCCCTGAGGTTTCCACTCTGAATATATAATAAAACATTCATTATAACAAACATGCTGTGTATAAATCAGAACTACCAAGAATTGTCAATCATCTACCTGATGATGGTGAGGGATGGTGTGATCTTCCTGTGTGGAATCCCGGGAATACAGAGGACGGGGACATCTCTCTGGTGGGTTTCTGTAGCTGGATGACTCCACCATGATGTCCTGGTACAGATCTTTGTGCAGTTTTAGAAACTCTGACTCCTCCATCACCCCATCCTCATCATCCTCCTCTTTTATCTCTTCTTTAACTTCAACTTTAGAATCTCTCAGGTTTCCATTCTGAATATATAATAAAAATGACATCAATTGTAAAAATGCAGATAATGTACAGATCCTAATGATATTATCAGTGATTGTTCCTCATCTACCTGATCATGATGAGAGATGGTGTGATCTTCCTGTGTGGAATCCCGGGAATACAGAGGATGGGGACATCTCTCTGGTGGATTTCTGTAGCTGGATGACTCCACCATGTTTTCCCTGGACAGATCTTTGCGTTCCTTTAGAAACTCTGATTTCTCCATCACCCCATCATCATCATCCTCTGCTTTTATCTCTTCTTTAAAATCAACTTTAGAATGTCTCAGGTTTCCTCTCTGAATATAGTATAAAAACGACGTCAATGGTAACAATGCAGATAATGTACAGATCCTAATGATACTATCAGTGATTGTTCCTCATCTACCTGATGATGGTGAGGGATGGTGTGACTTTCCTGTGTGGAATCCCGGGAATACAGAGGAAGGGGACATCTCTCTGGTGGGTTCTCATTCCTGGATCCATCTGTAGGAAACACACACACTGACTGAATACATTGTTTCTATGTGTTTATCAGATGATGGGAGATCTAGGTGGACTCTCTGTACTGCTCTCTCCTTTACAATAAAGTCTCCTCTTACCCGGTGATGTGAGGGGCGGCTGATTGTCCATCATGACGTCTTTGTAGAGATCCTTGTGTCCTTCTAAATACTCCCACTCCTCCATGGAGAAATAGACAGTGACATCCTGACACCTTATAGGAACCTGACACACACAATGATACAGTCACCATCCAGACACATCCCTTGTCTGTTACTGGATAATGTCCCAGAACTCCCAGCACCGCTCACCTCTCCTCCATGATCTCTCTGGTGACTTCTAGAATCTTCTTTGTATTTCTCTATTCTATCAGGGAGGGAGGTGGAGGCAATGTGATGGTCATATGATCTCCAGACTTCACAGGAGGAAAACTGTAGGATATGAACACAAATAGTACAATCAAATGATATTCCCAGAATCCTCCTCACCTCACCATTCAGGTCTCCATTTTATTAAAGCCCCATTTCAGACTGAGGTATAATTTACCCACACAGGACACCCACACTACGCAGGTTAAAAGCTTGTTGTAGGTATTCTGATGTCATTACATACAATGCAGGACCAACAGTCCCACTTTGCTAGTGAGGAGGCCAAGGGTCCGCCCACATCCTAAGAGCATCAGAAAACAAAATACAGATGGAGGAACATTGGGAGGAGGAGCTGTGAGGTCAGTGTGATGTCATAGGACATATAGACTCTGGATGGAGGGACATTTAAATGAAGAGATTTGAGGGGCCCTCTATAGGAGGCTCCTGTGCAAACCAAATCATTGTTCCTGGGTGTGTCCTACCTCTCCTAAACTGAAGAATGAACTTTGACCTTTACCATACAGAAATCTGTCAGGAATCTGTGAAAGTAAGCTCTAATGTGATCAGCTGACGTGCGGAGGAACGGAGTGTAAATACCAGACCATTTTCTCCAGAGCTCCTAATGGTGGGGATGGATTTTGCTGTGTGCTGGTGCCAAGTTTCCACCCCCCAGGATCACTGCAGGTGTGGAGAAAAGCTGTGTAAGAGGATATGGAGGAGAGATGAGGAGGAGATCCAGGAATCAGGATAAAGGTCAGGACAAGCAACAGACGAGCGCATCCAAGAGATGAAGCCGGGGTCACTACACAGAAAATCAATCCAAGGAAACAACAGGCAGGACGAGGAATAGCAAGAAGGAGCTCAGAGACAAATGAGAATATTGCTCAGCCAATGGGAGATTATCTCAGCATGACTTACATAATGAAGGAGATGAGGGGGAGGGGAGGAAGTCACTTAAGGCGGGGCTTGACAAATTTGCTTTGAATCTAGGAGACAGCTACAAAATTTAGGAGGCAGTTTTTTTAAGGGAAGTGTGGGTTATCAGCGCCCGGGGCAGGACAAGTAAATTGCGAGTAATTTATGGGATGCAAGGTGCAGGAGAAGGGTGCAGGACATGTTGTGCTGTGTGCAGAACGCAGGACATTGGGTGCAGGGTACCAGAGAAGGGTGAAGGTCATCACAGGACATGGAACGCAGGAGAAGGGTGCAAAACGCAGAAAATGGAGTGCAGGGGAAAGGTACAGTGTGCAGAATGCAGGATATTGTTACATAGTAGGTAAGGTTGAATAAAGACAATAGTCCATCCAGTTCAACCTGTGTATGTGTGTCAGTGCTGATATTCATTTCCCATATCCCTGTATGTTGTGTTCTTTAAGATGCATGTCCAAGAATCTCTTAAAAATATCAATACTCCCCGCAGCCACCACCAATTGTGGAAGAGAGTTCCACATCCTTATTGCCCTAACAGTGAAAACCCCAATACTCAGCTTAAGGTTAAACCGCTTTTCCTTCAATCTCATTGTGTCCTCTCACACCCCCTGAGATGGAATAGCTTTTTTCCTACCCTGGTATCACCACTGATATATTTGTAAATCGCTATCATATCTCCTCTCAAACGTCTTTTCTTCAGTGAGAATAAATTTAGTGCTTGTAGTAGTCACTCCTCGTATTTGAGGTCCTCCAGCCCCCTAATTCATTTAGTTGCCCTTCTTTGGACTCTCTCCAGCACATCCCTTCTGAAGACTGGAGACCAGAACTGGACGGAATACTCCAGATGTGGCCTGACCAGAGTTTTATAAAGAGGCAGGATTATAGTTTTATCTCTGGAGAAAATTCCCTTTTTTTTTATGTATGCTAATATTCTGCCAGGTTTGGTACCTTCAGCTTGACATTGTATGCTATTGCTCAGTATATCATCTACTAAGACCCCCAGATCTTTCTCCATCCTGGACTCCCCTGTGGTTTCCCCCCCCCCCCCCCCGCCATGGGGTGCAGGGTACCAGAGAAGGGTGCAGGTCACTGCAGCACATGGGATGCAAAAGAAGGGTGCAGGACATGGGGTGCAGGGTACCAGAGAAGGGTGCAGGACATGGGGTGCAGGGTACTGGAGAAGGGTGCAGGTCACTGCAGGACATGGGATGCAGGAAAAGGGTGCAGAATACAAGACATGGGGTGCAGGGGAAGGGTATATTGTGCAGAATGCAGGACATGGAGTGCAAAGTGCAGGAGAAGGGTGCAGGACATGTGGTGTAGGGTGCAGAACGCAGGACATGGGGGTCCAGGGTACCAGAGAAGGGTACAGGTCACCGCAGGACATGCGATACAGGAGAAGGGTGCAGAAAGGAGCACATGGGGTACAGGGTACCAGAAAAGGGTGTAGGTCACCTCAGGATGCAGGAGAAGGGTGCAGAATGCAGGACAGTAATCCCATCCTCCACTCCCCTGTGTCCTCCTGCATGTCCTGTACATCTCCCCCAGCAGTGTGTGAGAGCAGAGTGGATGGAGAGGACATCTTGTGTACATAAGGCAGCATGTCCCTCCCTGGCTGGTTTCTTAGCTGGCTGCTTTGCAGGCTTGTCCTGGTTACTCCTGTAAGGACTCTGTAGTCCTGTTTCTCAGCACCTTGTGGGGATCTTTGTGGCAGTGCCGAGGCGGCGCCATGTTGGAGATTCGGTCCCGCTCCTTCCTCTCTGTTCTGCCAGAGGGCTCTGCAGGGACACAGGAAGCTGTGGGTGGAAGCAGGAGCCGATGGTGACAATAATGCGGCCGCAGAAAGGAGAAAGATCGGCAGCGGGAGCTCAGTGAGATGAGTCCTCTCATGCCGCTGTCCTGTCCAGTCCAACCCTCACTTCACAGGTCAGGTGCCGCCATCTCCTCCTCCCCCCTCACCCTCCCGCCTGGCTCCAATACGATCCTGTCTGAATAATGTATCCGGGTTTCAGGCATAAACATTATTCAGACCAACAGTGAGAATGACAAGAGCCCAGGGGCCAGGACACCATTTCTAGTCACCATGGTGACCTGGGATTGACCATAGATACATGGAAATTCAGCTGGTTCAGCAGGGATCGGTCACATTTCCATCCATGTGTGGTCACTGCCAGATAAAAGTCACTCCATCAGCGGCTGCAGCCAATAGCTTCATCACTGATCTGTGTATTCTGAGAGCGGAGGAGCGCCCCCCATTGTCAGAATACAATAGTGCAGCGGGGAGGATTCCCCCATCCCCCTCCAATGTGTGGATGGGGGAATCACTTCAGTTTTTTTTTCTTCACTCGCTGGCTGAACGATAAAAACTGAACCATGTATGGCCAGCTTTGGAAGCAAGATACTGAAGGGGTTAATCTACGTATTACCTCCTCTGCCGCCAGATCCAGCAACGTGTCCTTTACCAAATGGAACTTCCTGTCTGTAGCTGACATCACTTCCTGTCTTCCATAGAGACTTCCTGTCTGAGTAGAAGTGAGATCACCATCTTGTGGAGCTCAGAGGAACTGCAGCCCAGAGAAACATCTGTGTGTGTATGTACTGTATATCCTTATAGATGGGTCATCTCCACTCCCACCAAGGGGGATAGAAATATATGACTGCTCGGGGGGGAGACATTTTGGCCCCTTTGATTTTGCAGTAAAATTGATGGCAGATTTAGTCATGTAGAACATCTGTTATATGGATACAAAGAACCCCAGCCGAGAGTAAAGGGTGGAAATGGCTCCTGATCCCCAGATTTGGGCAATTATGTCACCAATATAAATAGAATAAAACCCGCGCTATGTGTAACAACTCAAATACCTACAAAAATAACTTATACCGGACTGCTGCTGTAACAAAGGTAAGTATTCCCTTTATCAACTAGAAGATCATTATGTGTCACAGCGCTGTCCTATTGTGTGTGCACATAAATCATCACAAATACACTAAAATATGTGGAGACATTCATATATAAAGTGCTAGGGGCTCAAATCATATTCTCTGCAGATCTACTGCTTTCACTTTACTCCTACTTCATTGATCTTATGGTGTTTATCAATAAATGAAGTAAACTGATCCATGTGCAAATTCATATACAAGATGTGCTCAAGATGCTGTTCCATGCAGATCCACTGCTTACACTTTACATCTACTTCTTTAACCACCTCAATACAGGGCACTTACACCCCCTTCCTGTCCAAGCCATTTTTCAGTTTTCAGCGCTGTCGCACTTTGAATGACAATTGCGCGGTCAAGTTACACTGCACCTTAATTAAATTTTTTGCATTTTTTTCCCCACAAATAGAGCTTTCTTTTGGTGGTATTTGATCACCTCTGCGGTTTTTATTTATTGCGCTATAAACAAAAGAAGAGGGACAATTTTGAAAAAACACAATATTTTTTACTTTTTGCTATAATAAATATCCATTTTTTTTATTTTTTTTAACAAATTTTTTCCTCAGTTTAGGCCGATACGTATTCTTCTACATATTTTTGGTAAAAAAAAATTGCGATAAGCGTATATTGATTGGTTTGCGCAAAAGTTATAGCGTCTACAAAATACGGGATAGATTTATAGCATTTTTATTATTTATTTATTTTTTACTAGTAATGGCGGCGATCTGCAATTTTTATTGTGACTACGATATTGCGGCGGACACATCGGACACTTTTGACACATTTTTGGGACCATTCACATTTATACAGCGATCAATGCTATAAAATTGCATTGATTACTGTGTAAATGTGACTGGCAGGGAAGGGGTTAACACTAGGGGGCGCTCGAGGGGTTAATGTATGACCTAAGGAGGTGATTCTAACTGTGGGGGGAGGGGACTGACTGGGGGAGGTGACCGATCGGTGTCCCTATGTACAAGGGACACACCATCGGTCTCCTCTCCTCTCTGACAGGACGTGGATCTGTGTTTACATTCACAGATCCACGCTCCTGCTCTGTTACCTGGCAATCGCGGGTGCCCGGCGGACATCGCGGCCGCCGGGCACGCGCACCGGGTCCCGAGTGACGCAGCGGGCGCGCGCGCGCGCCGCCGGCGGCGCGCGCGCGCCCCCTAGCGGCTCGGGAGGGCGAGGACGTCATATGACGCCCACTCAGAACAATAGGCTTACCGTCCGGCCGTCATATGACGGTGGGCGGTAGGCTAGTGGTTAATCTCGTAAGATTTTCTGCTATATTAAATAAACTAAAATCCTTTGCAAATTCATGTAATTATACAATATTTTGTGCTCAATATATTGTTCTCTGCACGTCCACTGCTTCCACTTTAAATCTACTTCAATTAACTTATTTTGCTAGAAAAACCCCCCCCCCCAATCAATGAAAAGTTGATAAGGTGTAAAGTTCTCGGTGCTCCAAACAGTGCCAGCTGTAGTGTAGCCACGCCTTCTTCCACCTCTTACACACGTGATGGTGAGGGCGCCCCCTTAGTAGTGCTTCCCCACTCACCAGAGCAATATGACTCCCAGCTTTTCATCTACCAGAGTCACCAACATCCTTCACACTCTCCTCACCTCCGATGGCAAAGGAACTGGATCCTCCTCGTTCACTCCTGAGAGTCTGCTGTGCTTTCTGTCATCTCCCTCCTAGATTCCGCCTCCTCCAACCACTGTTCCAGCACGAGCTCCGCCTCTTCATACACACTCAGGACTCCGCCTCTTCATAGACACTCAGAGCTCCGCCTCTTCACACACACTCAGAGCTCCGCCTTTTCATACACACTCAGAGCTCCGCCTCTTCATACACACTCAGAGCTCCACCTCTCTTTATACACACTCAGGGCTCCGCCTCTTCATACACACTCAGAGCTCCGCCTCTTCATACACACTGAGAGCTCCGCCTCTTCATACACACTCAGAGCTCCGCCTCTTCATACAGACTCAGAGCTCCGCCTCTTCATACACACTCAGAGCTCCGCCTCTTCATACACACTCAGAGCTCCGCCTCTTCATACACACTCAGAGCTCCGCCTCTTCATACACACTCAGAGCTCCGCCTCTTCATACACACTCAGAGCTCCGCCTCTTCATACACACTCAGAGCTCCGCCTCTTCATACACACTCAGAGATCCACCTCTTCATACACACTCAGAGCTCCGCCTCTTCACACACACTCAGAGCTCCGCCTCTTCATACACACTAAGAGCTCCGCCTCCTCATACACACTCAGAGCTCCGCCTCTTCATACACACTCAGAGCTCCGCCTCTTCATACACACTCAGAGCTCCGCCTCTTCATACACACTCAGAGCTCCGCCTCTTCATACGCACTCCACAAGGTGGTGATCTCACCTCTACCCAGACAGGAAGTCTCTATGGAATACTGACAGGAAGTGATGTCAGGTAGAGACAGGAAGTGATGTCAGGAACAAACAAAATTTCATTTGGAAGGACCTAGAGAGGAGTTGTTGCAGGTACTGGCGGCAGAGGAGGTAATATGTAGATTAACCCCTTCAGAGGGATCAGTTGATGATTTCTATATCTTGCTTCCAAAGCTGGCCATACATGGTTCAGTTTTATCTGTGTGTGTCTCTCTCCCCCCCTCACACACTGTATGTCTCATTTACACTGTCACTCTTACTCACTGTGTGTCTCATTTACACTATTATTCGCACTGTCTCTCACTTATTCTGGCTGTCTCACACACACTGTGTGTCTTTCACTCCATTCCTCAGAAAGGTAAAAATATAATTATGTTACCAAGGCAATTATTGTGCAGGAAGGATATAGATGTGATTCCTAAGAAGTATAATTTCTTGACCTGAAGCTAACCGCGTTTACTATGTGTGTATTTTGTATTTCAGGAGGACGACTTTTTTTGAAGACTTTCAACATTTATTTTTTGCAATTTACATGCCCAGATCAATGTTTTGATCCTTAACCACCTCACCAAAAAAGTTTTTCTTAGTTTCTGTCAGTAAATTTTGTAAATAAGTAATTTTTCTCCTTCACTGATGGGCACTGATGAGGTGGTTGTACTTATGGTCACTGATAGGTGGCACTTATGGGCACTGATTAGGTGGCACAAATGTGCCGCACCTATGGGTACCGATAGGTGGCACTGATGAACAATGATAGGTGGCACTGATGAACAATGATAGGTGGCACTGATGAACAATGATAGGTGGCACTGACTGGCATCACTAATGGGAACTGATTGGTGGCATATGACTTCGTCTCAGAACGAAAGCCGCACTGCTGTCATTTGACGGTGGGCAGGTGGCAAGTGGTTAACTGGGATCTTTCTCATGGGGAATGTACACTGTGCACACTAGACATTTAGGCCTCATGCACACAGGGCGTTTTTACAGCTGCTTTTACCAGCGTCAGACTTTTTTTTGTTTTTTTTTTTGCAGCTTAAAAATGCCTCTCCATGTTATTCTATGGCCTCATGCACATACAGGCTTTTAGGAGCTGTAAGTTGCATAGGCGTTTTTAAGCTGCAAAAAAAAAAACCCAGGGCCAGCTTGTTCTGAGGACTGGCATTACAGCTGTAAAAAATGTCTGATGTGGCTTAACGCTGGATACAGCTGCATTAAGCCTCGTCAATCGTTTTGTTTTTTTTACATGTCAAAATCAATGGTTCCCTATGAGAGCCCATTCATTTGAATAGAAGTTGCACCATAAGTCGGATCATGATGATCCGACTTGTGGTGCAGCTTTTGCACTAAGGATCTTGAAGGGGAACTCTTGCCAAAATGGAAAAAAAAACTGGCGTGGGGTCCCCCCCCAAAATCCATACCAGACCCTTATCCGAGCATGCAGGTCAGGAAAGGGGGGGGGGAATTCTCGCCGCTATCTTCTCCCTCTGTTCTTGGTCCGGGCGGTGATGTCACTAGGGGACGGGGCCTCCGGGTGACAACGCTGCATGGCTATATAAATGATGGCGCATGCGGACCTAGCATTAAAGCGGGAGCAGATCGGAGGAGGAACAGAGGGAGAAGACAGCGAAGAGAGGAGAAGTGGCAGAGGGAGAAGACGGTGGAAAGAGGGGAAGCGGCAAAAGAAGAAGATGGCGGAGAGAGAAGACAGCGGCAGAGGGAGCAGACGGCAGAGAGAGGAGAAGACGGCAGAGAGAGGAGAAGACGGCAGAGAGAGGAGAAGACGGCAGAGAGAGGAGAAGACGGCAGAGAGAGGAGAAGACGGCAGAGGGAGAGAACAACAGAGAGAGGAGAAGCGGGAGAGGGAGATGATGGCAGAGTGAGGAGAAGTGGCAGAGGGAGAAAATATTGCCGGAGGGAGAAGAAATCGGAAGAAGAGACGCCGGAGCTGCTTTAATAAATTACTTTGTCAAAAATTTGCGTATTGTTTTAATTTTTATCACTTTTTTGGGTGAATGGGTACCCCATACTCATTCACTTAGGGTGGGGGTCCGGGATTGTCCAGAATCCAATAAGCCTCCTGCCTGCAGACCCCCACAACCACCCAGGGTTGTCAGGAAGAGGCCCTTGTCAAGGTGGGGACAAGGTGCTTAGGAGGGGGGGCACAGAGCCCCCCCTGCACCAAAGCAGCCATCCCCCATGGTGAAAGTGTGTGGCTTGGTATGGTCACTCTTCCCCCCCCTCCTTTCCTGACCTTTTGGGCGGGACCCCACACTAGTTTTTTATGGCAAGGTTTCCCCTTTAAGACCCTTAGCGTACAAGCTGCACCGCAAGTTGGATCACCATGATCCGACTTGTGGTGCGACTTCTATTCAAATCAATGGGCACTCAGAGAACCACTGATTTTGAATAGAGGCAGAGAAACGTGGCTAAAAGGGAATTAACGTCAATGCAAAAAGCTACTAAAAAAAATTTTCAAATATAAATTTCCCAGGTTAAGAAGTTAAAGACAAAAAGAATGAGATCAGTGAAAATTGGAAAACTTTATAAATCACTACAATGCAATAAAATGATCCTAAGTGTGTATGTATATTCTCAAATAAACGTTATTTCTGTAAAATCAAGCTGTCTCTTCCTTTTGTCACAGTTACACCCTTCACGTTTTACATTTCACATACCGGCAAGGCAATCTGTTATTAGTGGGAATGCTTTAGCAGTCCCACTATTGTTATTCGATTTTATTTGTTTTTAATTTTAATAATTTTATTCCGTACGTTTTTCGGTAATGCGTAACTTCTGCATACTTTCAGCTATTAAAACCATTCAACTATCAAAATGTTTGTCTCTTTTAGCTGAGGTGTGCTCTTTTTCAACTTTTTATCTACCATTTATACTTTTTAAAATATTAAGCTTTTTATCACTTTTTTTTAACATTGAAGTCAATGGGAGCATGCTTGAAATCCTTAAATTTTTCTTCCGCTCCCAAAAGTTTCAGCTCCTTCATACTTTCACCTAGAGACACCAAACAAACTTTAAAATGTTCACAAAATATTCAGCTATCTGGCTATATCTTTTCAGTTTGATATCTTTTACAGTTTTTGAGAAAAAGCTTTTTGTTTAGAGGTCATTTTAAGAAATTTTAGCCATTAATCAGAGTGTACTGTGTGTGTTTTGTTGCCATGGTTACCAAAGCTTCTGTTATACACAGGGGGGGAGGTGGCTGGAGCATCTCAGCTCTGATTACAGAGCCCGGGGGAGGGGACAAAAGCTGAAAAATCAGAACATGATTTCTAAACTGCCGCCACTCCCTCATTTTCAAGCCCACCTACACAAATCTTATATCAAAACGTTCAGCTATCCCTGCTGCCACTAAACATATCCAACGGCTAAGCCATAGTCCTGATAGTTTTCACAATATGACCATTTGTTTGCAACTCACACCGTCCATTGACATTCATTGAAACTACACTCTAGCCCCTTCAAATTTGAAGGACAATTTCTAAACTGCGACCGTGCCTTCAATTTTAATATTTCAGAGACATACTATGTATCAAAATCTAGGTCTGGGTCTTGTGATTCTCACAATATATAGATATTCGCTGTAGGATGTATAGTTTTTAAAATACGGCCATTTGTTTAGAGGTCATTTCAGGAAATTTTAGCCATTAATCAGAGTGCACTGTGTGTGTTTTGTTGCCATGGTTACCAAAGCTTCTGTTATACACAGGGGGGGAGGTGGCTGGAGCATCTCAGCTCTGATTACAGAGCCCGGGGGAGGGGACAGACACACCATGTACTGATTTATAATAGAGGAATATGATGGGGCAGTTTTGATGGGGAAATTCTGATGGGGCAGTTTTGATGGTGGCAATATGATGGGGCAGTTTTGATGGTGGCAATATGATGGGGCTGTTTTGATAGGGCAATTCTGATGGGGCAGTTTTGATGGTGGCAATATGATGGGACAGTTTTGATGGCAATATGATGGGGGCAATTTTGCTGGGGGCCGTTTTAGCAATTCAGCATTCCCACGCATTTTCCCCAGGAAATGCATTTTCTAGTTGCACATAATATTTAGAAAACCCACTGCCAGGAATGTTTTCTTTGCATTAATCTAGAGCACATCCCAAACACGTATTCACCTCAACACCATGCACAGAGTTCTTGAGGATCCCCCAGAAAGGTCCTTTAACAGGATGGGATTCTACAACCCCTGGCAAAAATTATGGAATCACCAGTCCCTGAGGATGTTCCTTCAGTTGTTTATTGTTGTAGAAAAAAAGCAGATCACAGACATGGCCAAAAACTAAAGGCATTTCAAATGGCAACTTTCTGGCTTTAAGAAACACTAAAAGAAATCAAGAAAAATAATTGTGGTGGCCAGTAACAGTTAGATTTATAGAACAAGCACAGGGAATAAATTATGGAATCACTCAATTCTGAGGAAAAAAATTATGGAATCACCCTGTAAATTTTCATTACAAACACTAACACCTGCATCAGATTAAATCTGCTTGTTAGTATGTAGGTAAAGAGGAGTGATCACACCTTGGAGAGCTGTTGCAACAAGTGGACTGACATGAAGCATGGCTCCAACACCAGAGATGTCAATTGAACAAAAGGAGAGGATTATCAAACTCCTTAAAGAGGCTAAATCATCACACAGTGTTGCACAAGATGTTGGTTGTTCACAGTCGGCTGTGTCTAAAACATGGACCAAATACAAACAACATGGGAAGGTGGTTAAAGGCAAGCATACTGGTAGACCAAGGAAGACATCAAAGCGTCAAGACAGAAAACTTAAAGCAATATGCCTTGAAAACAGAAAATGTACAACAAAACAAATGAGGAACAAATGGGAGGAAACTGGAGTCAACATCTGTGACCGAACTGTAAGAAACCACCTAAAGGAAATGGGATTTACATACAGAAAAGCTAAAAGAAAGCCATCTCTAACACCTAAACACAAAAAACAAGGTTACAATGGGCTAAGGAAAGGCAATCGTGGACTGTGGATGATTGGATGAAAGTCATATTCAGTGATGAATCTCGAATCTGCATTGGGCAAGGTGATGATGCTGGAACTTTTGTTTGGTGTCCTTCCAATGAGATTTATGCAGACTGTCTGAAGAAAACATGCAAATTTCCACAGTCAATTATGATATGGGGCTGCATGTCAGGTAAAGACACTGGGGAGATGGCGGTCATTAAATCTTCAATAAATGCACAGGTTTACATTGAAATTTTGGACACTTTTCTTATCCCATCTATTGAAAGGATGTTTGGGGATGATGAAATCATTTATCAAGATGATAATGCATCTTGCCATAGAGCAAAAACTGTGAAAAAATTCCTTGAAGAAAGACACATAAGGTCAATGTCACGGCCTGCAAACAGTCCGGATCTCAATCCAATTGAAAATCTGTGGTGGAAGTTAAAGAAAATGGTCCATGACAAGGCTCCAACCTGCAAAGATGGTTTGGCAACAGCAATCAGAGAAGGCTGGAGCCAGATTGATGAAGAGTACTGTTTATCACTCATTAAGTCAATGCCTCAGAGACTGCAAGCAGTTATAAAAGCCAGAGGTGGTGCAACAAAGTACTAGTGATGTGTTGGAGTGTTATTTTGTTTGTTTGTTTTTCATGATTCCATAATTTTTTCCTCAGAGTTGAGTGATTCCATAATTTATTCCCTGTGCTCGTTCTATATATCTAACTGTTACTGGCCACCCCAATTATTTTTCTTGATTTCTTTTAGTGTTTCTTTTTTTTTTTTTTTTGCCACGTCAGCGAGAGGGTTTCCCCAGGGATGCATTTTTCAATTTTTACATTTCAAAATCTTCCCGCTTTGTTATCACATCATAGTGGCCATATAAATCAATTTTGAAAAACTAAGCCAACATATTCCAAAAATTATTTACTCCACCAATTACGGTTACATCCCGGCTGAAAACTCTCCCCCCTCCCACCCCGCCCCCTCCGAGACCGTACCCCATCAGTTTCCCCCCATTCTTCTCCTCCAGCCTCCTCATATCTCCTCCCATCTACCCCCATTTTAGGTTGCCCTCTGTATAATTCCCTGATGCAGAACCTCAGCTCTAATCTATGTAGTCCACATCTTGACTACTTTTGGGGATTCTTTAAATTTTACCCATTCTCTCCACTTTGATTCATAGGCCCCCATTTTCGTCCCTTCACTAAACCTTAAGTACTCTAGACAATGTATCTCATTGATTTTATCATACCAGTCCCTCATCAAGGGTCTTTCTTTCTTTTGCCAATACTTAGGAATTAGGCTTTTCGCCGCATCGATAAGGTGTGGCAAAAGCGTCCTAAGGTATGTTTTAGTGGGCATTTCTTTTAGTGTTTCTTAAAGCCAGAAAGTTGCCATTTGAAATGCCTTTAGTTTTTGGCCATGTCTGTGATCTGCTTTTTTTCTACAACAATAAACAACTGAAGGGACATCCTCAGGGACTGGTGATTCCATAATTTTTGCCAGGGGTTGTAGCTCTTTCATTGTGAACTGCCTAGTTCCCATCCTCATAAAGGACCTGTATTGAAATAATGAAGAGAGGTCCTTAAGCCTGATGGGATCTAGCTCTTTCATTGTGAACTGTCTAGTTCCCATCCTCATAAAAGACCTGAATTGAAACATTGCAGAGAGATCCTTTAGCCTGATGGGCTCTAGCTGTTTCATTGTGAATGGACTAGTTCCCATCCTCATAAAGGACCTGTATTGACTTAAAGTGGAGTTACAGCTTGGGTGAAAAAAAAGTCAGCAGCTACAAATACTGTAGCTGCTGACTTTTAATATAAGGACACTTACCTGTCCATGGAGCCCGCAATGTCAGCACCCGAAGCCGACCCGTCCATCGGCTCAGGCGCAGACATCCCTACTAAGGGAAACAGGAAGTGAAGCCTTGTGTCTTCATAGCCTGTTTCCTACTGTGCATGCGCAAGTCGTGAAATGCTTTCTGAATGGACCTGTCGTATTCTGGGACACACACAGGTCCCAGAATGGGGGGGGGGGGGGGCACCAAAAAAAAAAAAAAACATGGAAGTGACATACCTTGCTGCGGGGCCATGGGACAGAAGTCCCGAAAAAAAATACCAAAAAGGTATAGCAAAAAGAAAAATATCCAAAAACGAGGGGGGTGGAGTGTGCTTTTGTTTCAAACAGAGTTTGATTTTTTGCCTGGAACTCCGCTTTAATGCAGAAAGGTCCTTTAGCAGGATGGGATCTAGCTGTTTCATTGTGAACTGTCTAGTTCCCATCCCTATAAAGGACCTGAGCACTAGGGGGCAACAAAAAAGGCCATCTGAGCGATGGGAACTAGCTGGCTCACGCTGAGCAAGCTAGATCCCATCCTCAGAAAGGACAAGGGCCATCTGCGGGATGGGAACTAGTCACAACCAGTTCCCATTCCTTTATATGTCCTGTATGGTAATAATGTAGAAAGGTCACTTGGCGGGATGGGATCTAGCTCCTTCATAGTGAGCAGTTTAGTTCCCATCCTTATACATGACCTGACCACTAGGGGGCAAAAAGGTTATTCTGTGGGATGGGATCTAGCCCGTTCACATTGAGGACGCTAGATCCCATCCTCAGAATTGACTAGGTGAATATGCAGGATGGGAACTAGTCGTGTCTCCTCTCTACTTCCTCCGGACTAACCCCTCACCCAGAACTTCCTGCCTGTTCTTGAACTCACTTCCCATCTTCCATAGAGACTTCCTGTCTGGGTAGAAGTGAGATCTCCCCCTTGTGTAGCTCAAAAGAACTGCAGCCCCGAGAAACATCTCGTAGTGTGAACACGTCCTTGTGCTGTGTGTGTATGTACTGTATATCCTTATAGATAGGGTCATCTCCACTCCCACCAAGGGGAATAGAAATATATTACTGCCTAGTAAAGCCTTTTTTAGCCAGGGTTCCTCCAAAGGTTTCTTGGAGTTCCTTGAGCAATAAACAATTTCTGTAAATAATAACGGTCTAGAACTAGATGAGAGTGTGTTTCCCTGCGCACCAAAAGGCCACTTAACTAAAAATTAACCTTTATAGCCCATTCACACTGGGCCGGTGGGGGCCTCTAGTTTTAGCGGCGCTTTACCACTGTTATAGCGGCGCATTGGCGCCTCTATTCGGGCGGGAGAGGGGTGCTTTTAACCCCCTATAAGCGGTTCAAAAGGGGTTGAAAGCACCCGTGTAGTGCCGCTGCCAAAGCATTCCAATGGGCAGGGGCGGTGGAGGATCGGTGTAAAAACCGCTCTCAAACTGCCCCAAAGATGCAGTAATATTTTCACTTCCCACCTGCCATATAACAGAATGACGTGCGCAAAGTGGTTAAGTTATCCTGACTGGACATCATATGGCATCCCGCAGGATAAGCCCGTGGGGGTGCTGGAGGCTCTTTACCACATGATCAGCTGTGTCCAATCACAGCGTATACAGGAAGAGCCCTGTATCGCCTTTTCCTCCACTCGCACTGACAGACGTGAGTAGAGGAGCCGATCGGCTGCTCTCCTGACAGGGAGGGGTCTGCACTGATTAATTATCAGCGCAGCCCCCCCGCCGCTAAAACTAGAGGCCCCCCCCGAGGATGCCCACCCAGGACCACCAAGGAATGCCCATCCAGAGCCACTAAGGATGCCACCCAGGACCACCAGGTATGACCATTAGAGGTGCCAATCAGTGCCCAGCAGAAATGCCTGCCAGTGCCTCCTCATCAGTGCTGCCTATTAGAGCCATCTATCAGTGCCCATTAGTAGTGCCCATCAGTGCCACCTATCAATGCCCATCAGTGCTGCACAGCTTATGTGCCCAGGAAAAGCTCTTGTGTCCCTCCAAATGCTCAGATCTCTTTGGAGTGAGGTTTTTTGAATACTAGCCAGCTGAACGTGCACGCTGAAACTCATGTGCACGTCGGCCACGCTAACCACGCCCCCCTTTTCCTGCCATTCGAACGTTCTATTTAAAAACGTTAGTTTTGCGCGTGCACGCGTGACGGCCGCTGAGAGGGAGGTGAAGAGGAAAGGAGTCTGCCTAGGGGGATCGCCAGTGCTGCATAGAAGACGGACGATCCCCCCTTTTCCTCCTGGTGACTGAGGCTGGAGAAAAGCAAGCTGATCCTCCAAGACCTGCTTGCACCAAGCATCATCACTCGGAAGCATGGTAAGTAAACACCAGGTATGTTTAGACTTTTACACCCTCTAGTGGCAAAAGACAGGCAAGACAAAAACTACCCAAAAATAGGAAGAAATCCATAAGTGAACCATATGTGTTCCTTAGTATTATCTTCACTTATCTTTCCCGCTGCAGGATAGTGCTGGAGACCAGACAGACCCAATCTTCACCCATCATGGCGGGCCAAGTCATGACAGACCTTCAGGGACTGGGACTCCACTTACGGGGTCCGCTTTCCTGGACCTCTATAGCACCCTGCCAGGAAACCTTAAGGTATTCAGAAGAAAGACCAAAGTGCTGGATCCAAGGGTCCAGCTCTCCAAGGAGAAGCATTACAAGGCATAACCTCGTTCTTCTTCCAAGAGGCCCGGGTACCATCCATCTTGGCCTTTTCTTGGCACCTTGAAAAGATCCGGTTGCATAGCTCCTTGACCCAGTAAGGATCCTGTTGCGGAGCTTTCTTTAGCACTTCTTTACCCGTGACCAACACCTTAGACACTAGCGAAAAAACTGAGGTACTCCCTGTATGGGAGGGGTTATATAGAGAGGGACTTCCTGTGTTGGGTGTGCCAGTGTCCATCATCTGAAGGTGTCCTATAACCCACATAGTAATTACTATGGCTGCTCTGTGTCCCGTCATGTACGATAAAGAAAATAGCACAATTCCGCATTATGGCCACTAGATGGAGCCAAGGAAATCAGTGTATGAAATAAAATAGATCCAATATTCATCACAGCTGGGTGAATGCTGGTCACATTCGTTCAACCAATTATATTTAATAAAAAAAAACAAAAAAAAAAAAAAACGTTTTTTTTCCTCTTTGCTTGCTGGTGGACCTGGCTCCCCTGTACTGCTCCCTTGCTACGAGGGGGCTCGTGTATCTCCGGGAGCTGCGATGCACAATTGGGGAGGATTCTCCCCTGCTGTCTCCGCCCCCCACTTCCATGGGGGGGCGGAGCCACCATGTGTATCGGCGTCATGCCTCTTTGCCCAATGGGAGACTTCCGCTTCCCAGAGGCGTCCCCATCTCCATGTTCATCATCCCCAGGTGATGGGCGGGGATCGCGATTGCGTCCTGCCGTATCTCGGCGGGCGCATTGCGGTTCCTCCCCTTTACCGCTGGTCCGCATGACGTTGGGGGCAAAGGCCGCAGCGGACGTCCGGGTATTTAGGCGGGGGCTCTGGCATGGCAGATCTTTTTCTCCTTGGTTTCCCCACATACAGGCGAGAGATCCCACTGGGATGGTAGGTTACAACCACTTACTTTTGTATATGTGATCCTTCAGCACACTTCATTCACTTTGATACATACTTTGTGGTATATACACTCCTATACATCCTTCCACACACTATTTTCACTTTTTATTTCTCATCTCCTTCTACCCTAGCTCACTCATCTTCACCACTACTTCATTACATCCACATCCTGTCCCTTTCACCCTCATTTTGACCTTTTTTCCTTCACCTCCCCCTATATTTTCCTTTTTTCTTTCCATACAACTTTCTCCCTTTTTCTTTTCCTTGTGCTCTCCAAGACTTCCTATATATCTTTTGTACTCTTGCACACAATTTCAGACTTTCATGCCAACCAGAGACTAACTATTACCTGACATATATATTTACTCCATTACAGTGAGCATGCTTTTGAAGATTTTTTTCACTTTCAGCATGCCCTCACTTGTGTTCTTTTTACCCAAGCACACAATTTTATACGCTTAGGATTTTCTATACGTTAACGTCTCTGATATATATATCCATATTTATATTCATTTATTCTTATATTTAACTCCATACATTCTATTTTAGTGAGCATGTCTTGCAAGACTCATGGGTGTCACTTTGGTTTACATTTTTCTTTCATCTACTTGCCATGCCTGCCCCACGTCTGGCCCTGGTCTTCTTTGCTGCGGTCTCCGTCCCTTCAGCTCCCGGGGGAGATGTCCCCCGCTGACCCTCGCTCGGGATCAGACTTTGAAGCCAACCGTCCAACCAGTAAGTATGGGATCACCAGTTTTGGCCTCATGTCTTTGTCCTAATCATAACCTATATTTCAATACATATTTTACTTGTCCTTTTCAGACACCAGATATACACATCAGCCCCTGATGATGCGAGTAGAGCTCGCGAAACGCGTCGGGTTAGAGATGTATTATGTATATCTGTACTACAAATACTTTGTGATATTTTATAATTATAAATATGTTTAGAGGACTATAATGCATGTTACTGCTCTTATGAAACTGTTATTTATGATCTTGTATATTGGATGATGTATATACAAAAAAAATTTGTTATCCTTCTTACACATCTTGTTGACCTTGTGATCATCATGGACACCTCACTCAAAGTCCCACGGGTGATAGTCTGTTTCTGTAATTATTTTTAATAGACCTCTAAGTGTTTGTGAAAGTTTACACCACAAAATGTACTCAGCCAATGAAAGGTAATGACTCCATTTTTATTTTTCTACTGTTTTCAATGGCCAACACGGTACAACACTTCATCCATGTCTATGATCTCCTTATGAACTCAGGGATGTACAATTCCTATGGCCTGACACCCGGGACATGCAGTTCTGAGGGATGGACAGGTCGTTTTTTTTCAAAATTTAGCCCTGCTGGGGCAAGCAAGGAGCATATTTACTTGTTGGATGGAAGCATTTGGGCGGCTGATCGAATGTTTCCGCACCCCACCCCCGGTAAAGTGCCGCCACCCCAACACACACCGCTAGGTATACCGGGCTGCTCTTGCCCATCTGGGCCCCGGGACCAGCATAGCGGGTGATGATGGGTAGAGGGGAGGGAGTAGAGAGGACACACATCCGCTCTCCTCCCCTTCTTTCTCCTGACCTGGAAGTGACATGTATGACATCATTTCCGGGTCCCCGTTGACAGTTTCCCTGCCATCAAAGCCAGGAAAGAATAAAGTGCACTGTGATCTGCATTGCATTACATTCAGTGGATCACAGGGGAGACATTGGGGGTCTTTTAGACCCTGGATGTCTCATTAAAGAGAACCTGTCAACAAAAAATCATCACATTTGGGGACTTTTTGTCCTCTATGTCAGCGTTTCTCAACCTTTTTTAAGGAACCCTTCAAAATTATGGCCAGTCTCCAGGCACCCTCCAAAATTTTAGAAAGACTCTTGATGCGCCATTCATAATTATGGACAGTCTTGAGGTGCCTCAATCTAAAATGTAAAAACTATTCTATTCTGAGACAGCTCATGAGGTCATTGGTCGTTAGGAGGTTGGCAGCTAAAAGCTTGTAATGGTGTACAATGAAAACTTGAGACTTTGTGTAACTAAAAGGCTTCATCCACCCTCCGGCTTGTATACAATTTTGGGGCAATTTTTAGGCATTTTGCCAAGGCACCCCTGAAGAAACCTCAAGGCACCCCAGTTGAAAAAGGCTGCTCTATGTGATGACATTTTTTTTTTTTTTTTTTTTAATTGTACAAAATTAAATTTAAACCCAGGCATATAAAGACCCCCCAAAAAAAGGCCCTGCCTTCACACATACGCCAGAAAACGTTGATTGTGATACACGTTACATATCGCCACGCACAACGGAATGAGAGCAATAATTCTATCACCAGACCTCCTCCGTAACACTAAACTGATGACCTATAAGGGGCTTTTAAAGCGTTGCCTATAGAAAATATCGGGTACTGAAGTCTGTCACCATTTCACAGGCACACACAAATTTAAGGTTTGACATGTTGGGTATCTATTTACTCGGTGCAACCTCGGCTTTTATATTTTACCAAAAAATTGGGTACTTTATTGTGTTTTTTGCCCCTAAAATGAACCTTAGTGTTTTATTTACTGAAATGTTTTGTTTCCTAGACTTTTGCAGTAATATCATGTAACATAAAAAAGCAGAATGATGGCCAGGCGGGGGTTCCATTATCCTGAGTGAATGTCATATGACGTCAAGAAGAATAAGCCGCTCTGGCACGCGGCGATTGGTGGTGCTGTGTGTCACTGTGACACACCGCATCTCCAAACCCGGTAAGGAGCCCTTTGACGTAGGCTCTTTACTATGTGTCCAATCAAAGCTAATCACATTGTAACCAGGAAGTGTCTGTTATCGGCTTTTCTTTATTTATGCTGACAAGGCGTGAGTAGAGGAGAGCCAATCAGCGGCTCTCCTGACATGGGGGATCTGCACTGATATTCAGCATTGATTATCAGTACAGGCCCATCAGCGATGATTGCCAGTAATGACCACCAGTGCCCACCTGTGATGCCAATCAGTGCCGCCAATAAGTGCCCATCAGGCATGCCAATCAGTGATGCCTGTCAGTGTCTCAAATTAGTGCCTCCTCATCAGTGCCCATCAGTGAAGGAGAAAACTTACTTATTTACAAAATGTTATAACAGAAACAAAGAAAAACTTTTTTTTTTTCAGAATTTTCTTTTTTTTTATTTTATTTGTTGCACAAAAAAATTAAAACCCCAGAGGTGATCAAATACCACCAAAAGAAAGCTCTATTTGTGGGGGGAAAAAAGACAAAAATGTTATTTGGGTACAGTCTTATATCACCGCACAATTGTCATTCAAAGTGTGAGAGCGCTGAAAGATGAAAATTGGCCTGGGCAGGAGGGGGGTGAAGTGTCTGGTATTGCAGTTTTTAAACATGTGGGCAAAAACACGCCAAACCGTCTCTGGCAGTGAAAGGGTTAAAGGAAACGTTCACCTTCTGGAACACGTTACATATTCCTGCAGCGGCTCAGCGATCCGAGCTCTCTGTGTGACAGCAGTGTGGGGAGAAGTTCCCCGTACCGGCTGTCACTTTATGAAAAGAGCGCGGCCGTGCCATTCATTCACAGAGTTCTGTCCTTTGCCGATGACGGCTTGTAGTTTTCAATGAACTTCCACACCGCTGCTGAGCTCTCTGGTAGATGAGGGACAAGGAGATTGGGACCCCGATTTAGTCCCTTGGACAAGTCTTTTTTTTTTTTTAAATGTCCACACCCCTGGAACTGTTTCTTACATGATGAAGATCAGCCATGGAGTATATCTGAGGTGTATATCAGGGTGTGCTTCTTCCCCACATGAGAGTTGTGATGTCCAGCAACATTCATACAGAAGACATTTCCCACACTCAAGGTACTAATACACCTCAAGGGTTGTGTGGGATCCCTGATGTACAAGAAGACAGGACTTCAGTGAGGAACAATTCCCTCACTCAGGACAGGAACGTGATTTTTTTCCCCAGGGGGAGATCTCCGATGTCTGGAAAGTTTGGACTTCTCTGAAAAACATTTCCTGCACTCAGGACAAGAATACGTTTTTTCCCCTGTGTGAGATCTCTGATGTTTGACAAGATCTACTTTTGTTACAAAACATTTTCCGCGCTAAGAACAGGAAAATGGCTTTTCCCCTTTGTGAGATCTCTGATGTCTGTAAAGATAATACTTCATTGAAAAACTTTTGCCGCACTCAGGACAGGAATGCGGCTTCTCCCCTGTGTGAATTTTCTGATGTTTGTAAAGATTGGAAATTTGTGAAAAACATTTCCCGCACTCAGGACAGGAATGTGGCTTCTCCCCTGTGTGAGTTCTCTGATGTTTGTAAAGACTGGACTTCTCTGAAAAACATTTCCCACACTCAGGACAGGAATGTGGCTTCTCCCCTCTGTGAGTTCTCTGATGTTTGTAAAGACTGGAGTTTTGTGTAAAACATTTCCCGCACTCAGGACAGGAATGCGGCTTCTCCCCTGTGTGAGTTCTCTGATGTTTGTAAAGACTGGCCTTCTCTGAAAAACATTTTCCACACTCAGGACAGAAATGCGGCTTCTCCCCCGTGTGAGATCTCTGATGTGTGTACAGCTTGCACCTCTCTGAAAAACTTTTCCCGCACTCAGTACAGGAAAATGGCTTTTCCCCTTTGTGAGATCTCTGATGTCTGTAAAGATGATGCTTCCCTGAAAAACATTTCCCACACTCAGGACAGGAATGTGGCTTCTCCCCTCTGTGAGTTCTCTGATGTTTGTAAAGATTAGAGATTTGTGAAAAACATTTCCCACACTCAGGACAGGAATGCGGCTTCTCCCCTGTGTGAGTTATGTGATGTTTGTAAAGACTAGACTTCTCTGAAAAACATTTCCCACACTCAGGACAGGAATACGGCTTCTCCCCTGTGTGAGATCTCTGATGTGTGTCAAGATGGGACTTCTGTGAAAAACATTTCCCGCACTCAGGACAGGAATATGTTTTTTCCCCTGTGTGAGATCTTTTATGCTCATTAAGATGGGATTTATAACGGAAACCCTTCCCGCACTCAGTACAGGAAAACCTCTTCTCTGTTGGAAGGACGGCACCGTCCCTCACAGTCTGAGGTTCCTCAGGATAAGAGGAATACGATGGTCCATCTACACTGTGTGGTGCCGGATGGACATTTGAGGTAGTCGGGTTTTCTCCTGGACTATACTGTGTGATGTCCTCATCTTCTACTTTACAGTCTGGAGACAAAGTGAGACAATCCTCCGAGGTTTTCCTCATCTCCCGTCCATCTACTAAAATAGAAATAAAAAGATTATTATTAGACATGAGCTGATTGGTTCCCCTAAACCAGGACTCCGCCCACATCAGGCAGCTTTGTCTCTGAGGATCTTACAATTCCCTCTCAAGGTAACTAGTAAATGGGTCCTCTGATCTCCTCCCAGTTCATTTCTTTATTCATGGACCTTAGTCAGAGAGTGAGGAAACAACGAGAACCGTCTTTTATAGGAGTGACAGTGATGAGGGGATTATAGGACGAGTGTCTCCACCCCCTCTATCACTCATTGACATCTTCCCAACACAAGAAGTCCTGCACTTCCTTATTTAGTCCATGATTTAGTCATGAATAACAGCGGGGCTGAGCCCCACCAGAGGTCAGAGAGTGAGGATGGGGGGAGAATAAGCTAGATGAACACTGGACTGATCCTGGAGACAATCATCTTTTTTTTTCTTTTTTAGCAATACATATTTAGTGCATTTTACAAGACATACAGGTTAATCTGCTATGAGCGGTCACATATGGAAGGTTGCTCTCAGAATATTTAACAAGAGAGTAGGAACACGACTAACAAATCTTGTACAACAGTTGGAACACTAGCAATCTAATCATCATGTACTTCTCGTCACAATAAAACATGTCTACAACATAATATAGGTTAAGCTAGAGCAAGTAGATATATTGGCCCAGATAGACCAGGGTTCCCACAAGGAGTCAAAGGCGGATGCCTGACCAAGCAACAACGCAAGAGTATGTTCCTAAGAATGATGGAGCTTGACAAGCATAACTACCTCAGAGGCATTGGGGACTTCCTGGGCTTTTCAGTGTTTGGCTGTCATGAGCCTGGCAGCGACCAGGCTATGAGTGACAACTTCTCGAGAAGAACAGGGTACATTGTCAATTCCAAGCCCAAGACAGCCAAAGCCAGGTTGGGAGAGGTCACCACAACTGTCACATCTGAGATTATTGTGAAGATTTTGTTCCAGAAGCTTGCTATGTTCTTGTAGGACCAAAAGACATGGAGAAGATTGCTGATTTGGCCACATCCTTGCCAACAAAGTGAGGAGTGGTAGGAATAGATCTAAGCTAAGCAAGAGTGAGTGAGATACCAATGGAGTGAGATCTATTGTGTCAACTCCCAATGCTGCACACAATGCGAGGCTTTGTAGACTGACCTGAAGGTATTGCTCCATTTGGAGGTGGTGAATCAGGATTTTAAATCTTCCTCCCATAGAAGGATATGTTTTGATTTAAAAAATGTTAGCTTTTCCTGCAGTATTTTACGGTATATATTAGGGAGATGCCTTTGTTCCTGGCAGATGTTGACAAATAAAACTGCAATAATTGTTTGGGGAGATGCACCTCAAGAGGAGCAGATGTCACCAGTAGGTGCTGTTTTCTAAGATACGAGAAGTGGTCTGCGTCTAACAGCCCATACATCTCCTTCAAGGTTGTCATACTAAGAAGTGAACCGTCCCGCATTGTGTCACGTAGGACTGTAATTCCTTTTGATATTTATTTATTTCAGCTACTTATATAATGCCATCAATTTACGCAGCGCTTTACATATACAGTGGAACCTCGGATTACGAGCATAATCCGTTCCAGGAGTATGCTCGTAATCCAAAGTACTCGCATATCAAAGCGAGTTTTCCCATTGAAGTCAATGGAAACGAAAATAATTTGTTCTGCACTGACTTTAATGGGATGCAATGCCGCATGCGTCCAGAGGCGGGGGGCGCTGGAGAGCCTTGGAAACGGCCGAAAAGGCCAGAGGACACTTCGGCTGACCTCGGCAAACCTCGGAAAGACTTCCTACCCGAGATCTGCCAACCAAGCCGTGCTGTACTCAGGCCTTTCCGTGCATTTCCGAACGGTGCCGATCGGCCAAAAGTGGTACTGCACACCGCTTTGGCCTGAATTGTGCTCGTTTTACGAGACAACACTTACAAACCGAGTTACGATTTTTAAAAATACAGTGCTCGTATTGCGAAACGTTCGTTAACCGCGTTACTCGAAATCCGAGGTTCCACTGTACATTGTATATTCACATCAGTCCCTACCCCTAAGGAGCTTACAATCCAAGGTCCCTACCTAACATTCATACATACACATACTAGGGACAATTTAGACAGAATCCAATTAACCTACCAATTAACCTAGGACTGGAGGCTTATGTGCGGTATAAGTGTAGAATTCTTTCAGATAGGGATGTGGACTGGAGCGTCAAAGAGCTGTGACCGGGAGCGGCTGTTCAGTTCTCACCAAGCTAGGAGAGATGCTCTTAGTGGTGGATAAAAGTCTTTTAGTCTGAAGGGTTGCCAAAGGTCTGCAATTAAAAGGTTACAAAGGTTTGGGGCAGGGGAACGCTCAAGGTAGTGACGTGGAGGGATATGTGAGAAGTAGGATGGCATAATCCACAAAGAGATTAATAGTATGAACAGAGTGACCAATCCTGAAGCATATGGCCTCGGCTAGTGGTTCAATTAACCACTTCCGGACCGCCGGCCGTCTTTCTACGTCACTACTTTTATGGTAGCAGCTGGCTACCATAACCCCGGTATCCTCTTCAAGAGCGGACGGTCCGCTTCAAGATAAAAGTGGTCTCTGCGGCGGATTCGCCGGGAGATTACTTTTATCGGCAGCGTAAGAGGGCCCCCCCTTCCCGCCGCTTACCGGAGCCATTGGTAGTGGCGGAGGCGATCAGATCCTTTCCCTAGTCTGACATGGAGACGAGTGAGGGGAAGATGGCCCCCACCCGTCTCCATATCATTGCAGGGCGGAAGCGACTTCAAAACTTCACTTCCGCCCATAGCTCCTAAAAAGGGACATTTTTTTTTTCTTTTTTTTTTAAATGACATTACATTTTATTTTATTTTTTTATTGCATTTTAGTGTAAATATGAGATCTGAGGTCTTTTTGACCCCAGATCTCATATTTAAGAGGTCCTGTCATGCTTTTGTTCTATTATAAGGGATGTTTACATTCCTTGTAATAGGAAAAAAAGTGACACCACTTTTTTTTAAAAGAACAGTGTAAAAATAAAAGGTAAAATAAATAAGAAAAAAAAAAAATCATTTTTAAACGCGCCTCGTCCCGCCGAGCTCGCGTGCAGAAGCGAACGCATACCTAAGCAGCGCCCGCATATGAAAATGGTGTTCAAAGCACACATTGAGGTATCGCCGCGATCGTTAGAGCGAGAGCAATAATTCTAGCCCTAGAACTCCTCTGTAACTCAAAACATGCAACCTGTAGAATTTTTTATGGAGATTTTTAAGGGTAAATGTTTTTTTGCCATTCCACGAGCGGGCACAACTTTGAAGCATTGGGTATCAATTTACTCGGCGTAACATTATCTTTCACAAAAAAAAAAAAAAAAAAATTGGGCTAACTTTACTGTTGTCTTATTTTTTAATTAAAAAAAAGTATTTTTTTTTAAAAAGTGCCCTAGTAAGACCGCTGCGCAAATACGGTGTGACAAAAAGTATTGCAACGAACGCCATGCTATTCTCTAGGGTGTTATAAATATATAATGTTTGGGGGTTCTAAGTAATTTTCTAGCAAAAAAAACAGTTTTTAACTTGTAAACACCAAATCTCAGAAAGAGGCTTGGTCCTTAAGTGGTTAATAGATTGAATAGGGCGGGGGATAGGGGCACCATTGGTGATCTCAAAAGGTCTAGATAAGAGATTAGAAGCATGTACCTGAGCAGATGGGCATGAGCATAGGGTCAGGATGGCTGATAGGATAGGCCCCTGGAATCCAAACTTAGACAACACTTCAAGCATTTAACTCCAAGGGACCCGATCAAATGTCTTCTCCACATCTAAAGAAGGCATTCAGTGGGCTTCAGCATGGTGGAGAAGGTTTATTATTCACCTAGTAGCATCAGAAGGCTGTCTGCCACCTGTGAAGCCAGTCTGGTCTGGTTTGATCAGTTCAGGGAGGATATTGAACAGGCGACCTGCTAATAGTTTGGCATAAATCTTAACAAAGAGATTGGTCTAAAGTTGGCAGGGGATGTTGGTTACATAGTTACATAGTAGGTGAGGTTGAAAAAGGACACAAGTACATCAAGTCCAACCTATGTGCGTGATTATGTGTCAGTATTACATTGTATATCCCTGTATGTTGCGGTCATTCAGGTGCTTATCTAATAGTTTCTTGAAACTATCGATGCTCCCCGCTGAGACCACCGCCTGTGGAAGGGAATTCCACATCCTTGCTGCTCTTACAGTAAAGAACCCTCTACGTAGTTTAAGGTTGAACCTCTTTTCTTTTAATTTTAATGAGCGGCATGAGTCTTGTTAAACTCCCTTCCGCGAAAAAGTTTTATCCCTATTGTAGGGTCACCAGTATAGTATTTATAAATTGAAATCATATCCCCTCTTAAGCGTCTCTTCTCCAGAGAGAATAAGTTCAGTGCTCGCAACCTTTCCTCATAACTAATATCCTCCAGACCCTTTATTAGCTTTGTTTCCCTTCTTTGTACTCGCTCCATTTCCAGTACGTCCCTCCTGAGGACTGGTGCCCAGAACTGGACGGCATACTCTAGGTGCGGCCGGACCAGAGTCTTGAAGAGCGGAAGAATTATCATTTTATCTCTGGAATTAATTCCCTTTTTAGTGCATGCCAATATTCTGTTTGCTTTGTTAGCAGCAGCTTGGCATTGCATTCCATTGCTAAGCCTATCATCTACTAGGACCCCCAGGTCCTTTTCCATCCTAGATTCCCCCAGAGGTTCTCCCCCCAGTGTATAGATTGCATTCATATTTTTGCCACCCAAATGCATTATTTTACATTTTTCTACATCCTTCCTAGGTTTGGGGATGGTTTGGGGATGGTGACAAAGTAAGCATCCCCAGGGGAAAGGAAGTCTGCGATGGGCACAAATGTGGGGCCAGCTGGATTTTAAAAAGTTTGTAATAGTCCTTTGTAAAGCCATCAGGGCCTGGGGCTTTCCCGTTAGGCAGAGAGTCAATGATTTTAGTGATCTTAGCCACGGTAAATAGGGCATTTAGGGTAGAGAGGTGTTCTTCAGAGAGCGTTAAGAGCTGTAGCCGAGCCAAGGATTCATTGATGGCCTGGGCGGAGGGTTGAGGGATGAGTGGGTCAGTTCTGAGATTTTATAGGGCTCCGTAATAGTGTGCAAATGAGTTAGCTATGCCCTGGGGATTCAAGATTTTATGATTAGTGAGAAGGTGAAGGAGGTGGGATATTTTAGTTTTGGTTCTTGTAAGCTAGGACCTTGCCAACACGATTACCATTTGCAGAGTTTTTTATTTTTCGAGTTCTCACAATCTTATCGTATTGTTCGAATAACGGGCCTCTCAATTCCAACCTAAGTTTAAAGGAGAGTGGAGGCGCGTGCAGGGTCAGAAACAGCTTTTTTAGCAGATTCCAGCTTATAAATTCTGGAAAGGACTGTATGTAAGGGAAGGTTGTATTGTTTCTTGGCTCAGGCACATGCTTGGATAGGCCTTATGGGTGTTCCATAATAAGAAGGTGTCCTCAATAGAGGCAGTATTCATGTCAAAGTATTCCCGGAGGTACTGAGAGAGCAATTTAACATTAGTAGTGGAACTGATAACTTTTGAATTGCAGTGCCAAAGGTGGCCTGGGGGACAGGCATCCCTCTCCTCCACATACAAGGAGATAGTGGCATGGTTAGACCATGTGATGTCTGATATGGAGGAGGAGGCCTGTTGCAGTAGCCATCAATCTACTAAAAATAGGTCATTACGAGTATGCGTGGAATGCCTGGGGAGGAAAATGTATAGTCCTATTCAGCAACATGTAGACATCAAAGAAGTCTTCAGAGTGGGGTAGAGGGCAAAGAAAAGGTACCAATCTTCTAGTCAGCTTGGAGGAGTCAATTGCCAGGTCAACTGCCAAGTTAAAGTCCCTGCACAACAACAGCCGGCTGTATCTAATTTTGGTGATTTTGTGGGGTAACTTACAGAGGAAACAAAGTTGGTGAGTGTTCGGGGTATACACATTCTCCAGGGTGTACGGTTGGGCATTTATGTCACAGGTCAGAACGATGTATTTGCCTTGGGGATCTAACAGAGTATTTGAGACAAAAGGCTAGAGAGTTATTCATTGCTGTGAGCCCCCCTTGTTTCTTACAATGGGCCGAGGTAAAAGGAAATATGTGGAAAATCCTTGTGGCTACATCTTGGACTCTGAAAGGAGTGAAAGTGGGTCTCCAGTACACAGAGGATATCAGCCTTAAGGGTAGAGGCTTCTTTTATACATTGAGGCCCATTTTGCTGGGTGGTTCCAGCCTCTGGTATTCAGAGAGACTATTTTAAACCCCAGGTAAGCGGTTGGAGGTAGTCGCAGCTCTAGGCTCAGTGGTAGGTATTTCTTGCCGCAGGAAGGAAGGATATGACCACTGTGAGGACTTGGAGGCGGGAACTTGGTGCCAAGAAGAAGCAGTAGTAGAGCAGGTGAAACCAACTGTAAGAACAAAACAAAGCAGTAACAAAAATAAAAAGAGGTTCTGGGAAGAACTGTGTGCAGGTAAACTGCAAGACAAAGAGACAACAGTATCCCAGCTGCGGTCCCCCAGAGGGGCAATTAGGACTCACTTTGCCGGTTAGGAGATCTCCTTACTAGACCACTTGCCAGTCCGATGTGATTGTATAAGGGCCCGCGGGACCAGGAAGGGCTGTGCTCTCTTCTGGGATAATGTCCTATCTCCTAAACAGTTGAAGCCCGCTTTCATTTGACATGATGGTTGAAATTTCTCCATTGCACTTACAGACCAAGGTGCATGAGTTGCACCAGTGGTGGGTGATGTTGTTCCTTAGAGCCTTGGTGACCATCGCCAGGTTCTTATGTCTCTGTAAGGTGAATTGCAACAAGTCAGCTAGCAGCTGCAACCTGGGGAACGTCTCCGGAAGGTGCTCTACCCAGCATAAAGCAGACATGATCTTCTCCATGGCCTGGAAGAAGTAAATCCTCAACAACACATCACATGGGATAGATTGGGGCATGTGAGCAGGTTTCAGGATTCTGTGGATGCTTTCATTGGTAAGGTCTTCTTGCATGAAGGAGGGAGCCACAGACTTGAATAAGTCTTGTACATAGTGGGCTACTTAGGCCTGTTGGACTGATTCTGGTATGCCCTGGATTTTATGATTGTTTCTGCGGGATCTGTCCTCCAGGTACGCTACTTTTGCCTTGAGCCACTGGAAGTCATCGCTGTGTGCGCAGTGGGCATCAACAAGTGAGTTAAAGTAGGAGGCATTTTCTCTCATATCTCAATTTTAACTACCCTTTCACCCACTTCATGGAGTTCCCATTTAAAATTGTGGATGCAGAAGAGCATGCTGGCCTGCAGGGATGCTGTAAGTGACAGGAGCATATCTATTAATGTGGTGTCAGACATAGCTAGTCTGAGGTGGGGAAGGATGCTATGGGATCCGGGCTGTCAGTGGGAGGGTGAGAATCAGCCTGCATTGTGCCTACCTCCGTATCATTGAGGAAAGCCTGGTCTTCCTGTGTGAGGGGCTGGGCTGCGAGTGGAGGGATTTGAAGCTCCAGAGCCTGAGGATGGGTTTAGATTGTGTTGCCCAGCCACCTCAGCACGATGATGCCTGCTACTGGAGGGCCCAGCAGGAAAGTGGCTGCTATCTTGCCGAAGCCCCAGAGGTAGAGGGGGAAAGAGTCCCTCAAGTTTTTTAGGCATGGAGGCCTTCTTTCATTTCCTGGGCATGCCACTAGGTTCAAGATGCGATCCGAAGCCATCTGGTGGGTGCAGAAGCTGCAGTGAGTCCATCAAATTTGTGATTTCCCTAGCTGTGGAGCGGAACCATCTCACACAGCGACCATACACCAATGTGGTCGCAATGCCCTGATGATTGGGTTATTGACTCCTCTCTCATTATCACTTTCTGTTTAAGGTTCCAAAGTTTGAATGCGTTATCAACTTATTATCAACATGTAAAAGTCTGTGCTCCCATCAAATCATCAGATATAAAATGTCCAGCTGGTAGAAAATGGGTGCAAAAGAAGCAAGGCCTATTTAATGTACAACTTATTATATATGATACAAAAATTAGGACTATACAGTATTAGAATAATGTAATGTACAACATAGAGTATATAGTGCAGGGGTCAGGAATATGTAATGTACAACATAAAGTATATAGTGCAAAAGTCAGGATGCATAATATTGGTATTTAGCAATCAGTGGAAGCTTAAATGTTTACAAGTTGCAGAGGTCCCACAACGCTGCCTCCCATCTCCTGAGACTGCACTGCAAGTGACTTGGGTCTGAGACTATACAGACATATCCCTCCACCCGGCACAGACAGCAAACAACAGAACAAGTAATCCTGGGAGAATTGTTCTATTGAAGATCTTGCTAGACTCGGACATGGGGAAGGAGACCCAAAGCACATACCCCAGGTGCCTAGGTCTAGTAACATCTATGGTCAAAATTAAAATTTTGCTGCCAGCTAAACCCCAAAATCTCCATAAATCCAGTCTAGAAACATAAATTGTGTCTGCAGCACAGAGAAGGAAAGTGACCAGCATATTACAGGCTAATATCACCTAGTCCCCGCCCTACTCTGGACCAATCAGTGAGCAGTATGGGTGGAGGAATGAATTTAGTGTTAATGACCCACCTGTGCTGATCTCTGTAGGAGTGTCCTCCTCTCTAAATGTCCCCATTATTCCATCCTCTTCCATAGACTGCTGATCATCCCTCACATACGTCTCTTCTTCTTCTGCTTTAACCTCAAATTCTATATCGATTGGATCTCCACTCTAATTCAAGAAAATGAGAGAGAATATAATCTGTGAAATATAAGCTTTATTATTGTGACATCACATAAAAAATCCACAAGTGCATGTTCTAGATGTTCCATCCCACCAACCTTGTAACAGTGAGGGATGGTGTGATCTTCCTGTGTGAAATCCCAGGAATACAGAGGATGGGGACATCTCTCTGGTGGGTTCCTGGTATTAGGTGGCTCCATCACTCCATACTCTTCATCCTCCTCTTTATACTCTTCTTTAACCTCAATATTATCATCCCTGAGGTTTCCACTCTAAATATATAATAAAACATTCATTGTAAGAAAAAAGTTTTGTATATATTGGAGCTACCAATAATTGTCAAACGTCTACCTGATGATGGTGAGGGATGGTGTGACCTTCCTGTGTAGAATCCTCCTCTTTTATCTCTTCTTTAAATTCAACTTTAGAATCTCTCGAGTTTCCATTCTGAATATATAATAAAACATAACATCAATAGTAACAATGCAAATAATGTACAGATCCTAATGATACTGTCAGTGATTGTTCCTCATCTACCTGATGATGGTGAGGGATGGCGTGACCTTCCTGTGTGGAATCCCGGGAATACAGAGGATGGGGACATCTCTCTGGTGGGTTCCTGGTATTAGGTGGCTCCATCACTCCATACTCTTCATCCTCCTCTTTATACTCTTCTTTAACCTCAATATTATCATCTCTGAGGTTTCCACTCTAAATATATAATAAAACATTCATTGTAACAAACATGCTGTGTATAAATTGGAGCTACCAATAATTGTGAAACATCTGCCTGATAATCAATAGTAACAATGCAAATAATGTACAGATCCTAATGATACTATCAGTGATTGTTCCTCATCTACCTGATGATGATGAGGGATGGTGTGACCTTCCTGTGTGAAATCCCGGGAATACAGAGGATGGAGACATCTCTCTGCTGGGTTTCCATAACTGGATCCATCTGTAGGAAACACACACTGACTGAATACATTGTTTCTATGTGTTTATCAGATGATGAGGGATCTAGGTGGAGCCTCCGTACTTCTCTCTCCTTTACAATAAAGTCTCCTCTTACCCGGTGATGTGAGGGGCGGCTGACTGTCCATCATGACGTCCTTGTAGAGATCCTTGTGTCCTTCTAAATACTCCCACTCCTCCATGGAGAAATAGACAGTGACATGCTGACACCTTATAGGAACCTGACACACACAATGATACAGTCACCATCCAGACACATCTCTTGTCTGTTACTTGATAATGTCCCAGAATTCCCAGCACCGCTCACCTCTCCTCAATGATCTCTCTGGTGACTTCTAGAATCTTCTTCTTATTTCCCTATTCTATCAGGGAGGGAGGTGGAGGCAGGGCCGGACCAGCCTACCGGGAAATTTCCCGGTAGGCCGGCTGTCCTGGGGCCGCTTTGAGCAGCGGCTGCAGTGCTCCCCTCCCTCCCTCTGTCCCCTGGCTCCTCCTCTTGTGAGGCACAGAGCTTGGTCTGTGTGTGTAAGGCGGCGCAGTAACAAGGTCCCGCCCCCCTAGACCAACTCGTGTTATAGTCTTCTAGATGGAAAACTGATTGAATCAGTGTTCCCCCTATCACACGAGCTGGTCTTAGGGGGGCGGGACTTCAATATAGCACCGACTTACACATACAGACCCAGCTTCGTCCGTGCCATACATCGGCCGCTGTGTGTGATCCAGGAAATGGTGAGGCTGCAATTGGTAGGCACATAGGAGGCAATGGCTGGCACACAGAGGCGGCAATGGCTGGCACACAGAGGCGGCAATGGCTGGCACACAGAGGCGGCAATGGCTGGCACACAGAGGCGGCAATGGCTGGCACACAGAGGCTGCAATGGCTGGCACACAGAGGCGGCAATGGCTGGCACACAGAGGCGGCAATGGCTGGCACACAGAGGCTGCAATGGCTGGCACACAGAGGCTGCAATTGTGGGCACACAGAGGCTGCAATTGTGGGCACACAGAGGCTGCAATTGTGGGCACACAGAGGCTGCAATTGTGGGCACACAGAGGCTGCAATTGTGGGCACACAGAGGCTGCAATTGTGGGCACACAGAGACTGCAATGGCGGGCACACAGAGACTGCAATGGTGGGCACACAGAGGTTGCATTGGTGGGCACAGTGAGGCTGCAATTATGGGCACAGTGAGGCTGCAATGATGGGCACAGTGAGGCTGCAATGATGGGCACAGTGAGGCTGCATTGATGGACACCATAAAGCTGCATTTGATGGACACCATAAAGCTGCATTTGATGGGCACAGTGAGGCTGCATTTGATGGGCACTGATGAGGCTGCATTTGATGGACACTGATGAGGCTGCATTTGATGGACACTGATGAGGCTGCATTTGATGGACACTGATGAGGCTGCATTTGATGGACACTGATGAGGCTGCATTTGATGGACACTGATGAGGCTGCATTTGATGGACACTGATGAGGCTGCATTTGATGGACACTGATGAGGCTGCATTTGATGGACACTGATGAGGCTGCATTTGATGGACACTGATGAGGCTGCATTTGATGGACACTGATGAGGCTGCATTTGATGGACACTGATGAGGCTGCATTTGATGGACACGGATGAGGCTGCATTGATCTCTTGTACCACATCTGCAGTCTCTGGCCATCTCTTGTACCATGTCTGCAGTCTCTAACCATCTTTAGTATGATGTCCTCAGTCTCTAACCTTCTCCTGTACAATGCCCGCAGCCTCTGACACCTAAGTATCATGTCTGCAGCCTCTGACCATCTCTTGTATCATATCCGGAACATCTGACCATCTCTTGTATCATGTCCTCAGTCTCTAGCCATCTCTTGTATCATGTCCTCAGTAGGGATGAGCCGAACATACCAGACCCAAAGGGTCTGGTATGAATATTAAGAGGAATCCCTGAACCAAAATTTTTTTAAAAATTGTGTGGGGGTCCCCCCAAATTCCATACCAGGCCCTTCAGGTCTGGTATGGATATTAAGGGGAACCCCGCGCCAATTTTTTATTTTAAATAGTGTAGGGGTCCCCCTCAAAATCCATACCAGACGCTTCAGGTCTGGTATGGATTTTAAGGGGAACCCTGCACCAAAATTTTTTAAAAAATGGCGTGGGGGTGTCCCCAAAAATCCATACCAGACCCTTACCCAAGCACGCAACCTGGCAGGCCGCAGGAAAAGAGGGTGGATGAGAGAGCGCCCCCCCCTCCTGAACCGTACCAGGCCACATGCCCTCAACATGGGGAGGGTACTTTGGGGTAGCCCCCCAAAGCACCTTGTCCCCATGTTGATTGGGACAAGGGCCTTATCTCCACAACCCTTGCCCAGTGGTTGTGGGGGTCTGCGGACGGGGGGCTTATCAGAATCTGGAAGCCCCCTTTAACAAGGGGACCCCCAGATCCCGGCCCCCCCTGTTTGAAATGGTAACGGGTAAAAAAGTGTCAAAATGTTAAAAAACCACGAGACACATCTAGGGACAAGTCCTTTAAAAAAAAATAAAAAAAATAAAAATGTCCCACGAAGTCCATTCATCTTCTTTTCTCGCTCCGCCGATGGACCGGAAAAAAATAATAAAAAAGATCCGCCTCCATGGGAGGCACCCACCCTATGATCCTTCAGCGCAATGACAGTTCTTTTATAACTGAGGGCGGGACAAAACGGGGACATACCCGGGTGACCCCGCCCCCTCTGACGCACAGGACTTCCCAATGGCGTCAGAGGGGGTGGGGCCACCCATTTACGTACCCGGGTAACCCCGCCCACTCTGACGCACAGGGACTTCCCAATGGTTTCCTGTGGTGTCAGAGGGGGGGCGGGGCCACCCAAGAAGAGCTGCACAATTAATCGTTAAAAAATTGTGATCTCGATTCAACCCCCTTGACGATCTCTATTGCAGAGTTTGCTGATTCTTTCATATAACAAGTGGAGAGACTTATCTGCTCACTCAGCAGTCAAAAGAAAACATCCGGGCAGTCTGCCAAGTTTTAACATGAAAATTGTAACTAATACCGTGTACACACGGTCGGAATTTCCGACAGAAAGAGTCAGATGTGAGCTTTTCCGACCGTGTGTATGCCCCATCGGACTTTTACCGTCGAAAATTCAGGACGGACTTAGATAGAGAACATGTTCTATATTTTTCCGACTGAAAAAATTACTATCGGAAAAACCGCTTGTCTGTATGCTGTTCCGACGAACCAAAAATGACGCACGCTCTGAAGCAAATACGAGACGAAAGTTATTGGTTACTCACTTTTGAACTTACGTTTTCTAGTCCCGTCGTACGTGTTGTACGTCACCGCGTTCTGGACGGTCGGAATTTGGTGTGACCGTGTGTATGCAAGACCGCTTGAGCGGAATTCCATTGGAACTCCATCGGAAAAACCTTCAGCGTTTATTGCGACGGGAAAACCGGTCGTGTGTACAGGCAGTGCTGTGTTTTGGCCTAGGCCAACAAGGCCCAGGCCTAGGGCGGCAGAGAAGAAGATGAATGGACTTCGTGGGACATTTTAATTTTTTTATAAATGTCTTGTCCCAAGATGTGTCTTGTGGTTTTTTAACATTTTGACACTTTTTTTGTGAAATGGTAGGGGTACAATGTATCTGTTACCATTTCAAACGGGGGGGCCGCGATCTGGGGGTCCCCTTGTTAAGGGGGGCTTCCAGATTCCGATAAGCCCCCCGCCTGCAGACCCCCACAACCACCGGGCAAGGGTTGTGGGGATTAGGCCCTTGTCCCCATCAACATGGTGACAAGGTGCTTTGGGGGCTACCCCAAAGCACCCTCTCCATGTTGAGGGCATGTGGCCTGGTACGGTTCAGGAGGGGGGGCGGTCTCTCATCCACAGTTTTTTCCTGTGGCCTGCCAGGTTGCGTGCTCAGATAAGGGTCTGGTATGGATTTTTGGGGACACCCCCCACGCCATTTTTTAAAAAATTTTGGTGCAGTGTTCCCCTTAAAATCCATACCAGACCTGAAGGGTCTGGTATGGATTTTGAGGGGGACCCCTACGCCATTTATAAAAAAAAAATTGGCACGGGGTTCCCCTTAATATCCATACCAGACCTGAAGGGCCTGGTATGGAATTTGGGGGGACCCCCACGCAATTTAAAAAAAAATAAATTTGGTTTGGGGATTCCCCTTAATATTCATACCGGACCCTAAGGGTCTGGTAATGGGCTGGGGGGATCCCATGCCGTTTTTTTCCATGACTTTTATCTGTATTGCCAGACCCGACAATTCATTATAGCCGCAAGTAGTTTTAAATGACTTTTTTCCTTTAGAAATGTCATTTTGTGTAGGGACTGTTCTAAACACGGGAAACATGCGCCACTTTACAGGCATACTATAGACACCCCCAGGTACGAAATTTAAAGGAATATTTCACTTTTATTGTTTCATTTTAAGCATTATTAAAATCACTGCTCCCGAAAAAACTGCCGTTTTTCAAACTTTTTTTTGCATTGATACATGTCCCCTGGGGCAGGACCCGGGTCCTCAAACACATTTTATGACAATACCAAGTACAGGGCTCGACAAACCCCGGGCGCCAGGTCGCATTTGCGACTAGTATCAGCGACCTGGGGCTGTACACCTGGGGTATCCTGTCTCCGTGCGGACCCCGACCCCCCGTGCGATCGCTTCCGGCCGCGGCGGGCGGTAATTGAGGCTGCGGCTTTGCGGCCTTCTGCACTATGTGGAAGCATATCTTTTGATATGCTGGATCCATACTTGGCTATCTACTGCGAGAACCTACCTGGTGGCCTCTGGAAATCTACTCAGAGTCCAATTTTGAGGGTTCGACTGCCGGGATATCCTTCTTTATGCCCTGGGTGGCACACTGCTTTCCAGACTCCCTGTCGCTGACAAGGGAGTCTATAGGATCTGGTAAGAGTCCATACTTATCATCTTAATACTTTACGTCACATCGTATTTGTGCAGCGGAGTTTACCAGCACAATTTTTTGGGGGAAAAAATACACTTTTTTGACTTAAAAAATAGGACAACAGTAAAGTTAGCCCAATTTTTATTTATATTGTGAAAGATAATGTTACCCTGAGTAAATTGGTACCCAACATGTCAGGCTTCAAAATTGCGCCCGCTCATTAAATGGCAACAAACTTTGACCCTTAAAAATCTCCATAGGCGACGTTTAAAAATTTCTACAGGTTACCAGTTTTGAGTTACAGAGGAGGTCTAGGGCTAGAATTGTCAAAAAGGGATAAAATCCTGCGCTTATCCTTCCCTCCTGGTGAAGGGAAATGTGACTATTGAAATGGAGAAATCAAACACATAGATACATAAATGAAAATATATAAAGTAAAGCTGCAACCTAAAAGGTCCGAATCCCTACCATAAGCATAGATAATTAAAAGAGACAGGTGCGCTAACCTATAAGAATATTCACAGTGCAAAAATACACATGGCAAAAATGTAAGGGCATAAAGTCCACTCCTACAAAAACAAGTGTATAAAAATAAATTCAAACATTTCTAAAATGACTCATGAAGTGAAAAATATACGATTCAGTTTATAAAAGGTACATAAAAAAATGTGCGTAAAAAATGTCCAACTAGCAAACCCTTATACAAAAGGGAACTGAGTGAACCAAGTATATGAAAACTTCAGTGCTCCTCAGGGAAATTTGGGTGAACCAAATATAAGGAAGCTTCAGCGCTCTTCAAAATACAAAGACTTTAATATCCCAACCCCACATAGATTCACTTCTTACCAGATAGCGGTAGTTTCAACAGTGGCGGAACTTTCAGGGTCGCAGCAGTCGCACTTGCGACTGGGCCCTGCCGTTCTGCCGCTGTGGAGGGGGCCCCAAGACCCGGCATCTCCCCCTACATCTCTAGCTTTCAGTTTGGGATGCAGTAGGGGGAGTGGAAGGCGGTAATCGGCAGGTCTATGGTGCCTGCGGGGCTTGTAGTTCTCCTCCCGAGTGTACACAGTGAACAGGGGAGGGGCCTCTGACCCGGGCAGCTTTCAATTTCACTCTTCAGTGTACAAGTGAGTCGCTCTCTGCTTGTACACTCTTGCTGATAGCTGCCCGGGTCAGAGGCCCCTCCCCTCTCCACTGTATACACTCGGGAGAACTACAAGCCCCAGGAAGATTGCGTGGTCCACAGGCACCATAGAGCTGCTGATTGCCCCCTCCCACCTCCTCCTGTGCTGGAGGTTGGAGGTGCACAGACAGCGGAGACCAGCCAGGTACACGGGGAACCTCTGGAAGGGGGGGTAGGCGGCTGTCTGAGGACCCTAATATAAGGAAAGGGCTCTCTGGTGACCCTGATGTAATGATAGGGCTCTGGGGACCCTGATGTAAGGGGGGGCTCTCTGGGGATCCTGATGTAAGGAGGGGGCTCTCTGGGGACCCTGGTGTAAGGAGGGGGCTCTCTGGGGACCCTGATGTAAGGAGGGGGCTCTCTGGGGACCCTGATGTAAGGAGGGGGCTCTCTGGGGACCCCGATGTAAGGAGGGGGCTCTCTGGGGACCCCGATGTAAGGAGGGGGCTCTCTGGGGACCCCGATGTAAGGAGGGGGCTCTCTGGGGACCCCGATGTAAGGAGGGGGCTCTCTGGGGACCCCGATGTAAGGAGGGGGCTCTCTGGGGACCCCGATGTAAGGAGAGGGCTCTCTGGGGACCCCGATGTAAGGGGGGCTCTCTGGGGACCCCGATGTAAGGGGGGCTCTCTGGGGACTACGGTGTAAGGAGGGGGCACTCTGGAGACCCCGATGTAAGGAGGGGGCTCTCTGGGGACCCCGATATAAGGAGCTCTCTGGGGACCCCGATATAAGGAGCTCTCTGGGGACCCCGATATAAGGAGCTCTCTGGGGACCCCGATATAAGGAGCTCTCTGGGGACCCTGATATAAGGAGCTCTCTGGGGACTCTGATATAAGGAGCTCTCTGGGGACCCTGATATAAGCAGCTCTCTGGGGACCCTGATATAAGGAGCTCTCTGGGGACCCTGATATAAGGAGCTCTCTGGGGACCCTGATATAAGGAGCTCTCTGGGGACCCTGATATAAGGAGGGGGCTTTCTGGGGACCCTGATGTAAGGAGGGGGGTCTCTGGGGACCCTGATATAAGGAAGGGGCTCTCTGGGGACCCTGATGTAATGAGAGGGCTCTGGAGACCCTGCTGTAAGGGGGAGGCTCTTTGGGGAACCTGATGTAAGGGGGAGGCTCTCTGTGGACCCTGATGTAAGGAGGGTCTTTTTGGGGACCCTGATGTAGGGGGGGCTCTCTTGGGACCCTGATGCAATGAGGGGGGCTGTGGGGACCCTGATGTGAGGGGGATCCGCACTCAGATATGTAACGATTTATATTATATATATATTGTATACATGTGTATGCCCGCCCAAGCGTATGACTTTCTTTACTTGCTACACTGCTATGGGCTCTAGCCCGAGTTCTTTTATAGACCTAACAATAATGCCCCTGGTGGGGGCCCTTCATGGTTTATTGCACCGGGGCCCTGAAGATTCTAGTTACGCCTCTGAGTTTCAAGCATTGGATAATAACCCCACCATGTTCCAACAGACTGGGCTGTAAAAACGAACCAAATTCCAGATAACAGCGGTATCAGACATTGGTCAATGATCCCATCAGCCGCCTTGGAGCCCATTGTGAGACGTCTAACCGTTTGAGCTGGCTGGTGCAAACCACCGCTCTGTTTTTTATGTGCATTGATTTTTGCTGATGTTTGGCTGCCTTGATGTAAGTTTTTAGTGTGCTGTTTTAATAAACCCTTTTGTTGAAACATATTGCACTACGAGGCTATCCTCTTCTTTCCTTATGCTCTGGGATTTATCCTTGAGCTGCCAGATTGGATATCAGCTCTTCCAAAGATACCTGAGATTCCAGTGTCCATTGAAAAAACGGGTCCACTTTTACAGCTCAAGGTGTTGGAACCCGATGTTCACCCAAATTTCCCTGAAGAGCACTGAAGTTTTCACATACTTGGTTCACTCAGTTCCCTTTTGTATAAGGGTTTGCCAGTTGGACATTTTTTTACGCACCTTTTATGAACTGAATCATATATTTTCACTTTATGAGTCATTTTTATTTATTTTATTTTTTTATACACTTATTTTTGTAGGAATGGACTTTATGCCCTTACATTTTTGTCATGTGTATTTTTGCACTGTGAATATTCTTATAGATTAGGGCACCTGTCTCTTTTAATTATCTTTTGCTAGAATGATTGCTCTCGCTCTAACGATCGCGGCGATACCTCGCATGTGTGATTTGAACACCATTTTCATAGGTGGGGGCGACTTACGTATGTGTTCGTTTCTGCGCGCGAGCTCGGTGGGACGGGGTGCTTTAAAATTTTTTATTTTTTAAAATTTTTTATAAATCTTTTAATTACATTTCTTAATTACAGACAAAACACAAAAAAAAAACACACATCATAAACATTGAACCAAAGATATAATAGTACGATTTCCAGAATCCAAATTTTACTTTTTATTTTTACACTGTCATTTAAAAAAAAAAAAAAAAAATTGGGTCACTTTTATTCCTATTACAAGTAATGTAAACACCCCTTGTAACAGGAAAAAAAAGCATGACAGGTCCTCTTTAATGTGAGATCTGGGGGGGTCAAAAAGACCTCACATCTCCTATTTACACTTAAAAACAATAAATAAATAAATAATTAAATGTAATTTTTTTTTTTTTTTTTGCAAAAAAAAATAAAAAAATTCCCCTTTAAGACCATTGGGTGGAAATGACATTTGACATCGCTTCCACCATTCAATGTTATGGAGCCAAGTGGGGGGGGGGGTCATCTTTCCCTCACTCGGCTCCATGCCTTAGAGGATGCGATCGTCTCCGGTAAGTGGAGGAGATGACTGGAACACAGAAGAAGGGGGGCCTCTCCCGCCCCCGATTAAAGTGATCTCGCGGCGAATCTGCCACAGAGACCACTTTTATCCTAAAGCGCACCGCCCGACGTTTTTGAAAATACCGGGGTTATGGCAATGGCAGAAGCTGACGGTATTTAGCATCAAAGAACCGATGTACAATAACAGCGATTTGCACTAAGTGGTTAAACATCAACTGACCCCCTGAAGGGGTTCATCTGCGTATTACCTCCTCTGTCACCAGATCCAGCAGTGTCTTCTCTCTACGTCCTATCAAATGGAATGTCTGTCAGTACCTGACATCACTTCCTGTCTGTATCTGACATCACTTCCTGTCTGTATCTGACATCACTTCCTGTCTGTTTTCCATAGAGACTTCCTGTCTGGGTAGAGGTGAGATCACCACCTTGTGGAGCTCAGAGGAACTACAGCCCTGTGAAACATCTTATAGTGTGAACACGGCCTTGTGCTGTGTGTATGTACTGTATATCCTTCCCCTTTCTCTCCTCCCTGAGTGTGTATGAAGAGGAGGAGCTCTGAGTGTGTATGAAGAGGCGAAGCTCTGAGTGTGTATGAAGAGGCGGAGCTCTGAGTGAGTATGAAGAGGCGGAGCCCTGAGTGTGTATGAAGAGGCGGAGCTCTGAGTGTGTATGAAGAGGCGGAGCTCTGAGTGTGTATGAAGAGGCGGAGCTCTGAGCATGTATGAAGAGGCGGAGCTCTGAGTGTGTATGAAGAGGCGGAGCTCTGAGTGTGTATGAAGAGGCGGAGCTCTGAGTGTGTATGAAGAGGCGGAGCTCTGAGTGTGTATGAAGAGGCGGAGCTCTGAGCATGTATGAAGAGGCGGAGCTCTGAGCGTGTATGAAGAGGCGGAGCTCTGAGTGTGTGTGAAGAGGCGGAGCTCTGAGTGTGTGTGAAGAGGCGGAGCTCTGAGTGTGTATGAAGAGGCGGAGCTCTGAGTGTGTATGAAGAGGCAGAGCTCTGAGCGTGTATGGAGAGGCGGAGCTCTGAGTGTGTATGAAGAGGAGGAGTTCTGAGTGTGTATGAAGAGGCGGAGCCCTGAGTGTGTATGAAGAGGCGGAGCTCTGAGTGTGTATGAAGAGGCAGAGCTCTGAGCGTGTATGGAGAGGCGGAGCTCTGAGTGTGTATGAAGAGGCGGAGCTCTGAGTGTGTATGAAGAGGCGGAGCCCTGAGCGTGTATGAAGGGGCGGAGCTCTGAGTGTGTATGAAGAGGCGGAGCTCTGAGTGTGTATGAAGAGGCAGAGCTCTGAGTGTGTATAAAGAGGCGGAGCTCTGAGTGTGTATGAAGCGGCAGAGCTCTGAGTGTGTATGAAGAGGCGGAGCTCTGAGTGTGTATGAAGAGGCGGAGCTCTGAGTGTGTATGAAGAGGCGGAGCTTTGAGTGTGTATGAATAGGCGGAGCTCTGTGTGTGTATAAAGAGGCGGAGCTCTGAGTGTGTATGAAGAGGCGGAGCTCTGAGTGTGTATAAAGAGGTGGAGCTCTGAGTGTGTATGAAGAGGCGGAGCTCTGAGTGTGTATGAAGAGGCGGAGCTCTGAGTGTGTATGAAGAGGCGGAGCTTTGAGTGTGTATGAAGAGGCGGAGCTCTGAGTGTGTATGAAGAGGCAGAGCTCTGAGTGTGTATAAAGAGGCGGAGCTCTGAGTGTGTATAAAGAGGTGGAGCTCTGAGTGTGTATAAAGAGGCGGAGCTCTGAGTGTGTATGAAGAGGCGGAGCTCCTGCTGGAACAGCGGTCGGAGGAGGAGTCTAGGAGGGAGATGACAGAAAGCTCAGCAGACTCTCAGGAGTGAGCGAGGAGGATCGAGTTCCTTTGCCATCGGAGGTGAGGAGAGTGTGAAGGATGTTGGTGACTCTGGTAGATGAAAAGCTGGAAGTCATATTGCTCTGGTGAGTGGGGAAGCACTACTAAGGGGGCGCCCTCACCATCACATGTGTAAGAGGTGGAAGAAGGCGTGGCTACACTACAGCTGGCACAGTTTGGAGCACCGAGAACTTTACACCTTATCAACTTTTCATTGATTGGTGGAGTTTTTTTTTTTAGAAAAATACATCAATTGAAGTAGATGTAAAGTGGAAGCAGTGGACTTGCAGAGAACAATATTGAGTACAAAATATTGTATGTTTACATGAATTTGCACAGATTTTTAGTTTATTTGATATAGCAGCAAATATTATAAGATTCACTGAAGTTGGTGTAAAGTGGAAGCAGTGGATCTGCAGGGAACATCATCTTGAGCACAAAGCACTTTATGTTGTGTATGAATTTGCACATGGATCAGTTTACTTAATATATTGATAAACACAATTAAGGATGAGCTCAGGCGTGTTCGCAGCCGCACGTGCACAGCCCGCCAGGAAGTTGGCACAGCGCTAATCACAGGCAGTGAGACATTTCCCAATCTCTGCAGCCGCGGACCATGAATATGTCTCAATGCCTGTGATTAGTGCAGCACAGTGCTGACTTCCTGGCGGGCTCTGCACTTGCGGCTGCGAACACGCCTGAGGTCATCCTTAAACACCATAAGATCAATGAAGTAGGTGTAAAGTGGAAGCAGTAGATCTGCAGGGAACGGCATTTTGAGCACAAAGCACTTTATGTTGTATATGAATTTGCACATGGATCAGTTTACTTCATTTATTGATAAACACCATAAGATCAATGAAGTAGGTGTAAAGTGGAAGCAGTGGATCTGCAGAGAATATTATTTGAGCCCCTAGCACTTTATATATGAATGTATCCACATATTTTAGTGTATTTGTGATGATTTATGTGCACACACAATAGGACAGCGCTGTGACACATAATGCTCTTCTAGTTGATAAAGGGAATACTTACCTTTGTTACAGCAGCAGTCCGGTATAAGTTATTTTTGTAGGTATTTGAGTTGTTACACATAGCGCCGGTTTTATTCTATTTATATTGGTGACTAGGGATGAGCCGAACATCCCCCCCCCCCGGTTTGGTTCGCAGCAGAACTCGTGAACAGGCAAAAAATGTGTGTGAGCACTGTTAAAGTCTATGGGACACGAACGAGAAAAATCAAGTGCTAATTTTAAAGGCTTATATGCAAGTTATTGCCATAAAAAGTGTTTGGGGACCTGGGTCCTGCCCCAGGGGACATGTATCAATTCAAAAAAAAGTTTTAAGAACCACCGTTTTTTCAGGCGCAGTGATTTTAATAATGCTTAAAGTGATTGTAAACCTTTGTGTTTTATTTTTTTAAAATAACAAACATATCATACTTACCTCCACTATGCAGCTCGATTTGCACAGAGTGGCCCGATCATCCTCTTCTGGGGTCCCTCAATGGTCCTCGCAGCTCCTCCCTGCATCGTATAACCCCCTAGCAGAAGCACTCTCCCGGAGGGAGGGTTACCTTGCGGGTGCGCTCTCGAGTCCAGCATTCGGCGTCCATAGACACGAATGCCGGACTCGGCCCCGCCCCCCCGATGCACGCGTTATTGGATTTGATTGACAGCAGCGGGAGCCAATGGCTGTGCTGGTATCAATCTATCCAATCAAGGGACTCCGTGCAGAGAGGGAGAGCGCGACTCCACTGAGGGAAATACAGGGCTCAGGCAAGTAAAATGGGGGGCTGGGGGACCGGTCACTGTCAAGTTTTTTCACCTTAAGGTATAGGATGCATTAAGGTGAAAAAACACAAGGGTTTACAACCCCTTTAAAGTGAAACAATAAAAATGAAATATTCCTTTAAATATTGTGCCTGGGGGTCCCCTTAGTCTGCCTGTAGAGTAGCACATCTTTCCCATGTTTATAACAGTACTGCAGCAAAATGAAGTTTCTAAAGGAAAAAATGTAATTAAAAACTGCTCGCGGCTGTAATGTATTGCCAGGTGCCCACAATATACATAAAAAAATCATTGAAAAAAAAAGTGCGGGTCCCCCCCCCCCCAGTCCATTATCTTCGGGTCTGGTATGGATATTAAGGGGAACTCCACGCCAAAATGTTTAAAAAAATGGCGTGGGGGTCCCCCCCAAAATCCATACCAGACCCTTATCCGAGCACGCAACTTGGCAGGCCGCATGCAAAAAGGGTGGACGGGAGAGCGCCCCCCCTTCTGAACTGTACCAGGTCACATGCCCTCAACATGGGGAGGGTGCTTTGGGGTCTCTCCTAAAGCACCTTGTACCCATGTTGATAGGGACAAGGGCCTTATCCCCACAACCCTTGCCCGGTGGTTGTGGGACTCTGCGGGGGGCTTATAGGAATCTGGAAGCCCCCTTTAACAAGGGGACCCCCAGATCCCGTCCCTCTACCCATTCACCAAAAAAGTGTCAAAAAAGCAAAAATGACAGTGACACAAGGAGACAGTTTTTAAAAATTCCTTTATTAAAAAAATAAAATAAAAAAGTGTCCCGCGTGTAAATCCATCATCAAACACGGCATCCGACGGGCCCGAGAAAGAAAAAAAAAAAACGGAAAAACATGGGAGGTGTCCCACCGACTGCAATCTTTTTGGGGACAGCTAAGGGCGGGGCCACCCGGTGATGTAGACGGGTGACCCTGCCCCCTCTGATGTCACATGACCAGATTCTGATGCTTCCAGATTCCGATAAGCCCCCTGCATGCAGGCCCCCACAATCACCGGGCAAGGGTTGTGGGGATGAGGCCCTTGTCCCCATTAACATGGGTACAAGGTGCTTTGGGGGGGACCCCAAAGCACCCTCCCCATGTTGAGGGCATGTGGTCTGGTACGGTTCAGTAGGGGGGCGCTCTGTCGTCCCTACCTTTTCCTGAGGCCTGCCAGGTTGCGTGCTCAGATAAAGGTCTGGTATGGATTTTGGGGGACCCCCATGTCATTTTTTATTTTGGCATGGGGTTCCCCTTAAAATCCATACCAGACCTGAAGGGCCTGGTATGGATTTTGGGGGGGACCCCCACGCCATTTTTTTTTCATTTTGCTGCAGGGCTCCCCTTAACCACCCTGCAGTGACTGAATATAGAGCCTACACCGAATATGTATGTGTATATATATATATATATATATATATATATATATATATATATATATATATATATATATTCAAATACACTGCCACTAATTAGCCTGCCTGCCTAATCTATCTCAATCTATCTCCGTCCACACGCTATACATGGCTGCTATGTAAGCAGCCTTATATAGTGTGGTGCATGGACTTGGCCCCCCTGAGCCATAATTGACCAAAGGCACCCTGCCTTTGGCCAATTATGGCTCTCTCAGCAGAGCGTGCTGTGATTGGCCAAAGCATGCAGGTCAGGTGCATGCTTTGGCCAATCATCATAGAGCAATGCACTGCAATCTCGCAGTGCATTATGGGGCATTCTGCGGCGCTCAAATTTCCCTCAAACGCCCCATAATATTCACTGTTCAGGGAACTTGTGAACACCTGATGTTTGAGTTGACCTTACATTTGATTCAAACATCAAGCTAATCCTTAGCAGTGAGACATTTCCTGGTACGCAACTGCACAGATCAGGAAATGTCTCACTGCCTGTGATTAGCGCTGTGCAGTGTTGGCTTCCTGGCGGGATCGGGAACGTGGGGGTTTCGAACACGCCCGAGCACATCACTAATGGTAACACCCTTGACCTTGTTTTCTCTCACCTATGCACTCTGTGCAACCTCTCCAACTATCCTTTTCCTCTCTCTGATGACTACCTTATTAGTTTCACTCCTTCCCTTTCTTCCACCACCTCTCCCTCCAACCCCCTAACAAATTACCAATAGAATTCTTCACCACTTCAACCCTTCTCTATTCTGCTACTGACCACCTCTATGACAACAAAATCTCACCCCTATCCTGCCCCACTCCAGCCACTTCTGTCTACAACACTTCACTGTTATCCTCCCTGGACAAGCTCGCCCCCCCCCCCCCTCACTACACTCAGAATCAGGCCCTAACCCCTATATCCCTGGAAACAGATGATACCAGAAGTCTCAAAAAATGCAGCTGAGCTCAGTGCGCATGCGCGCGGGCACGGGAGCGGACATGTTCTGACCTGCTCCGCTAGCCGCCGGCCTTTCTCAGCAAACACAAGCGGGAGGGAAGCCGCAACACTCAATCCCGGACTGAGGATCAAGCGATGAATCGCAGAGGAGGGGGCACAGCGAAAAAAAAGCCCCCACAAACAAGCTATTCGTTCCGTTCTGGGAACACAGCAGCGCGGACCCCCCCATCCAAGATGGCGACCGGCAGGAGGACAGACACACATGCAGTGAAGCAGGTGAGCGGGGCGAAAAACACTCAATCCCCCCCAGCAAGAACCTCATTCCACGCTTCTGCGGATGCAGACATGGATGAAGCACGGGACCCCTTCTCTTCCCAATCACAGGAAGATTCGATCAGGCCACAGAAGGGTGAGTCCCCACACTTCTCTCTATCCCCCTCCCATACATATCAGGGTGAGAGAATAGATGATGCAATCTCCCCAGCGTCCTCCATGGAGAGGAATATGGCTGAGATGGCTGAACTTGCCCTGAGCCAAAACAGCACAGCAAGTGAACAACCTCCCCCACCTCCAGCTCCATATTCAGGGGATTCTGTCCTCCTGGCTCGCTTCTCAGCACTTCTACAACAAGAACTGACCAAAGCATGTCAATCAATCACTGCTGAAATGAAACATGACTTTAATGACATAGGAGAGAGGCTAGATCAAATTGAATCTAAAATGGATGGCACAGTTCGGAGAGTCAACCAGAATTCAAACATGATATCCTCACTGCAGGAGCAGTTAGATGAAGCCAACGCCAAAATCGAGGATCAAGAAAATAGATCCAGGCGCCATAACTTCCGCATACGCGGATTACCAGAAACAGTAACTAATTTGGAAGAAGCAGTGCATACATTGATGCAAGATCTGATCCCTGACATCACGCCGCTGCACATGGAAATCGACAGAGTCCATAGAGCACTGACTGCTCCAAGACAAGATGGCCCCCCGAGGGATGTGATCGTCAACCCACACTTTTATAAAATTAAAGAGCAAATAATGACCGCAGCCCGCGGCAAAAATGAACTCAACCTTATGGGTCACCCAATACAGATTTTCGCGGACATTTCACAAATGACTATCCAAAAAAGACGGGCCCTGAAGCCATTACTAGCGCAGCTCACTAACCGCCAAATTAAGTATCGGTGGTCATTCCCTTTTCGCTTGTCATTTACCTTTAAGGGGAAAACACATTCCTTCACAAATTTTCCAGATGGGGAAGACATCCTTATGAGCCTAGGCTTAATCTCCAGAGAAACATCCTCCCCAAAATCTCTACCAGAATTGGATCGTGCAGTCTCACCCTTGTGGGAACAACAACGTTCACGATATTCCTCAAGAAGACGACACCCAGCAACAGGACCAGATGGTTGACGGATCTGAATACCCTATTGATCAACATTTCTTTTTTTTCCCTTTGCTCCTGCGGTGACAAATTCCATCGCAGCAAAGACCCCTTAGGGGACTTGGAACTCATATGGTTGGTTATGGTTTAACCAGTTTATCATGCCATTACAACATTAACGAGACTTCCTTATTTTTGGAGGCACATAGCCCCCTCCTCCCTCTCTCTTTTTTGAGAATTTTTGAGAATTTTTTGAGAATTTTTTGAGAGTTTTGAAAGTTTTTGAGAGTTTTGTTTGAAATCTATCTATTAATATCTGCTAGCTTAGAGTGCAGGTGTTACTAGTTCTATGCAAATAATACCTCAGTCCTGTTTAGTTAAACCTAGCGGGATTTAGGCCAATAGAAGATGTTAGTTCACTAATCTAGTTAGGATTCCCTCCTTACAGGAACAACATTCCATACAGAAAGAGCCGGGGCGAAACCGCATGCCACTTTCTAGCGAGCTTGCCGTCACCGATTGGGGTGGCGACAACCTTGCTCCACTAAACGGAGATTATGATCTCCAGGACCTTGAAATATATATCTATGATCTTATATCAGATGCTCATATATGTTTTTTCTAGGGTGACGGGTGGACAATGGTCCAGTTCATCCTACCCCAACATTGTTTTCTCATTTTCTTTTTCTTTCTCTTTTCTCCCCCTTCCCTCCCGGAGTGCACCCCAAAGTCCGAATAGTGAAGAATCATACCAAGAGACCCTCAGGCGGACGGAGTTGGCAGACATCTACAACAGGCAAGTACAGTCTGTCGAGCCATGATGTTAAGTTCACTAGTACACACATCTCATACTCGCATTTTAACACATAATGTTCAGGGCTTAAATTCCCCCACGAAACGCGCTAAGGCCTTTCAAAATTACTATAATATGAAAGCTGATATCCTACTCCTCCAGGAGACACATTTCTCACGCACTTCAGCCCCCCGTTACCTGAGTTCAAAATACCCCACTTTTTATTTGTCAAATGGACCAGATAAAAAGAGAGGAGTGGCAGTTTGTATTGCCAAGAGAGTTCCATTCACCCCAAACATGGCCATAAAAGACAAAGAAGGGAGATATATCATGGTTGTGGGTACAGTTAATGAAAGTGCTCTCACACTTATATCTTATTATGCGCCTAATACAGGTCAAGTAACATTTTTCGAAAATATGCTGAAAACCCTGCTCCCACATATACAAGGCAAAGTAATACTGGGAGGAGACAGCAATGTCTCTCTGGATCAAATATTGGACAGGTCTAATATACACAAACCTACCGTGAAACATATTCCCAAACAAGGCGTCAAACTAGCTCGGATGCTGTATTCTCATGACCTAGTGGACGTATGGAGAGACTTTCATCCCACAACCAGAGATTTTACACATTACTCCCTGGTCCATAAAACATATTCCCGTATAGACCATCTATTCATACAATCCGCATTACTGCCGTCGATTACTTCCGCTGAAATAGTTCCTATCTCATGGTCCGACCACTCACCAGTCCTAATGTCATTATCTGATCTTTGGACGAGACCTCAACCCTCATCATGGCGGCTTAATGCTTCTCTGCTAAATGACCCCATAATTTACGCTGAACTAGAGAAAGATATTCGGCAATATTTCATCGATAACCATCCTAGCGCCACGTCCCCCGGCACTAACTGGGCAGCACACAAAGCCACTATACGTGGTAGATTAATCCAAATAGCCTCTAGAAACAAGAGAAACAATATGCAAAAGATACAGCAACAGGAAGAAGAACTACATAAAATAGTCCAGGAACAAAAAGCTAATCCCCACTTAGACTTACGCCACAAAATAGATATAGCACGGTCAGCATTAAATTATAGTCTTACAACCAGAGCTGAAAAGTACCTCCGCTGGGCTAGACATCGTTTCTATACCAGGGGAGATAAACCTACGACCCTTTTAGCAAGGAAACTTACCCCCCGCCCATTTAATTCAGCCATGCCGAGAATTCGTACGAAAGAAGGGAAACACACTCAAAACCCCCAATTGATAACACAAGAATTTTCAAGATTTTTCACTAAATTATACAACAAACCTAATCCATTTCCAAAAACAAAAGCAGACGCTTTCTTTCATGATATCTCACTACCACAAGTCGCACGAGAACATGTAGAGTTAATGGAAGCAGACTTCACCGAGGGAGAAATTTTAGCAGCTATCAAAAGCCTGAACCCCTCAAAAGCCCCAGGCCCGGATGGCTTCACAGGCCAGTACTATAAAAAATACGCAGCCTTATTGACCCCGCATCTATGTTCCTTCTTTAACGCAGTAAGGAAAGGCGACACACTAAGTACATACGAAAATGAAGCCCTTATACAAGTCATTCCTAAACCGGGGAAAGACCATGGAGACCCAGCCAATTATCGCCCAATATCGCTAATTAATACAGACCTCAAATTAATGACCAAGGTGTTAGCGACCAGAATGAACACTTTCCTGCCCAATTATATTCACCCAGACCAGGTGGGGTTCGTTCCCGGCCGACAAGCCCCAGATCAAACCCGACGGGCCATAGATATCATATCAGCGCTTAACTCTAACTGGGACAATATTGGGACACGGAAGGGTATGCTACTCTCACTAGATCTTTGCAAAGCATTTGATTCGGTTACATGGGAATATATATATTATGCACTAAGGAAATACGGGTTTGGGCCCCATTTCCTAACAATATTACAGGCACTATACAATACACCTACGGCTAAAATTCAGATAAAAGGATATAAATCACACACAATAAACATACATAGAGGAACAAGGCAGGGATGCCCTCTGTCACCTATACTTTTCATTTTAGCATTAGAACCCCTAGCGATCAAAATTAGAAACAATAAGGACGTAAGAGGCATACATTGTGGAAATGGCGAGCAGAAATGTTCCCTGTTCGCCGATGATATCTTGATGTTCATCTCTTCACCGATCGTCTCTCTTCCCATTCTATTCCAAATCCTACGCCGCTTCTCGGTATTCTCGGGTCTTACAATTAATCACTCCAAATCCGAGGCCTTAAATCTCACGTTAGAACTAAAGACAGTCCAACAACTGCAAGCGTCATTCCAATTCAAATGGCAGAAAGATAAACTTCCATACCTAGGCATTTTTCTAACCCCCACCATACAGACCCTTTATAAAGCCAACTACCCCCCTATGTATGGGAGGTTGACATCAGATCTATCAAGGTGGGCTGCTAGTCCCCCATCATGGTTCGGCAGACTGTATTCCATAAAAATGAACCTTTTACCAAGATTGTTGTACTTGTTCAGGACCCTCCCGATTGCTATCAACCGATCTGATCTAGAGGTGTTTCAGAAAAAAATAATGAAATTCATATGGGGGAACACAAGACCTAGGGTGAACAAACTAACTCTCAATGCCCCCAAAACTAAGGGAGGCCTGGGAGTCCCTAACTTGATAAAATATTTCGAAGCAGCCCAATTGGCTCAATTAATTCGCTCCCACTCTGGAGCACCAGCCCCATCTTGGATGACAATGGAATCTGCCCCTTACCCCACAAAACCCATAAGCCATATGATGTGGCTTAATATGAAAGACAGACCAACCTTAATGTGTCCCACACTATCCTTCTCAATGAATCTGTGGGATAGACTACAAAAACCCTTTGCTTTCCGCTCAATACATTCCCCCATGGCCCCTTTGGCGGGGAACCCAGACTTCACCCCAGGTCTTAACCCCCAAAGCCTATCATGGTGGACCAACAAAGGTTTGATTCGCATTGCTGACATGTGTGATCATAAAGGTATACTATCGAAACAAGCACTAATAGAAAAGTTTCAACTACCCGATACAGAATTTTATCGTTATCTCCAGATAGCTCATTTCCTACATACTCTACAGCGTAGAACCGACATTTTATCTTCCACCCCAATGGAATACTTATGTAGGTCTTATGATAAACACAAAGGCCACATATCACTAATCTATAGCATTTTAATCTCCAAAACGGAGAAATTACCCTATATGCTAAGGTGGGAGCAGGATTTGGAGATAGCGATAGAGACTGATAAATGGTACAAAATGACACAGATGGCTTCGAAAGGCTATATTAACACCTCCCTGATAGAAGCAAACTACAAAGTTTTATTAAGGTGGTACATGGTCCCGTCGAGAATTGCAACATACATCCCCGATGCCTCTCCTTTATGTTTCAGAGGATGCGGCAAAGAAGGCACAATGTACCACACCTGGTGGACCTGTCCTAAGGTCAAACGATTCTGGATACGGATCTATAATTTCATATACTCACTGACCCAAGTCAATCTCACCAAATCCCCACAACAAGCTTTATTGGGAGATCCAGTAGAAGGAATACCTGGCCACACCAGGAAACTCATATCTTTTATATTCACAGCATCTAGAATTGCGATAGCGGGATCCTGGAAAAAATCCCTCGTTCCTTTTGAAATGGTCAAAGCAAAATTGACTTGGGTCATGATTAATGAACGCCTTACAGCGATTCTTCTAGATAAACAGAAGGCTTTTGATAAAATCTGGGAACCATGGTTATCCTATTTATCAACAGGTTTTGAAAATTAACGGACCCTGAGAGGGATCCCTTGGGGTGCACTCCACCCGAACTCCTCCCAAAACCCCTTCCTTTATATTCTTTCTTTTTCTGTCCCTTCCCCCTTTTCTACATTTCTCTCTGTTACCCCCACACTCTTCTACTCGCTGCTTTATTCTTTTAACAGCCTATGCAGGCCCTCCCACCTAAGATGTTATTATAAAAACAGATATGGAAGTTCTGAAATATAAGCAACAGGGGGGGGAGGTGTGGGGCTGGAGCCCCCGACCCACAGTAGAGACCCCACTTGGGGTGGGCGGTTGGGTCCCGGAGGCGCGCCTCCCCTCCACTCTATGTAGTAAAGCGATAAATAAAAGATTGGACCAAGGAATAAATATAACAAACAAAATATATACCCAAATGTAATGTGTTAGATTTACAGTTTGGATACACATGCAAGTTGTAAAAATCTGAGTGTATGGGTATGGACGTATAGATATCCCCATAGTTAAAAGAAATTATACATGACATGGAATGTTCATGGGAGTTCTGTAGACCTCATAGGCTGAAATACGTGGTTCTCCCCCCATCCTTCCCCCCCTCTTCCCTTCCTATTTGATTTTATACTGCATATGTTGTGCAATTTATACATGCTAATCTTTGTATTTTTTATATTATTCTCAATAAAAATTATTGGAAACAAAATGCAGCTGAGCTCTTGAGCATCTGTGGCATAAACTAATGCCGCGTACACACGATCGGCATTTCCGTCAGGAAAACCTTGGATAGTTTTTCCGACGGAATTCCACTCATGCTTGCCTTGCATACACACGGTCACACAAAAGTTCTCTGAACTTTCCATCGTCAAGAACGCGGTGACGTACAACACTACGACGAGCCAGTAAATGAAGTTCAATGGTTCCGAGCATGCGTCGAATTGTTTCCGAGCATGCGTCAAATTGTTTCCGAGCATGCGTCGAATTGTTTCCAAGCATGCGCAGGAATTTTGCACGTCAATTCCGCCAGCAAAAGTCCGATGGAGCATACACACAGTCGGAATTGACGACCAAAAGCTCACATCGGACTTTTGCTGGCGGAATTTCCGATCGTGTGTACAGGGCATATGTCTCACAAAGACTTCAACCAATATAAATCTTCCCTCCAAAAATACAATTCTTGCTGCCAAGCCTATTTTATCACTCTCATTAAAAGCTTCTCATTCCATCCCTATCAACTCTTCTCTACCTTTAACTCTCTACCTCGTCCTTCACCTACTAACTCACTCACTGCCTAGGACTTCGCCAATCACTTCAAACATAAGATGGATACAATTCGTGAGGAGATCTCCAATGCACAGATACCTTCTCCACTTAACTCCAAGTCCACAGGTAGAACCATTCAACCCTGCTACTATAGATGAGGTTGCTAACCTTTTTTCTAATGCCCACCTAACCACCTGTCCCCTGGACCCTGCTCCCTCACAAATGCTACGTTCACCCTCTGGCTCCATTCTACACTCTCTAACCCACATCTTCAATCTCTCCCTCTCTTCTGTCATCTTCCCCAACTCTCTAAAACATGCTCTAGTCACCCCCATACCTAAAAAGCCCTCACTGGACCCCGCCAATCTTAACAACCTATGCCCCAACGCCTTATGCCGCGTACACACGACCGGACTTTACGGCAGACTTTGCCCGGCGGACTTTTCAACGGACTTTACGACTGACTTTCTGAATGAACGGACTTGCCTACACACAATCCACCAAAGTCCGTCGAATTCGTACGTGATGACGTACGACCGGACTAAAACAAGGAAGTTCATAGCCAGTAGCCAATAGCTGCCCTAACGTGGCTTTTTGTCCGTCGAACTAGCATACAGACGAGCGGACTTTTCGACCGGACTCAATTTCGATGGATTGATTTAAAACATGTTTCAAAGCTAAGTCTGTCCAACTTTTTAGAAAACAAAGTCCGCTGGAGCCCACACACGATCTAATTGTCTGATGAAATCCAGTCCGCCGGGCAAAGTCTGCCGTAAAGTCCACTCGTGTGTACGCGGCATAACTCTTCTTTTCCTCCAAACGTCTGGTCTACAACTGACTGAGTGACCATCTGACTGAGAACAAACTTCTTGATCCCCTTCAGTCTGGATTTCGCCTTCAAACACTCCACGGAAGCTGCTCTACTTAAACTCACAAATGACCTACTAAGGCCTATAACCAATAGACACTCTTCTGTACTACTCCTCCTGGACACCCCCCTCCCTCACTGAGCTACAAGAAAATGGAGGACACCCCCCTCTGAACTTCAAGGGAATGGAGGACACCCCTCCCCCTCTTTTCTCAGCTACAAGAAAATAGAAGACACCCCTCCCGCTTTCTTCCACTTCCCCTTTCTCTGATCTAGAAGAAAATGGAGGACACCCCCCCTCCCCATGGATACACTGTATATAAAGGAGGAAGATCTTTATCAATTAACACATTTCTTTTAAATAATGAGAAGTCATTGTGTCATTACAGGGAGATTGAATTCCTGAGCTGCAAGAAAATGGAGGACACCCCTCCCTCTTTCGGAGCTACAAGAAAATGGAGGACACTCCTACCTCTCTCTGAGCTACAAGAAAATGGAGGATACCTCTCCCCCCTCTGAGCTACAAGAAAATGGAGGACCCCCTGACCTACAAGAAAATGGAGGAAACGCCTCCTCCTCTTTAAGCTACAAGAACATGGAGGACACTCCTCCCCCTCTCTGAGCTACAAGAAAATGCAGGATACCCCACCCCTATCTGAGCCACAAGAAAATGGAGGACACTCCTCCCCCTCTCTGAGCTATAAGAAAATGAATGGAGGATACCTCTCCCCTTCTCTGAGCTACAAGAAAATGGAGGACACCCCCTCTGAGCAACAAGAAAATGGAAAAAACTCTTCCCTCTCTTTGAGCTACAAGAAAATGGAGGATACCCCACCCCCTATCTGAGCTACAAGAAAATGGAGGACACTTCTCCCCCCTATCAGAGCTACAAGATAATGGAGGACACCCCCCCCCAAGCTACAAGAAAATGGAGGAAACACCTCCCCTTCTCTGAGCTACAAGAAAATGGAGGAAACTCCTCCCCTTTTCTGAGCTACAAGAACATGGAGGACACCCCTCCCCCTCTCTGAGCTACAAGAAAACAGGCGATGCCCCTCCTCCACCTCCCTTTGTCACATGGAGCTGCAGTCAGACTGAGACAGACAAGAAGTTGAAGGAGAAACTTCCAGATGGATTGGGTAAGATGGGGACTATGGAGGGGAGTGCAGGGGAGACACTGGGATGGGGGACCATGGAGGGGAGTACAGGGGGGACCCTGGGATGGGGGACCATGGAGGGGAGTACAGGGGGGACACTGGGATGGGGGGCCATGGAGGGGAGTACAGGGGGGACACTGGGATGGGGGGCCATGGAGGGGAGTACAGGGGGGACACTGGGATGGGGGACCATGGAGGGGGGTACAGGGGGGACACTGGGATGGGGGACCATGGAGGGGAGTACAGGGGGGACCCTGGGATGGGGGACCATGGAGGGGAGTACAGGAGGGACACTGGGATGGAGGACCATGGAGGGGAGTACAGGAGGGACACTGGGATGGGGGACCATGGAGGGGAGTACAGGAGGGACACTGGGATGGGGGACCATGGAGGGGAGTACAGGAGGGACACTGGGATGGGGGACCATGGAGGGCAGTACAAGGGGGACACTGGGATGGCAGACCATGGAGGGGAGTACAGGGGGGACACTGGGATGGGGGACCATAGAGGGGAGTACAGGGGGGGACACTGGGATGAGGGACCATGGAGGTGAGTACAGGGGGGGCACTGGGATGGGGGACCATGGAGGGGAGTACAGAGGGGACACTGGGATGAGGGACCATGGAGGGGGGTACAGGGGGGACACTGGGATGGGGGACCATGGAGGGGAGTACAGGGGGGACACTGGGATGGAGGACCATGGAGGGGAGTACATGGGGGACACTGGGATGAGGGACCATGGAGGGGAGTACAGGGGGGACACTGGGATGAGGGACCATGGAGGGGAGTACAGGGGGGACACTGGGATGAGGGACCATGGAGGGGAGTACAGGGGGGACCCTGGGATGGAGGGCCATGGAGGGGAGTACAGGGGGGACACTGGGATGGGGGAGTACAGGGGGGGGACACTGGGATGGGGGACCATGGAGGGGAGTACAGGGGGGGGACACTGGGATGGGGGGACCATGGAGGGGAGTACAGGGGGGCACTGGGATGAGGGACCATGGAGGGGAGTGCAGGGGTGACACTGGGATGGGGGCCATGGAGGTGGGTACAGGGGGGGACACTGGGATAGGGGACCATGGAGGGGAGTACAGGGGGGACACTGGGATGGGGGACCATGGAGGGGAGTACAGGGGGGACACTGGGATGGGGGGCCATGGAGGGGAGTACAGGGGGGACACTGGGATAGAAGGCCGTGGAGGGGAATGCAGGGGGGACACTGGGATTGGGGCCATGGAGAGGGGGACACTGGGATAGGGGACCATGAAGGGGAGTACAGGGGGACACTGGGATGGAGGGTAGTACAGGGGGGACACTGGGATGGGGGGGCATGGAGGGGAGTATAGGGAGGACACTGGGATGGGGGACCATGGAGGGGCGGGATGGGGGACCATGGAGGGGCGTACAGGGAGAACACTGGGATGGGGGACCATAGAGGGGAGTACAGGGGGGGACACTGGGATGGGGGACCATGGAGGGGAGTACAGGGGGGACACTAGGATGAGGGACCATGGAGGGATGTACAGGGGGGGGACACTGGGATGGGGGACCATGGAGGGGAGTACAGGGGGGACACTGGGATGGGGGGCCATGGAGGGGAGTACAGGGGAGACACTGGGATGGGGGGCCATGGAGGGGAGTGCAGGGGGGACACTGGGATGGGGGACCATGGAGGGGAGAGCAGGGGGGACACTGGGATGGGGGCCATGAAGGGGGGTACAGGGGGGGACACTGGGATGGGGGACCATGAAGGGGAGTACAGGGGGGGACACTGGGATGGAGGGGAGTACAGGGGGGGACACTGGGATGGAGGGGGGTACAGGGGGGACACTGGGATGCAGGGGAGTACAGAGGGGGACACTGGGATGGGGGACCATGGAGGGGAGTACAGGGGGGACACTGGGATGGGGGGCCATGGAGGGGAATACAGGGGGGACACTGGGATGGGGGACCATGGAGGGGAGAGCAGGGGGGACACTGGGATGGGGGCCATGAAGGGGGGTACAGGGGGGGACACTGGGATGGGGGACCACCATGAAGGGGAGTACAGGGGGGGACACTGGGATGGAGGGGAGTACAGGGGGGGACACTGGGATGGAGGGGGGTACAGGGGGGACACTGGGATGCAGGGGAGTACAGAGGGGGACACTGGGATGGGGGACCATGGAGGGGAGTACAGGGGGGGGCACTGGGATGGGGGGCCATGGAGGGGAGTACAGGGGGGACACTGGGATGGGGGGCCATGGAGGGGAGTACAGGGGGGGGCACTGGGATGGGGGGCCATGGAGGGGAGTACAGGGGGGGCACTGGGATGGGGGGCCATGGAGGGGAATACAGGGGGGACACTGGGATGGGGGACCATAGAGGGGAATACAGGGGGGACACTGGGATGGGGGGCCATGGAGGGGAATACAGGGGGGATACTGGGATGGGGGGCCATGGAGGGGAGTACAGGTGGGACACACACACAGATCACCTACCCTACTTCACACACAGATGACATACCCTCCCCCTCCTTCACACACAGATCACATACCCCCCCCATAGTAAGCACTCATCCGATCTCCTCTGAGGAATGAAGCCGGAAGAGGGGACGATTTCCTCTCCTCCAGTGTCAGTGATGTCCAGTACAGCCGGGGAACCATCTCATCAAACACTATCTGACCTTCATTAGCTGCTATGAAAGGCACCGGAGACATCGGGGGTCTAATAGGCCCTTGGAAGCTCCATAAAGAGTACTTGTCATTGTCCAAAGCTATCATGAGATGTATTGTTCACACCTTGTGAGATCAGTAAAGTTAAATAAAAAAGAAAGTGTAAATGATATACAAATGTAAATGCACACATATGTAGATGGAGATTGCACCCTACATGTGAGGAATCACTGCAAACATCACAGTGATAATAATTCTAGGCCCATTATTCATCATTTAACTCTAAACTGATAACCTGTAAAGGACCTTTAAAGCTTCAAAATACAACAAACAAAACTTCCCAGCTCACTTCCCAGCCAGCCTGCAACACAATGATCCACTTACCTTCCACCCTATAACATGTTTACTGCTACAAGGTGGCAGCTGTGCACCAGATTACTTATATATATGTGATCCCACACTTCCGGGTAGGGTGTGGATGTGGGAGCAGCCCATCGGTGGGTGCACGGTACTCAATGTCCTCCGGTACCCACCGATCATCAGGCAGAGACACAGAACGGAGCTCTACCGATGTAAACAAGGCAGATGACCGTTCTGACTGGGGGGGAGTGGATTTTGTCTATGCATATGTAGCAGAATACATATTGGCCTGAACTGCAAAAAATAAAACCCGCAGAGGTGATCAAATACCACCAAAAGAAAGCTCTATTTGTGGGGGAAAAAAAAGGACATTTTTATTTGGGTACAATGTCACACGACCGCGCAATTGTCAGTTAAAGTAACGCAGTGCCGTATCGCAAGAAATGGCCTGATTATCTAGGGGAGTAAATCTTAAAGAGGACAAGTGGTTAAAAAAGTGTAAAAAAATGAAATATGAATGTAAATGCACACAAACAAAACTTCCCAGCTTACTTACCAGCCTGCATCAAAATGTATAGAGTTCAGACTGCAGGTAATAGTGGGGGGGGGGGGGGTTAGTTGTGGCCACTGGAGCTTACATATATATCAGTAAATGTGTGCAATGTGTAATCCCCCCCTCCCGCCCCCGGCCTTAATGTGATCTGTTAGATGCGGTCAGTTCCATATGTTGCAGGCTGGCTGAATGTTTCACTTTAAGTATCTAGAAGAAATCCCTGCTCCTGGCTGAAAGAGATTTTTAATTTTTTTGGTTTGTTTTTTTCATGTTCCCCAGGGCAGTGCCCATTCCCCATGCTGTTTTTTGACACCTCCATGCCTATTAGCCCAGGAAATGGGTATTTGTAATTTGACAGATTCGGCTTCCATCGATTTCTTTATTTCATTGGGATCCAAGTTCGGCATCCAAACTTCTTTAAAGTTTCATAAACTCCATTCCACCCGAACCCAGGGCAGCTCACCTCATCACTAATAGCAACAACCCGACCAGTGTGTGGGGGCAAATCATCCAATCCACAAACTCCGTGACATGGTCATCAATGACATTCCTGATCCCCATAGTGGAGGAGACCGAGAGAGATCTACTTCATCATCACTCCTTCTGGATCCACACCTTACATACGAAGAACCCCGGGGGGCTTCATACTGATTTATCACTATCGTGCTTCTTACCAGAACCTCGTTTCCTTCATATCTGCTTCTACCTTCATTTCATTTCTTTTTTTCATACACACAACTTGCTGATATTCACACAATTACATTATATGTTCTCTGTCTCTCCAGTCACCTGACCTCACATACCAATCACTTCTCTTTATTTTTCTTCGTTATTTTCATTTTATTTTGCTGCTTCGGTTGTTCCCCAACAGTTAAATATGGACAGCATGAATTCCCAAGGGGAATGTGTTTTGTCCTTTTTATTGTGGTCTTTTCAAATTTTCTTGTCTTCTTTTGCCTTTTTTTGTTTTTCAACTTTTTATTTATTTTTCTGTGCTGTTTTATGCTTTTTAGCTAATTGGAACAGTGCCATCTAGTGTCTGCACTCCATACTGCACCCTCTGTATTAATCTGCCCCGTGTCACTTCCTGTTTCGTGTCACTTCCTGTCCCTACAACACTTCCTGTTTTCAGTTATTTTGCATCCTGTTCCAACAGGCTGAACAGATTCTCCATCCTGAACACACGGCCACCATAGGGACAGCATGGGATTTTCTCCATGTCAGATCAAGTAAGTCTGACGGATATCCTATTCATGGTACAGGGCTCCTGCCCCTGCTATAGACACATTAATGTGACCTGTGATCGGCTCTTCCTCCTTGCGGTGAATGATAAGGATATACCTGTGTATGTATACTCCAATCCTGTACATACTGCCCACTTTCATACACTTTATACTCCTCTCCTGTCATACCCTCCACACTCCTCTCCTGTACATACCGCCCAGTTTCATACCCTCCACACTCCGCTCCTGTACATACCGCCATATCTGCCATACCCTCCACACTCCTCTCCTGTACATACTGCCCTCTGCCATACCCTCCACCCTTTCATACACCCCTCTCATGCCCTTCAAATTCCTCACTTGCACATCCTCTCCACCATCATACCATCTGCAACCCCGCTCTTGCATCTATTACCTACAGTCATACCATACCTCTTAAATTGTGGCCTAACTCAATGGCTTACAGACTGTCCAGACACTTTTTAAATATCCTTGGCTATAGTTTTGAAGATAATACACTAGATTTCATTTCAAGATAAACCCCGATTCATTTCTCCTTCTCTAATTCCATCCTAACAATGAGGTGTGCATGCAGTCACTAATGTATTTCTGGCTTTTGTCTCTCAGGCACTCTAATGTTCGATTCAAGATCAAACCTGCACCATCTGACCCTATTGTTTGCAGTTTAGCCAAGTTAATATCATACTGTCCAGCCACCAACAGTTACCATTGTCTTTCAGATAATACACTCTAATTTGTATTTTAGGATAAAAAACCTCTCTTGCCTCTACCTTTTTAGGTTGTGGCTTAACCAAGCAGCTTGCATACAATTCATCCACTCTTATGCCCTGTACACACGGTCGGACATTGATCGGACATTCCGACAACAAAATCCTAGGATTTTTTTCCGACGGATGTTGGCTCAAACTTGTCTTGCATACACACGGTCACACAAAGTTGTCGGAAAATCCGATCGTTCTAAACACGGTGACGTAAAACACGTACGTCGGGACTATAAACGGGGCAGTGGCCAATAGCTTTCATCTCTTTATTTATTCTGAGCATGCGTGGCACTTTGTCCGTCGGATTTGTGTACACACGATCGGAAATTCCGACAACGGATTTTGTTGTCGGAAAATTTTATAGCCTGCTCTCAAACTTTGTGTGTCGGAAAATCTGATGGAAAATGTGTGATGGAGCCTACACACGGTCAGAATTTCCGACAACAAGGTCCTATCACACATTTTTCGTCGGAAAATCCGACCGTGTGTACGGGGCATTATACTGTATATCCCTGACTGTTGCCTCACAAAAAATACACTCCAATTTGTATTCAAGAAAAAAAAATGTCCCTCTTTAAAGTAATGAATATCAGAGATATTGCTCTACACCAACTAATTGCTTAGGTGAATGGTCACAATATTTCAGCTTGAAGGGTAAATTTAAATTTTACACTCTTGCCTTCTCAGTTTTTGTATTACAAATGTTGTATAATATATGCAGCAACTTCAATTGATTTGTATTTGTTTGATTAAAATAAATACAAATTATTGTTTAAAAAAAAAAAAATGTCCCTCTTAAATGACAGGCCAATTAATCGGCTTATCCAGCCTATAACATGTTTCTGGCTATTTGTCTCATCTATAATACACGGTAATGTTTATTTCCAGATAAAACCTGCCTCATCTCAATCTTTTTAGTTGTGGCTTATACAATCTGCTTACATACCGTCCTGCCACTCTAAAATATTTCTGGCAATTAGAACTCAGATAATACAACCTAATACTGTATTTATTTCAAGATAAAACCTGCCTCTTTTTTTTTTTCTTCTTCTCCCCTTCATTGAGCATCTTACAACGTGTCTAGACACTATAAAATATTTGTAACTATTCACAGATAATACACTCTAGCTTGTGTTTTTCAAGATAAAACCTGCCTCATTTCACCCTCCCGAAAAAAAAAAAAAAGCTGCTTGTATACTGTCCAGCTATGCTAAACAATTCCTGGTTATAAGATTTGATTAAAACAGAGAGGTGATAAGGGCGCTCTGGTGGAGGTGGGTAGCTGGTCAGAGGGATGATAGTGATGAGATAGCACTTCTGGCAGCACTTTGGTTAGAGGAGAAGCAACTCTGAAGATATAAAAAAGGAAAAGAAAGGCGCCTCTAAGTGAAGTATGTCAAATTTAATAAAGTGCACAAAGGGTTAAAAGCACTTACAAGATTGTTGAGTGTTAAAAGACATGATAAAATCAGGAGTCCTCATCTGTGGCATGTGTCCATCCTCAGCACGGTGGTAGAGAGCAGTGTAGAGCCGTCCAGCAGCTGTAAAGCGTTCTCATGCGTGTTGGAAAGAGGAGGCAGCAGGGAAGCCTGTATTCACTGCGGGACATACAAGGCTGATGGTGTCAGTGTAGAGAAGGGGTTGGTAACGCGTTTCGGAGCATGTGCGGCTCCTTCGTCAGACCCCTTGTCTGATAAAAATCAGATGTGTAAAACGCAACAAATGTGAACAAACATATAATGCGTTCATAGACAAATCAGCGTGTCTGTTCCACTATCAAAAGCATATATCTCATTACCCTCGATAGGAAACATAATAGTCCTGTTTCACCAAACACTTTGTTGTGCAAAATTTGACCCCCAGATTTTGGTGGGTCTTGCCCAATAAAGAACAAGTTTTTTCTAGCGCCACACTTTATTTGCACTATTTACTCACAATTTGTCTGATTGTTGTGTTGGCTGCTTCTTGCACCTTGAATTGGCGCATTATTACTTTTTGGTATCTCTTATATTATGTGATTAGGCAAACACACCTGTGTTCAGGGCAGGCCCGCAGATCATGAGTAAAGTTTGGGTGCCAAATTTGAATTCCACTGAGTAAAGTCTGAGAGCTGAATGATAATACTCAGTTCTGGCTAATAGGCAAGGAATAGTCAAACAAATGGCACTGTCACAAGTTACCCTGCAGTTTCCTGCCTGTGTATTACTGTCGGCAGTGCTTTTTCTACCCCTTTTCTTTCACGTGTGGTTTGGCTATGCTCACCTATGGGCATCGCATGCTATTTTGTGGGCTTTTATTTCCTCCCCTTCCATCACTCCCTGGCTCGCCTCATAGTTTTCTTGCCTATATAAGACATGCTCAGTGTAGGCCACATTACTTGAGCAACTTCACAGTTTGCTCCAAGTCCATCCTCCTCATCAGCAAAGAAGAGGGGGGGGGGGAGCGTTGTAGCAACCCGGGTGGGACTTTAAACGAGGCACACATGGTGTGTGCCTCTATCCCTGGTACAAGACAATAATTAAAAAGGGGGTTTTTTGGGACTTTGATTGAGGTACAAGACGTGGTGAAAAAGTGTTTAAAAGAGATCACATGTTTATTAACATGGAAAGTATATACACATATGGGTCATAGGATTGCGCATAGGTACAAAATACAGCATGCACATAAGAGACATAATAATCATATCAACTTGGAAACACATGACAATATGGCAGTGCATATATCTAACATGGTACGTCAAGGATGCGACATAGTGTCATCTTATAAATACATGGCAATAATAGAGATCAATGAGCAATTCCCATGAGTACATATATATAGCACAATGGTGGAAGCGACATATAATGGCAAGATATCAATGAGTAAGGGCATGATTCTTCAAACTTGGTTGGTTGCTGGTGGAAGTGTATGTAGACATCCTCGATTTCCCGACGCGTTTCATGTTTGTACACTCATCAGGGGCGGATGCTCCCAAGTATCTAGAGAAAATAGAATGTTCAGTCTAGTGTAGCACTAGTGATAGTAAAACAGAGGCAAATAAGCCCATCCTAAGTACTTACGTATAAAAACTGGTAAACAAAGAGGGTTTGTAGAGTATGGGACCAAGGCCAGCAGAAAAATGTCCATCCCAGAAGCTGGGGTATTGTGGTGCAGCATGCAGCTGAGGCGTATTGCACAGGGCTACCGAAAAGGGGGGGGGGAGTGATATGCTCCAGATCATATGCCATGAAAAGCCAAGGATACAAAGAACTGACATGTGATCTAGTTGAAATAGATAAGAAATCCACATTAGGTATGGTGTTACCACTAGAGGGATATAATGGCATGGTAACTAGTATTGAAATTACCTTAGTGGCAAGATGGAGAGGTGGAGGATCCCTGTGTCATATAACGTATGACTCACTATGAGAGTCATGGCTGTGTGGGAGCGGCGTGTTAAGTACACACCGTACAGCTGCACGATGGCTCCTACCAACGTCACGCAGCGCAGCACGTGCAGGGAGGGGCTCCGGCCTAGGCGGTGAGCTCTGCCTCTGCCTCCGGTCGGGGCTGAACCTCCCCATTGTGGCAGCTAGAGTGGTAATGACTGCGCCCCACGCGGCGACGCGCGTAGTGACACCACGCGTGAGGCACGTAGCGTGGCGTCGATATGCCATGGATCCCGTCCAAGTCCCCCGAACTGTCCGCCTCACTGGGCGGAAAGGAGGGGGAAGGGGAGGGGATACAGCGCATCGCAGCTTCCGGAATAGGACAGTGACGGAGGCCTATGGTACCAAACAATGCAAGATATAAGTGACCAAATAAAGAAAATCTTTAAATAAAGGAATTGTCAAAAACAGTCTCTTGTCATTTTTGACAGTTTTTTTGTGAAATGGTAGGGGTACTTTTGTACCCCCTTACCATTTCACACAGGTGGGAGGGCCGGGATCTGGGGGTCCCCTTGTTAAAGGGGGCTTCCAGATTCCGATAAGCCCCCCCGCCCGCAGACCCCCACAACCACCGGCCAAGGGTTGTGGGGATGAGGCCCTTGTCCTCATCAACATGGGGACAAGGTGCTTTAGGGGGGACCCCAAAGCACCCTCCAAATGTTAAAGGCATGTGGCCTGGTACGGTTCAGGAGGGGGGGGACGCTCTCTCATCCCCCCCCTTTTCCTGCAGCCTGCCAGGTTGCATGCTCGGATAAGGGTCTGGTATGGATTTTTGGGGGGACCCCCACGCCAATTTTTTTTTTTTTATTTTGGCGCGGGGTTCCCCTTAGGTTTGGTAGGAATTTTGAGGGGGACCCCTATGTCATTTTTTTTTTATTTTGGCGCGGGGTTCCCCTTAATATCCATACCAGACCTGAAGGGCCTGGTATTGAATTTAGGGGGACCCCCACGTCATTTTTTTTTTTAAATTTTGGTTCGGGGTTTCCCGGTGGGGAATTCCCATGCCGTTTTTATCAATGAACTTTTATGTGTATTGTCGGACCGGCAATTCATTATAGCCGCGAGTAGTTTTAAATGACTTTTTTCCTTTGAAATATCATTTTGCTGTCAGACTGTTCTAAACACGGGAAACATGCGCCCCTTTACAGCCATACTATAGACACCCCCCAGGTACGAAATTTAAAGGAAAATTACACTTTTATTGTTTGACTTTAAGCATTATTAAAATCACTGCTCCCGAAAAAACAGCAGTTTTTAAAACTTTTTTTTGCATTGTTCCATGCAAACACTTTTTATTACAATACCATGCATATAAGCCTTTAAAATTAGCACTTTTGATTTCTCCCATAGACTTTTAAGGGGTGTTCCACGGCATTCGAATTTGCCGCGAACACAACGAATTGTTCGCTGTTCGGAGAACTGGCGAACAGCCGATGTTCGAGTCGAACATGAGTTCGACTCGAACTCGAAGCTCATCCCTAATCAGCACTATCCAAGACCCTTTAGCCCACCCAGTCACCAGACAACACCAGTCTTTGAGTGGCAAACAACAAACTCATTTATTATCACACATGGACACAACAGATAAAATAACTCAGAGACACTTTTCCCCCCACCCTTGGAAAACAGGGAGGGTTAGACTGTCCAATGACAATAGACACACAGGTCAGGTGTGTTCAAACTTCTCCTCAATAAACAGTCTTAGCAGGGGGCTGCTGGAGGAATCCCCCCTCCCTCCATAGAGATAAACATCCCATAATATCCAGAGCAGACAGACACAATAGAACATTTGAATACAGCCACACTCTAACCGATCACAGTAAAGAGTCCACAACAAAATGAGACAATATATACATATATACAAGATTGAGTCCGATTAGCACAGGTCAGACTGGATTTCTCATTCACCTCACAAAGAGTATTGTTCCCTTAAAATCCAGGGCCCATAATTGGTAGGCAAGAGTCTTGCATTCAGTCCTCTCCAAAAGCCTCTGTCCCGGCTAGGTCTGTCACAGTGGTCAGCGTGTCAGAGGGATCTACATTGCTAGATACGATGATTAATTATTAATGTATTGGGAGCCGGATGTCTGGGAGCCCCCCTTTTTTAAAGGGGGCTTCCAGATTATGATAAATCCCCCCCCCCTCCAGACCTGTGGGGAAGATACCTTGTTCCCTTCAACACAGGAGCATAGTCCTTTTTACTAAGGGGCTTAGAAGCGTACCCTTCCCATGTTGAGGGCATGTGGCCTGGTATGCTTCAGATGGAGGGTGAATGTTTGCTGATCCCCGTTTTCTGGCCGCCTAACTGTATGCATAGATAAGGATCTGCTATGGATTTCTTGGGGGGGGGGGGGGTCTCTCTTACAATTAATACCAGACCCTCCTCAAGGATAAGGAGCTGATATGGATGTTGAGGGGAATCCCTGACGCTTTGTATTTTTTTTTCTTTTTAATGTCACTTTTGCTTTTCTACATTCTACACCAGTGGTCATTAACCCTGTCCTCAGGGTCTACTAACAGGCCAGGTTTGCAAGATAGCTGAAATATATCACAGGTGATATAATTTGCTGCTCAATGATTGCAGTATTCTAGTCTGCATCTCCCCAAGGTAATACATAAAACCTGGCCTGTTAGTGGGCCCTGAGGACAAGGTTGATGACCACTGATCTACACCATATGCCTTTTCACAGGTAGGTTTTAGGCATCACTCAAGCATGTCCTTCAAAGGAATTTTGTATTTTTAATGTTTCGCTTTAAGACTTAACAACGTTGAGCAGTTTGTTTATTATTTTTTAACTTTTTGGCTTAGAAAATGGAGAGAATTAACTTTCAAGATTTGCCTCCTGTTGACTCCAATGGAATATGCAAGTCTGCAATTATTGGATTTTTAGACGCCGAACATACCTGCAAATTGAACCCAATCACCTTCATCCATTACTATGCAGCACAATGCTTTGAATGGGAATAAAGAACGAGTTTCTCCTGTAGAAAGTATTTTAAAAACTTTCAGGTTTACCAGTCAATGGGAATAATATAGTGTCCTCACTAAATTAAAAAAAAGAAATATTTCAAACATGGATAATATTGTACAAATTCTTTCTATGTATTTAATATATCTAATAATGTTAGAAATAGAAACCAACTTTATTCAGCCCTTTACATAGAATTCTGACTTTTATGTATTTATTTTTACAGGTGGATTAATGAACCATGTTTCCAGTCATGTTGGTCTTCATAAATACTAGGAAGTCACATGGGAAACAAGCCACATGGGTGTCTTAAGTGACTGAAAGAGTTTATTGCAGTTCACTGGAGGATTCACACAGGACACAAGACATATCAGTGTTGTAAATGGTTTGGATACTCTTCAACATTGATCCAGCCTCAGAGGACAACAGCAGAGAAGTAACTTCAGTGTTCTGGAAGTGACTACAGCTTTATAGTAAAGTCCAACCTATTTCAGAAGAAATTTCATTTTTGGATTGTGATAAAGGTTTTACCGTGAAGGGAAAGTCTGTCACACATCAGGTTCACAATGGAGGAGAAGCCATTTCAGTGTTCTGAGTGCGACAAATCTTTTACAAACAAGTCAAATCTTATGAAACACCAGATAGTTCACACTGGAGAGAAGCCATTTGAGTGTCCCGAATGTGATAAAACGTTTACACAGAAAAGTAATCTTAACTTACACATGAGCATTCATACCGGAGCAAAGCTGTTTCAGTGTTCAGATTGTGGCAAAGATTTTAGAGTGAAGGCAAATCTTATCACACACCAGAGGATTCACACTGGAGAGAAGCCATATCAGTGTTCTGAATGTGACAATGCTTTCACATCAAAGTCACAGCTTAGCAGACACCAGAGGAGTCACACTGGAGAGAAGCCGTATGAGTGTTCTGAATGTGATAAAGCTTTTATAACCAAGATCAGGCTTAACAAACACCAGAGAATTCACACTGGAGAGAAGCCATATCATTGTTCTCAATGTGACAAAGCTTTTACAGTGAGAGAACACCTTATCAAACATGAGAGGGTCCACACTAGAGAGAAGCCATTTCAGTGTTTTGTGTGTAATAAAGATTTTGCAGATAAGTCACACCTTATCAGACACCAGAGGATTCATACCGGAGAAAGGCCATATCAGTGTTCAAAATGTGATAAAGCTTTTACAACCAGGGAACACCTTATCAAACATGAGAGGGTCCACACTGGGGAGAGGCCGTATCAGTGTTCTGAATGCAACAAAGCTTTTACACAGAAGGCAATCCTTATCAGACACCAAAGGGTACACACTGGGGAAAGGCCGTATCAGTGTTCTGAATGTGATAAAGCATTTAAGCAGAAGACCGATCTTGGCTCACACCAATGGGTTCACATTAAAAAGAGGCCAAATCAGAGTTCAGAATATGACAAAGCTTTAACAACCCAGAGAGAGCTCGTTTCACACCAAAGTGTCCACACTGGAGACAATTTGACAATTTTTTTGGAGAATCATTAATGACTGAAATATGTTTCTTTATGATTTTCATCTTTATCTTTTTTATGAAGCCTTGGCTGAACATGTAAGGAATTTACATGATTCACTAACTGATCTGTATTCCCAAATGCTTCCTTGATTGCCAAATCCTGAGCTGATACCTTACAGAACTGCCTCAGTACCAGAGACTGGATAGTGGTCGAGTGCAATCTTGCCAAGACTCTGAATTCTCAGAGGGAGAGTCCTTTTTCTGGGTTCGGCTGTCTATTGCTACAGTACATCAGTCATTCTGGAGAGCTCCAGGCTAAGCCCACCATCCGGTTACGTTTCACTTTCCCTACCATGATCCATGCCTTCTTTCCAAGTTCCAGGCCCTCTAATGGATGACAGCTTTGCAGATAGGTCTTCGGCTGGGACACAAGGGAGGGAGAAGTCTCTGCTCAGCGAGAATTTACCGTCAACTGGTTTAGGACTTCCAACACCGAGTTGCTGCTGTTTTGCTGTTTTCTGCTGTTGCATCAGAAAGTACCCCTTAAATCCAACTGGCCACTTGTATTTCATCCAGTTGTCCAAGAGTCCAAGTCCAAGAGATTCCATCAGATGAAGATTGGATGTCCATATTATCTTATTTCTTTGTCCAGCTATTGCTCATCTCCATAGTCCAATCAAACAATACAACTGCAAGAGATCTGAGCTTACAAACTGATGAAATTCTGGGGAGCTGAAATTCCTCTGATTGATTCGTCCACTCAGACTCTGAGTGGACAAATCTAATTTTTGGGTAAACTTTGTATTGTGAAGAACACTTTTTGACCCTGGAAACATTACGATGTTTTGATTACTGTATAATGCTGGCCCTAAAGTGTAACTATGGGCAAAGTTAATAATTACACAAAAGCTTCAATCTGACATTAACCACTTTAGTCCCCGAGCATTTCTCTCACTAAACTCCTTGAGTCCCAGATTGTTTTTTTTTTAATTTTAGTGATGAATCAGTTCTACACATTTATACCTTTTACCATTTATAGTCTGTCCAAATGTACTATACATCAGTTTTTCGGGACAAATAGGGCTTATATTTGGTAGGAAACCTGGGTACATGTATTTTTACTCCCTTTGTCTTTATTGGGAATACATAATAAAAAAATAAGTATTTTCCTGTCATTTCTCCCAATTATGTAGTTTTTGTACTCCTGTACTTCTGCAATATAATAAAATCTGTGGATTACAATATCATATCGCTTAGCTTAAAGTGAATGTCTGCATTTTACTTTAGGAGAGCTTTATTCCCCTTTTGACACTACAACGTGATGCACACAATGTCCGTGTAAATTGTTGAAGTAACATTAAGTTGTGTTGATATGGACACAACGTGGCACAATGATGGGATCGTGATTGAGATAGAATACACATATACTATATATACAGTATTAGTCATTTTTTTCCACACTTTATTTTCTCTTGGCGAGTCTGGAAACATAACCCCTCCCCCATCCCCACCAGATATCTGTACAGCAGCAGGTCACTTCTAACAATTGTCTATTGCTGGCTGCAACTAGAAGTGACCTATTTCTGCAGTAGGAGGAAGAACAGAGCTACAACAGATCTGTCCCCACCCTGTATGGAATGTGATGTCCTGACACCACTTGTGACATCACTACACTCCCAATGTAAACAGAACATTGAAGCATTCTGTTTTATTTTGCTTTTGGAGCCTGCTCCTATAGAGTGATCTGTAAAGAGCATGCCCTGATCACTTCAGCTCCTGGACTTAGTGATGGATCCTGGTTGTCAAAGACGGTTGATGCTGTTCATACTATATGGAACCCTCATCTACATCATGGACATTTTCTTCGGCTTCTTTCTCTTAATAAATAGGATATAAATCTTCACAATCATATAGAATATGTTGGGGCCTGATTAGTCATAGAAAGGTCCAGCACCCCAATAATAGAGGAAGCGGTGGTCTGGTGACATGGAGAAGAAAACTCTGGTCAGTCTGTGGATCTCCATCCTTTGAAACATGGTGAGATAAGAAATACAGCAGGATATTGGAGTAGCTGTTGGTGTCAGTGTGGAAATGGACAGAACGTGGGATGTTGACACTGAAAGAACAATGTAGCTTCATTCTATAATATGTCAAGGAGAAAACAGTACAGAAAGGTGATCCTATTTTCAAAATAAAATTTTGGGACATCCTACTGACCATGTGCACTTTTATTGGAGTTGGGGTAGCTGCAGAGCAGGCGGCGGGGATAATAGTGGCCCATTAAGCACACTACAAAAAATGCAGGGTGTGGCCAAAATGTGCTGACAGTGGAAGGGGTTTAAAGAGGTATAGTTTCATAACACCTGAGCCTACTTTGCTCTGTTCAGGAGTACATAACACAGAGTGTAGAGGCCAAAAGTAAGTAAAGCACAGAGTGACCCCAAACAGAAATCCCTCCCACCAAATCCAATCCCCCAACCTCCAAGACAAAACCACCAGCAGCCCAAATCCCCTTTCCCTGAATTGTATTCACCAGACCTAGGCATGGCATTTCTGGTAAGTCCCACAGTCCACCATCTGCTGGTGAGTTCCCTCCTCTCATCACCAGTGGTAGCTCCTGTACAGATGCAGAAGGCACCATATACCCGCAGGATGGGGAGGAGTCTGTGACATCAGATGAAACATGTGACCTCTCCAACACCCCCATGCTCCTCTCTACACGGGCAATCACCAACATGGTCATGTGACAGGTCATGTCCCATCCTGCATTTAGAGGTGGCTGCCACCCCCCACATTAAAACACTGTGCACAGGGTAGCTGCTCCTCCTGCATGTCCACCCACCCTCGTATCCTGGTCCTGTACCCTAGTGTAGTGTTGACTTACCGGCTCGAGGCCCAGATGTGAGCTGCAGGTCACCATCACAAAGAAGAGCAAAACGACCAATAATCCATATCCTTACCTCCTGCCAAAAAGTCTACACAAACCAAAAGGGGAGGGGCTGGGTAGACTACGTGAGATCATCATGTGACATCAATAACCCCGGACACAGCTGGGAGCAGACCCACTCCTCCCCTACCTACTCCAGCTAAGGCCAATCACAGAAGGGGCACCTGATCACTGCACTCTGGACCATTATTAAAACAGCATCATGTTTTTAGGGTTTTTTTTAAACACAAACCTAATGTTCCCCTAGGTGTTATCAATCTGATGTTGCATCTGCCCTCTGCTGCCTCTGAAATGAGAACTGAGAGATCAGACACTGTTGATTGCTTATTTCTCCCCTCCACTCTGATCAGTGAATCGTGACTGACAGTCATTGGCTCTCTGTTTCCCCTCCACTCACTGGAGCACCGGGCTGGGCTGGGGAGGGGAGGGATCGGCTGGCTCAGTCTCCTGCAGAGCAGCTGAGAGGCTGAGCCAGCTGCCAATCCAGACATGTGGATCTTTTCCCATCCTGGACTGGAGTGACGTCTTTAGCCCGCTGACAGCTAAGAACAGGTAACAGAAGTGCAGAGGGAACTTCACTTCTATAATCCATAAAAGTTCAGCCAAACAAGCTTTCTCCATACTTCTCCTTTAATAAACAGATGACCTGTGTCGTCATTCACAACACTTTATTTTTTTAATTTGTTTTTTAATTTGTTCAATAAACTTTTTATTAAAATTTTACTTTTAGCAAGATTGCAGTCATAGAATCAGGGAATAGTAAAGGAAGAAATCCAATTGGTCAGGAAAATGACTTGTCTAGAATGTGGAGGCGGAGTCATTATTCATTTGTGTACAATACAATACACAACGTGTTACATTATTATAACAAAGTATTGTAGAAAAGATCACACCATAGAAAATTGGGGGAAAGTAGAAAATAAACCCGGATATGAAGGTTTGTGTACGAGGAACACCTTAACAATTACCATCATTTTATTCTCCAGGGCCTCTGCTTTCAGAAAATATATGTTTGGGGGGTTTATCTAATCTTCAAGCCCAAAATCTGCATTTTACCATGTGTGCAAAAATAATACGAAACCAGCTCTGGCAGTGAAAGGGTTAAAGAGGAAGTAAACTCTCCCACTCTGATGCTTCTTTTCATTTAGTCCATTAGAATAAGTATTTATCAAACTATAGCCACTGTAATCCAGCCCAAATCGCATATTACTTACTGTTTAAGTTTAAAGAAACTTTGAAAAACGTTTTTCCAGAGGTAAGGCATCACCATCTTAAGTATTGTTTTCTGAGTCCACAGGAGAGTGTATTTCTGCCCTTACATTGAGCACTTCCTGTACTGTTAACCAAGCCTCCTTCTCAATCCAACGTTTCTATGGTAACCCTGCTTCACTGCTCATAGCTGACTTGTTTTATATCATAGTATTTACTTGTGCCGATTATCTAGTGTTTGCCTATGTCAGTCTTATCAGCTTCAGCTGATAAGACTGCAGTAATGCTGTCCAATGCCCAAGTTTACACTCCATGTCATGTCACACGGTCACATGGGGTGTAGTAGGAAGCTGAGTGATTATGCAGTCTCCTGGGATTTCAGTGTTGTGCCGTAGGAAGTCCCGATAATAGACAGACAAGCACACAGAGTGTGCCATAAATCATAGGAGATATGAGCATGCTCCAGTGACGTCATTCTAAAGAACAAAAAGGATTACAACAATACTAGGCAAGTAAGTAGATATCTACAAGCAGTGTTCATTAGGGGTTTTTTATGCTGATTTACACGGGATAAAGTTGTGGGGGAGAGTTTACAACCACTTTAATGTGAGCTAGATGGGATCACTCTGCCCTCTGGGATCACATTAGAGCTCCCCCTAGCTGCAGCCTGGTAATAACATTGCTAGGAGGTCTATACATTTATCTGCTACATACTTCCCATCTTTATATAAACGTCTCCTGACATTTAGGGGTCTATTCATTTAAAAATGTATAGCAATTCACCTGGTGAAAGTCCATGTACATTCCTTCTGTGTGAATGGGATGGGCGAATGAATGTTATGCCTCGTTTCCACTGAGCGGATCGGTTCGGTTCGGTACGGTACGCTATTTTGGGTGTTTCCATTATGAAAGCGGCCCATACAACCAAACCGTACCGCTCCATTCAGGGTCCTGCTTCAGATGTGGGGCCATAGAAAATGGAACGGTTCGGTTAGGGCGGAGCTACGATACATTCCACTGATTGGCTGACAGAAAACCCTCTTCTGTGCTATGCTGGGGTATTTTTTCTAAACCCTGTATGGCCCCTTGTGGTCCCACTTGCAGTGGAAACGCTCACCAGAATAGACCGGACCATTCTAGGCCATTCAAACTGTACCGACCCAAACCGATCCGCTCAGTGGAAACGAGGCATAAGTAGGCTGTTTGCTGAGCAGTTTGAATGGTTTCCATTGATTTAAAACAAAATATACCACCTTTGGCTATTAGATGATGATAATTCCTATGATACTTAGCGCCATCTAAAGGCAAAATGCAGCATTTTCCATGTTCAATCAATGGTTGGTTTAAAGTGGTTGTAAACCCTTCCATATATTCATTGTAGTGACTGGCCTCAGGTGATACACCAAGATTAACCACATTAGCCCCGGAAAGATTTACCCCCTTCCTGACCAGAGCATTTTTTGTGATTCGGCACTGAGTCGCTTTAGCTGACAATTGCGCAGTCATGCAACGTTGTACCCAAACAAAATTGACGTCCTTTTTTCCCCACAAAAGAGCTTTCTTTTGGTGATATTCGATCACCTCTGCGGTTTTTATTTTTTTGGTTTATACACAAAAAAAGAGCGACAATTTTGAAAAAAAAAGCAATATTTTTTTACTTTTTGCTATAATAAATATCCCCCAAAAATATATAAAAAAACAAATTTCTTCCACAGTTTAGGCCGATATGTATTCTTCTACATATTTTTGGTAAAAAATATTGCAATAAATGTATATTGATTGGTTTGCGCAAAAGTTATAGCGTCTACAAAATAGGAGATAGATTTATGGCATTTTTATTATTATTAATTTTTTACTAGTAATGGCGGCAATCTGCGACATTATGGCGGACAGATTGGACACTTTTGACATTTCTTTTGGGACCATTGACATTTATACAGTGATCAGAGCTACAAATAGCCACTGATAACTGTATAAATGACACTGGCAGGGAAGGGATTAAACACTAGGGGGCGATCAAGGGGTTAAGTGTGTTCCCTGGATGTGTTCTAACGGTGGGGGGATGGGCTCACTACAACATGGCACTGATCACTGCTCCCAATGACATTGAGCAGTAGATCCCTGTCATGTTGCTAGGCAGAACAGGAAAATGACCTGTTTACATAGGCATCTCCCCGTTCTGCCTCTCCTCGCCATAATCGCGGGACACCGGCGGCCATCAAGTTCATGGGACCCACGGGCACGCTCCCACGGTGCTCCGGCAGCAGCGCGCGCGTGCCTGTAAGGCGGCAAATTTAAAGGGACATATGGTTACGCCCTTTTGGGGGCGCGCATCGCGGTGACCGTTGTTGCGGTGTGTCAGTCTGACACACCACAACTCCGATCTAAGTAAAGAGTCTATGACGGAGACTCTTTACCATGTGATCAGCCGTATCCAATCATGGCTGATCACGATGTAAACAGGAAGAGCCGGTGATCGGCTTTTCCTCACTCGCGTCTGACAGACACGAGTAGAGGAGAGCCGATCGGCTGCTCTCCTGACAGGGAGTGTCTGTGCTGATTGTTTATCAGCACAGCCCCCCTCAGATCCCGCCCAGGACCACCATCATGCCGCCCAGGACCACCAGGATGGCCATCCACACTGGACCACGAGGTTTGCGCCCCTAGACCCCCAGGGAAATACAAATTTGAGTCCTGGCAGGTGCCAATCAATGCCCAGGCAGCTGCCAATCAGTGCCCACTCACAATGCCTATCAGTGTCAGTGCCACCAGGGATGCCTATCAGTGCCTCATATCAGTGCCGCGTATCAGTGCCATGTATCAATGCCCATCAGTGCCACCTATCAGTGCCCAGCAGTACCGCCTATCAGTGCCACCTATAAGAACCAATCTTTCCAGCCTTTTAGTGCCCATCAGTGTCGCCTATCAGTGCCACCCATGAGTGCCCATCAGTGCCGCCTATCAATGCCCATCAGTGCTGCATATCAGTGCCAACCATCAGTGCTGCCTACCAGTGCCCATCGTCATTGCCCGCTCATTGGTGCCACCTCATCGGTGCCGCCTTATTAGTGCCCATCAGTGAAAGAGAAAACTTACTTATTTACAAAATTTTATAACAGAAACAAAAGCAAAACTTGTAATTTTTTTAAAATTTTCGGTCTTTTTTTATTTGTTTAGCAAAAAATAAAAACCGCAGAGGTGATAAAATACCACCAAAAGAAAGCTCTATTTGTGGGAACAAAATGATAAAAATTTAGTTTGGGTACAGTGTTGTATGACCGCGCAATTGTCATTCAAACTGCAACAGCGCTGAAAGCTGAAAATTGGTCTGGGCAGGAAGGTGTATAAGTGCCCGGTATTGAAGTGGTTAAAAAAGACAAAAGGTATTTTACATCATGAACAGAATGATTCAAAGACAATAAAGATTGCCAACTATGAGGGTTTGGACATGGACGGGGAAAAATGATGACAAAGAAGATGGAGACCTGCTAACTGCAGATCAGATCAATATTACAGGTCAAGTCAGGTGAATGGGAATATTGAAAACAGAGTGACCATAATAAAGGGGCTAATAGACATGACAGAAAGATTTGTCCAAAAATGAATGTGGGGGGAACAAAGGTATACGATTGAGGATTCATAAAAAAGGTTTGCCTCATTAATGCCAAGAGCATGTGTGGCATTGAGGCGCTCAATCCAATTAGTCTCTTTGCGGAGGATATATTTATCCCACTCGCCACCTCTCGGGTCTTTGGGGATCACAGCCAGAGCAATAAACGAGACCAATGAAATGTCAAATTTGTGATACAGGTCCAGATGTCTGCTCACGTCAGTCACCATTTTGCCATTAGCTGAGTGTACACAGGATCCTTAATTCTAGACCGAAAATGTCTAGCCGTCTTCCCCACATAAAGGCCACCACACCTACAGGACATGAGATATACAATCCCCTGTGTATCACAATCGAAATGGAAGCATGGGGCATGAAAATGGAATCAACCAACCGGCTCACATTCTCAGTTAACGAGCCGATACCCGACACAATGGGTTTGCCGGGAGGTAATGATGAATGCTTATGCACTTTGGGTAGAGCATAAAAGGTTGCTTTTATTTTTTGTGTGTGAATGCGCTGCTCCCATCTAAACACCCTTCTCAATATTCATATGCTCTACCTATTATTTGAAAACCTCATCTAAAAAACAACACATTAGACCAAAAACATATAAGCAATGCGATGACATATATCACGTATGTAACAGAGTCCCCAGATATATTCTTGCAAATCTTCTATCAATTGCCGTGATTGGCGTGCTCCTGTGTTCCTTCAATATACATAAAGTGACTGTGTGCTCCACCACCACCTGTGAGATTGGCCACTCACCAGATATTTCTTTGATAATGCACCTTTGGTTCATTCATAGGGATAACCACTCCACTTATGGAAAAAAACCTCTTCAACGGCTATCATTGGACCTTATTGTTCCTCATATGAAATATGGATAAAACGATCATCGCACAATAACGTTTTAAAACTATTTATTGTGTAAAAACAAAGACAGACTGTACACTCACATTTGTATGTGCCCTCGAGCCGGCACAGAGCTTATCCAGCAGTTAGGGACGGTTAGGAACTGTAGCCTGGTTCGCCTATGTGTGCTGTGCGACCTCCGTGTTCCGCTTGTGTTCCACCCCTCGTGTCCGTTTGCGTCCTCACCAACCACGACCGTTCCCGATCACGTGGGTACAAAAAAACTCCCAGCAGCCTCTAAAAAAGGTTGCTTGCCTGGTAGTTCGTACGTTTAAGTAGTTATAGAGATCATGATCAGGGTGCCTTTGGCCAATCATGGCTCAAGGGAACTAAGTCCACACCCCACACTATATAAGGCTACATACACGGCAGCCCTGTGTAGTGTTGTTGGTGTGGACGGAGAGATTGTGTGATTTAGATTAAGCAGGCAGGTTATTCAGTAAGTGGCAGTGTATTTGATATATATATATATATATATATATATATATATATATACACACATACATATACACATTCAGTCTAATATATAATATATATACAGTATATATATATATATACATACTCTCCATCCAGTGTAGCCTATATCTACTGTGTATTCTGTGGTGTACTGTTTCTAATACACTTCAGACAGTGTACACAGTATCTAATACAGTGTGTAAAGTGTCTACAACAATTCTGGTGGTGTACACAGTACACAATACAGTGCAGCTGTAGTGCAGTTTCTACTACTTTTCTGGTGGTGTACACAGTATCTAATACAGTGTGTACATTTTCTACTACACTTCTGGTGGTGTACACAGCATAAAATACAGCGCATCCGTAGTACAGTTGCTAATACAGAGCAGGCGGTGTACACAGTATCTAATAGTGTGTATATTTTCTACTACACTTCCGGTGGTGTTCACAGTACACAATACAGTACAGCTGTAGTACAGTTTCTACTGCTTTTCTGGTGGTGTACACAGTATCTTATACAGTGTGTGCAGTTTCTACTACACTTCTGGTGGTGTATACAGCCATAGTACAGTTGTTAATACAGTGCAGGCGGTGTACACAATATCTAATACAGTGTGTACTACACTTCTGGTGGTGTACACAGTATAAAATACAGTGCAGCCATAGTACAGTTGCTAATACAGTGCAGGCAGTGTACACAGTATCTAATACAGTGTGTACATTTTCTACTAAACTTCTGGTGGTGTACACAATACACAATACAGTGCAGCCGTAGTACAGTTGTTAATACAGTACAGGCGGTGTACACAATATCTAATACAGTGTGTACAGTGTCTACTACGCTTCTGGTAGTGTACACAGTATAAAATACAGTGCATCCGTAGTACAGATGCTAATACAGTGCAGGTGGTGTACACAGTATCTAATACAGTGTGTAGAGTTTCTACTACACTTCTGGTGGTGTACACAGTAAAAAATACAGTGCAGCCATAGTACAGTTGTTAATACAGTGCAGGCGGTGTACACAATATCTAATACAGTGTGTACTACACTTCTGGTGGTGTACACAGTATAAAATACAGTGCAGCCGTAGTACAGTTGCTAATACAGTGCAGGCAGTGTACACAGTATCTAATACAGTGTGTACATTTTCTACTAAACTTCTGGTGGTGTACACAATACACAATACAGTGCAGCCGTAGTACAGTTGTTAATACAGTACAGGCGGTGTACACAATATCTAATACAGTGTGTACAGTGTCTACTACACTTCTGGTGGTGTACACAGTAAAAAATACAGTGCATCCATAGTACAGTTGCTAATACAGTGCAGGTGGTGTACAAAGTATCTAATACAGTGTGTACATTTTCTACTACACTTCTGGTGGTGTACACAGTACACAATACAGTGCAGCCGTAGTACAGTTGTTAATACAGTGCAGGCAGTGTACACAATATCTAATACAGTGTGTACAGTGTCTATTACACTTCTGGTGATGTACACAGTATAAAATACAGTAGATCCATAGTACAGTTGCTAATACAGTGCAGGCGGTGTACACAGTATCTAATGCAGTGTGTAGGGATTCTACTACACTTCTGGTGGTGTACACAGTACACAATACAGCCATAGTACAGTTGTTAATACAGTGCAAGTGATATACACAGTATCTAATACAGTGTGTACAGTGTCTACTACACTTCTGGTGGAGAACACAGTACACAATACAGTGCAGCCGTAGTACAGTTTCTACTACTTTTCTGGTGGTGTACACAGTATCTAATACAGTGTGTACAGTTTCTACTACACTTCTGGTCGAGAACACAATACACAATACAGTGCAGCCATAGTACAGTTGTTAATACAATGCAGGTGGTGTACACAGTATCTAATACAGTGTCTACTATGCTTCTGGTGGTGTACATAGTATAAAACACAGTGCATCCGTAGTACAGTTTCTGTGAGAGAAACATATAGAAAGGCCTAATAACCTAGTTATGTAGACAAGGCAGAGTTGAAGTTGCTGGAATTGAAGAGTTGGGGGAATCTATTCACTCCTGTCAGGCAGGAGAAGCGCCAAAACTCCTAGTGCACCACCCCATATCATAGATTTGGACACTGCCCAGGGCAGGTGCCCCTCCCGTCCCTGCGGCACATCACACACCTCAGCCAATCTGCTTTAAATCATGTGTGTGTCTGTGGGGAGTGGAGGAAGTCATCACATCAGGATTCTAGATTGAAGGATCGCTTGGGGATCCTCTGAAGTGTGTGGGGATCACTTGTCTGCTCCACACTCCTTAGATTGCATCATATTGTATGAAAGAATTGTATCTGCCTGTGTGTGTCCAGCCAGATAAATGTGAGTCTCCCTCCAGTGGTGGTCAGAAGTATTGCAGGCTGTGAGAACTGTATCATAGCTGGTTTTATCCTCCCAAATAAACCTACCCCCTCATTCCTCCTCCACCAATCAAGAATCTCATTCCAGATGGCAAGTCACCAGGCACATGATTTCCCTGACATCCATTGTTGGTGTCAGTGTGATTAAAAAAAAATAAATAAATTTTGGTGTCAATATGATAAAATAAGTGCCTTATTTGGTGTCAGTGGTATAAAAGAGGCCCCAACTTTGGTGTCAGTGAGATGAAATAAGTTCCATAGTTGGTGTCAGGGGGGAAATAAGCTCCATTACTGGTGTCAGTGAGATAAATAACATTCTCCACAATGCAGCGGAATCCCATCCAATAATGTGGCAGTCCTTGTTTCCTCCTCCACCGCGATGTGATCTATCTGTTCCTTCCTCTTCTATCAGACTCTGTGACACATGCACTCACCCAATGATAATATGCGATTTCCTTGTGCATGGACCTCAATACAGATTAAGGTCAGAACCCACCTGAGGCCTCCTGAGAAAGCTCTGGTACAGGAGGGTAACGCACATGATTTGGAGCCGCTCTGTGGGTATGAGATCCCTGGCTGTATTAATCACTATGACCCCTGTTTATTCATGCTGAGCTACACTATATTACCAAAAGTATTGGGATGCCTGCCTTTACACGCACATGAATTTTAATGGCATCCCAGTCTTAGTCTGTAGGGTTCAATATTGAGTTGGCCCGCCCTTTGCAGCTATAACAGCTTCACCTCTTCTGGGAAGGCCGTCCACAAGGTTTAGGAGTGTGTCTATGGGAATGTTTGACCATTCTTCCAGAAGAGCATTTGTGAGGTCAGCTACTAATGTTGGACGAGACGGCCTGGCCCACAGTCTCTGCTCTAATTCATCCCAAAGGTGTTCTAGCGGGTTGAGGTCAGAACTCTGTGCAGGCCAGTCAAGTTCCTCCACCCCAAACCCGCTCATCCATGCCTTTATGGACCTTGCTTTGTACACTGGTGTGCAGTCATGTTGGAACAGGAAGGGGCCATCTCCAAACTGTTCCCACAAAGTTGGGAGCATTACATTATCCAAAATGTCTCGGTATGCTGACACCTTAAGAGTTGCTGTCACTGGAACTAAGGGGTCAAACGCAACCTCTGAAAAAAACCCACACCATAATCCCCCCTCCACCAAATGATTTGGACCCCCCCTCCACCAAATGATTTGGACCAGTGCACAAAGCACAGTCCATAAAGACATGGATGAGCGAGTTTGGGGTGGAGGAACTTGACTGGCCTGCACAGAGTCCTGACCGCAACCCGATAGAATGCCTTTGGGATAAATTAGGGCGGAGACTGCGAGTCAAGCCTTCTTGTCCAACATCAGTGCCTGACCTCACAAATGCGCTTCTGGAAGAATGGTCAAACATTCCCATAGACACACTCCTAAACCTTGTGGACAGCCTTCCCAGAAGAATTGAAGCTGTTATAGCTGCAAAGGGTGGACCAACTCAATATTGAACCTTACCAACTAAGACTGGGGTGCCATTAAAGTTCATGTGCATGTAAAGGCAGGCGTCCCAATACTTTTGGTAATAAAGTGTATATCAGGTCTCACAGCTTCTGGCTCTGTAACCCGCTATATCATTATCAGTAAACGTCACACAGACAAGACAGACATTCTGAAGGTGATGTCCTTCATTTCAAGGATCTACTTACCTCTCTACACCCCAAAATGTACTCAGCCAATGAAAAGCCAACACGGTACAACACTTCATCCATGTCTTTGGTGATCTCTGATCCCCTTATGAACTGTTTCTTACATGAAGATCAGCCATGGAGTATATCCTTTTTTTTTTTTTTGGAAAATTCTTTTTAATGAAATTTTGACATTGCATAACAAGGAAACAGCTTACAAAAGATGTCACTAAACTTACAAATTGAAAATAAAAGTAAGAAAACAAACACAAAAATAACAGAACCAAACAGTACAAAAGTAGCCTCGTCAACGTAAGCCAATGTGAGGTCACCTCAAAGGTGAGAGACCCATTGAAGACCAGTGAAGTACAGGCACCCCATATAACAAATGTACACGGATATATCAACATTCATATTCCCCCACCCCACCCCTGACCAATCATATTAAGGAACATACATTCAGTTTGCATTGCAAAACAATTGGAGATCCTATCAACTCTCCAGAAAAGGGGGGAATATATCATAAGTCTACATTAAAGGACTTGGGTTAACATACTCATCAATCAGAAACAGTATCAACAGAAGAGAGCCACCCACCCCACACTTTGTCAAACTTAGTAAAAGCCCCCCTACTCCAATATGTAGCTTTATACAGAAGGACTGCTTTATTTACCAATGATTTCCATGCCTGTAAAGATGGTGCTGATGTTTTTTTCCAGGATAATATAATTATCTTCCTGGCATAGAACAACAATGTAAGGAGAGGGAGTATAGCTTTAGTAGTGACAAGTGAATCAATGAGGCTCAATAAGCAGACTTCTATAGAAAGCGGGACAGAAATGTTAGTAATTGAGCTAATTTCAGGCCGCGACCTCCCTCCAAAAGGGATCAACGATGGACAATCCCAAAAGACATGTAGGAAATCCGCAGCTGGTGTGGACCAACAACAGGAGGACTGATTTCTAAACAGCTTGGCTGGTCCAGCTGGTGTAAAATATATCCTATGCAAAAAATTTAAAGTGTATTAAGCAGGCTCTGGCGGAGACTAATCTAGTGATTGGGGCTTCCCAGACGTCTTCTCACTACCCATGATCCAATCCTGGAGCCACTGTTTTCCAAACCATTCTACAGGGTCAAGCAGCAGAGCAGTTTCTGGAAAGAGGTCTCTGTAAATAGTGGACAGTGGTTTGACCAATGAATCATCCCTCAGCAGTGACTCCATGTCGCTATCTTCTAGGGTTATGTGACCAGTGCCAAATTGGGACTGAAAGGAGTGACGTAGTTGTAAAAACCTGAAGAAATGGGTGTTAGGTAGGTGATAAAGAACTTTTTAAATCATTAAAGGACCTCAGGGAACCATTGACTACAATATGTTGCAACGTCTTGAAACCCTATTTTTCCCAGACTATTGGATCAGGGTATGAGTAAAAATGGGCCAAGTTTGGGATTCTGCCACAGAGGTAAATGGGGGGGGGAAACTTTAATACAGAACGCATAGAACTAGTGAGATCATGGGGAGATTTGGAACCCCTGTTTAGTAGGTGTGTCAAGGCTTCATAGAATCCCAAGCAAGCCACTTCCAGGGTCATGGCGGTGTCATCAAAAGGGGGATTTAACCAGCGATGCGCAAAAACCAATTGACCTGCCAGAAATACTTAAAAACGGTTTGGAACTGCCAAACCTCCCTCCCTCCATGGCTGCTGTAGCATAGCCATCTTGAGGAGGGGCATCCCACCATGCCCAAAAAAATGAAGAAAGAATACTGTCAATGGACTTAAAAATCTGCTTTTGTGATCCAAACTGGGGAATTTCTAAGTATATATAAGACTAAAGGCAAGAAATTTAATCGCAATGAGAGTAATTTTACCGATTAATAAGAGTGGGAGATTCTGCCAAGAATTTAGCCTATTCTTAAGAATGTTAAGAAGTGGGGAAACATTTGAAGCAATATAATACATCACCTAATTAGTCACAATCAAACCTAGGTATTTAACCAGAGAGACCCACTGGAGAGGGGATGTCAAGACCACCCCCCAAGACCGGATGTGAGCGCAAGGGGAGAATTTTAGACTTAGACCAATTTAATTTTAGGGCGAACACTACAGAGAAGCTGTCCAAGGTAGACAACGCTGCTTGCAGTGATGGATCTGTGTCCCCTAAAACAAGGACTATGTTGTCTGCATATAAGGCTGTGGTTTCAGTAAGGCTGCCTATCTGAATTCCCTGGATGTGAGGGGAAGAGCGCAGGGCTATTGCCAATGGCTCCATCAGCAGCACAAATAGCCCCAGGGAGAGGGGGCATCCCTGCCTGGTACCCCTGGACACTGGAAAGGCTCCAGAAACCTGGCCATTAATTCTGAGAGCCACCACGGGATGGTCATAAAGTATGGAAATCCATTTGAAAAATACTGGACCAAACTCCATGCAGCCTAAAACCTGCAGCCACGGAGTATATCTGAGGTGTATATCAGATACATATAAGACATTCCTGTACTCAAAGCACTAATACACCTCGAGGGTTGTGTGGGATCCCTGATGTACAGGAAGACAGGACTTCAGCGAGGAGCAATTCCCTCACTCAGGACAGGAAAGGGGCTTCTCCCCCGTATGAGATCTCTGATGTCTGTAAAGATCGGACAACTGTGAAAAACATTTTCCACACTTAAGACAGGAATACGGCTTCTCCCCCGTGTGCAGTCGCTGATGTGTGTAAAGACTGGATTTCAGTGAAAAACATTTGTTGCACTCAGGACAGGAATAGGGCTTCTCCCCTGTGTGAGATCTCTGATGTGCGTAAAGAATGGACGTCCGTGAGAAACATTTCCCGCACTTAGGACAGGAGTATGGCTTCTCACCCGTGTGAGATCTCTGATGTTTTTGTAGATTGGATTTATCTGAAAAACATTTCCCGCACTCAGGACAGGAATACGGCTTTTCCCCTGTGTGAGATCTCTGATGCTTGACAAGACCTGATTTTGTTAGAAAACATTTTCCGCACACAGAACAGGAATACGGCTTCTCCCCCGTGTGAAATCTCTGATGTGTGTAAAGATTGGATTTATCTGAAAAACATTTCCCACACTCAGGACAGAAATACGGCTTCTCACCCGTGTGAGATCTTTTATGCACAATAAGACTTGATTTAGAATGGAAACACTTCCCGCACTCAGTACAGGAAAACCATTTCTCTGTTGGAAGGACGGCACCGTCCCTCACAGTCTGAGGTTCCTCAGGATAAGAGGAATACGATGGTCCATCTACACTGTGTGGTGCCGGATGGACATTTGAGGTAGTCGGGTTTTCTCCTGGACTGTACTGTGTGATGTCCTCATCTTCTACTTTACAGTCTGGAGAAAAAGTGAGACAATCCTCTGAGGTTTTCCTCATCTCCCGTCCATCTACTAAAATAGAAATACAAAGATTATTACTAGACATGAGCAGATTGGTTCCCCTAAACCAGGACTCCGCCCACATCAGGCAGCTTTGTCTCTGATGAACTTACAATTCCCCCCTCAAGGTAACTAGTAAATGGGTCCTCTGATCTCCAACCTGTTCATTTCTTTATTCAGTGATCTTAGTCAGAGAGTGAGGAAACAACAAGAACTGTCTTTTATAGGTTGACAGTGATGAGGGGATTATAGGATGAGTGTCCCCACCCCCTCTATCACTCATTGCCATCTCCCCAACACAAGAAGTGCTGCACCTCCTTATTTAGTCCATGATTTAGTCATGAATAACAGAGGGGCTGAGCCCCACCAGAGGTCAGAGAGTGAGGATGGGGGGAGAACAAACTAGATGAAGACTGGACTGATCCTGAAGACCACCATCATTGGGTTATTGACTCCTCCCTCATTATCACTTTCTGTTTAAGGTTCCAAAGTTTGGAGGATGTTATCACATTATTATCAACATGTAAAAGTCTGTGCTCCAATCAAATCATCAGATATAAAATGTCCAGCTGGTAGAAAATGGGTGTAACAAAAGAGAATACATACAGTGCCTTGAAAAAGTATTCATACCCCTTGAAATTTTATAAATTTTGTCGTGTTACAACAAAAAACGTAAATGTATTTTATTGGGATTTTATGTGATAGATGAACACAAAGTGGCACATAATTGTGAAGTGGAAGGAAAATGATAAATAGTTTTCAAAAATGTTTACAAAGAAAATATGTGAAAAGTGGGGGGGGGCATTTGTATTCAGCCCCCATTACTCTGATACCCCTAACTAAAATCTAGTGGAACCAATTGCCTTCAGAAGTCACCTAATTAGTAAATAGAGTCCACCTGTATTGAAACACAGATTGTGTGGATCAGTCTCATGTGATGGATAGATAGCCCTATGATAGGGGAGAATAAAAGCCAGTTGTGGAGAGTGAGCTGTATAACGTTGTTTGAGATTTTGGAAGCAAAGTTTATCAATTTCTTCCATATTTGTGAAATGTTCTCACATTCCCAGAAATGGTGTGAGAATGACCCCACGGAAATACAACCCCTGAAACATGTCTGAGGTGCTGAGGGGATAATGGCATGACGTTTTACTGGTGTATAATACCATCTGGTAAATATTTTTGTTGCTGTCTCTCTGATTGTAAGTGATCGTGTGCATTTGTGTAAGTTATTAATACATTCGTCCCAGTTTTCAGTCGAAAATGAAATATCACATTCCTGCTCCCATTTAGTCTGGTCTGGTATGGATTTTAAGGGGAACCCAATGCCAAAATGTAAAAAAAAAAAAAAAAAATGGCATGGGGGTCCCCCTCCAAAATCCATACCAGACCCTTTTCTGAGCATGCAACCTGTCAGACTGCAGGAAAAGGAGGCGCAAAAGAGTGCCCCCCCCTCCTCCTGAACCATACCAGGCCACATGCACTCAACATGGGGAGGAAGCTTTGGGGTCTCCCCCCAAAGTACCTTGTCCCCATGTTGATAGGGTCAAGAGCCTCATTCCCAGAACCCTTTCCCAGTGGTTGTGGGGGTCTGCAGGCAGGGGGGCTTATTGGAATCCGAAAGTCCCCTTCTTTATCAAGGGGGCCCCCAGATCCCACCCCATTCACCAAAAAAGTGTCAAAAAAGTAAAAACTACAGCAGACAGTTTTTTTGACAATTTCTTCATTAAAAAAAGTGTCTCGCGATTTCCATCCTTCTTCAATCACGGCGTCTGATGGACCGAAAAAAAATAATGAGCCGCCACCTTGATCTGTACCATAAATTTGACACAAGTTATGTTTCATTTACGGTCCTGGAGGTGATACCCCAAGATCCGAGAGGAGGGAATTGGGATAAGAGAATTCTACAAAAGGAAACCTTTTGTATAGAATGATTGAATGCTATCAAATCACCAGGTTTGAATGAAGTGATCTCATATAAGCCTTTCTTGTGAAAAATCCTGTATCCTTGTGGGAGAGGAACCTTCCAAAAAACTAGCACTGTCTTTCTCTTCTTGGCAAAAAATAACTTTTTTATCAACAAAAATTTATTTTTGAATACTGTACATTTGCTCTGACACTGACCTATTGCATATTCCAATAGTTTCCTTTTTTTGCTAATATACAGTGCCTTGAAAAAGTTTTCATACCCCTTGAAATTTTCCAAATTTTGTTATATTACAACCAAAAACATAAATGTATTTTATTGGGATTTTATGTGATAGACCAACACAAAGTGGCACATAATTGTGAAGTGGAAGGAAAATGATAAATGGTTTTCATTTTTTTTACAAATATGTGAAAAGTGTGGGGAGCATTTGTATTCAGCCCCCTTTACTCCGATACCCCAAACTAAAATCTAGTGGAACCAATTGCCTTTAAAAGTCACTAAATTTGTGAATAGAGTCCACCTGTGTGTAATTTAATCTCAGTATAAATACAGCTGTTATGTGAAGCCCTCAGAGGTTTGTTAGAGAACCTTAGTGAACAAACAGCATCATGAAGGCCAAGGAACACACCAGACAAGTCAGGGATAAAGTTGTGGAGAAGTTTAAAGCAGGGTTAAAAATATCCCAAGCTTTGAACATCTCACGGAGTAAGAGTAAGGCACAACTGAAAACCTACCAAGACATGGCGGTCCACCTAAACTGACAGGCTGGGTAGGGAGAGCATTAATCAGAGAAGCAGCCAAGACGTCCATGGTAACTCTGGAGGAGCTGCAGAGATCCACAGCTCAGGTGGGAGAATCTGTCCACAGGACAACTATTAGTCGTGCACTCCACAAATATGGTCTTTATGGAAGAGTGGCTAGAAGAAAGACATTGGTGAAAGAAAGCCATAAGACCCGTTTGCAGTTTGTGAGAAGCCATGTGGAGGACACAGCAAACGTGTGGAAGAAGGTGCTCTGGTCAGATGAAGACCAGAATTGAACTTTTTGGCCTAAAAACAAACTGCTATTTGTGGCGGAAAACTAACACTGCACATCACCCTGAACACACCATCCCCACCGTGAAACATGGTGGTGGCAGCATCATGGTGTGGGGATGCTTTTCTTCAGCAGGGACAGGGAAGCTGGTCAGAGTTGATGGGATGATGGATGGAGCCAAATACAGGGAAATCTTAGAAAAAAACCTGTTATGCCGCGTACACACGGTCGGACTTGCCAACGGGACAAGCTCTGTCGGCATTTCCGACAGAAAAATTTAGAGCATGTTCTCTATCTAAGTCCGTCGGAAATGCCGACAGAAAAAGTTAGATGGGGCATACACACGGTCGGATTATCCGACCAAAAGCTCCCATTGGACTTTTTCTGTTGGAAATTCCGGCCATGTGTACGCAGCATAAGTCTGCAAAAGACTTGAGACTGGGGCGGAGGTTCACCTTCCAGCAGGACAACGACCCGAAACATACAGCCAGAGCTACAATGGAATGGTTTAGATCAAAGCATATTCATGTGTTAGAATGGCCCAGTCAAAGTCCAGACCTAAATCCAATTGCAAATCTGTGGCTAGACTTGAAAATTGCTGTTCACAGATGCGCTCCATCAAATCTGACAGAGCTTGAGATATTTTGCAAAGAAAAATGGGCAAACATATCACTCTCTAGATGTGCAAAGCTGGTAGAGACATCCCCAAAAAGACTTGCAGCTGTAATTGCAAGGAAAGGTGGTTCTGCTCATTTTGACTCAGGGGGGTGCCATACAAATGCACGCCACACTTTTCACATATTTATTTGTACCATTTATTATTTTCCTTCCACTTCACAATCATGTGACCAGGGGATTACTGGCTGATATCACCCCGTCCCCGCCCTACTCTGGACCAATCAGTGAGCAGTATGGGTGGAGGAATGTATTTAGTAGTAATGACCCACCTGTGCTGATCTCTGTAGGAGTGTCCTCCTCTATAAATGTCCCCGTTATTCCATCCTCCTCCATAGACTTCTGATCACCTCTCATATACCTCTCTTCTTCTTCTTCTTCTTTAACCTCAACTTTTATAGCTATCAGATCTTCACCCTAATCCAAGAAAAATAAAAAACTTAATTGGTAAAATATAAGCTCAGCATCCACACATCATCTCTAGGAGTCCATGTTCTAGATGCTCTGTCCCACCGACCTTGTAACAGTGAGGGATGGTGTGATCTTCCTGTGTGGAATCCCGGGAATACAGAGGACGGGGACATCTCTTTGGGGGGTTCCTGGTATTAGGTGATTCCAGCATATCCTTGTGTCCTTCCGAAAACTCCCCCATCACTCCATACTCCTCATCCTCCTCTTTATACTCTTCTTTAACAACAATAATATAATCCCCGAGATTTTCACTCTGAAAGATATATATAAAAAAAAAAAAGACATAAATTATAACAATGCAGATAATGTACCGATCCTAATAATACTATCAGTGATTGTTCCTCATCTACCTGATGATGGTGAGGGATGGTGTGATCTTCCTGTGTGGAATTCCGGGAATACAGAGGACGGGGACATCTCTCTGGTGGAATCCCATTATTGGATCCATCTGTAGGAAACACACACACTGACTGAATACATTGTTTCTATGTGTTTATCAGATGATGGGGGATCTAGGTGGACCCTCCGTACTACTCTCTCCTTTACAATAAAGTCTCCTCTTACCCAGTGATTTGAGGGGTGGCTGATTGTCCATTATGACGTTCTTGTAGAGATCCTTGTGTCCTTCTGTCAGAAACCATGAATCAGATTGAGACAGAAGTACAGTTAAATCACACTTGTTTAATAATAATAATAAAAAGGTAAACAGAGTAAACGTAATCAAAACATAGCCAGAGTTCAGAAACCGGAATGGATAGTCAGACAAGTCAAAACATCAGGGAGCCAGAGATGAGTGTAGTAGAACATCAAGCAGGATCTGGAGCCAGAATGAATGTCAGCCAAGCAAGACTTTAACAGGAACACAGGAGAGCATCTCTAGAGATGTGACCAAGACGAAGGCAGAGATAATCTGGGCTGGACGGCTTAAGTAGGCAGGACTGATGAGCAGGATATCATCAACAGATGAGTCACTGTGGAGAGAAAGGAGCTGCCAATTAGCCAACAGCTGAGCAGTCAACTTTGAGAAGGAAGGGCTGAGTCCAGCCCTGACAGTACCCCCTCCTCAATGACCCCTTCCCCTCTGAGGACCACCAGGCATGAGGGGAAAATGTCTATGGAAATCACGGAGGAGTACAGGGGCATGTACGTCCGAGGATGAGATCCAAGAGCATTCCTTCGGACCGTAGCCTTTCCAATGCACCAGGTACTGTATATGCCCACAGAACCTATGGGAGTCAACAATGGACTGTACTTCTTACTTCTCATGGTCCTCAACCTGTACAGGGTGAGGACGAGGCATTGAGGTGTTAAAGCGGTTGCAGACCAAAGGTTTTAATAAGGAGACATGAAATACATTGGAGATACGCATGTTAGAAGGAAGGTTTAATGCGTAAGCCACTGGGTTAATCCTGCGAATAATACGGAAAGGCCTAATAAACTGAGGTGTGAACTTCAGTGAGGGAACACGAAGTCAGAGGTTGCGAGATGACTGCTAGACCCTGTCTCCAAACTGGTAGGAAGGCACAGGCAGGAATCTGCGGTCAGCATGGAGTCTGTACCTATCATTAGCATTTCACAAAGCCTCCTGGACTTGTGCCCAAGTGGAACGAAGACCACGCATATGTTCCTCTAATGCAGGAATACTCTGCGGAACAAACGAGTCAGGCAACATGGAAGGTTGGAAACCATACTTCGCCATAAACAGGGACAATCGGGAAGCAGAATTCAAGGCAATATTGTGAGCAAACTCTGCCTGTGTTAAGAGGTCTGACCAGTTGTTATGATGGTCAGAAATATAGCAACGTAGGAATTGCTCCAAGGACTGATTGGCTCGCTCTGCGGCCCCATTAGACTGTGGGTGATACACAGAGGAGAAAGCAAGCTGAATTCCCAACTGAGCACAAAAGGCTCGCCAGAACCGGGACACAAACTGACTACCCCTGTCTGAGACAATCACCTTGGGTAGCCCATGTAGGCAAAAGATCTCCCGAGCAAAAAAATGGAAGCCAGTTCCTTAGAAGTAGGCAACTTCTTAAGTGGAACACAATGGGACATTTTCGAGAACCGGTCAACCACCATAAGAATAACTGTGTTGCCCTGGGATTTGGGTAACTCCATAATGAAATCCATAGACAGATGGGTCCAGGGCCTCTCTCCATTGTATATGGGTTGTAGGAGGCCCACTGGAAGGTGTCGTCGAGTCTTACTCTGAGCACACACGGAACAGGCAGCTACGAAGGCAGTTACATCAGCACGTAGACTAGGCCACCAGAATTGTTGGGAAATGGCCCAAAAAAGTTGATGCTTCCCAGGGTGGCCAGCAGCCTTGGGAGAATGGTAAGTCTGGAGCACGGCAGTACGGAGACTCTCTGGGACAAAGCAGCGGTCACAAGGTTTCTCAGGAGGAGCATGGACCTGAGCAGCAAGAATTTTGTCACCCAAAGGAGAAATTAAACTGGTGCGAACGGTAGCCAGAATACGATCAGGAGGAATCACAGGAACTGGAACCGACTCCAACTTGGAAGTGGAGAAAAATTGTTGTAACAAAGCGTCAGCCCTTACATTCTTAGTATTGGGTAAGAATGAGACAATGTAATTGAAACAACAAGAAAAGAGCCCATAGCGCCCTTCTGGGAGAGAGGCGTTTAGCCTCAGGCAAGAATGTGAGATTCTTATGGTGAGTAAGAATGAGAAGGGGCACAGTGGTACCTTCGAGATGTTTCCATTCTTTCAGGGCTAAAATGATCGCTAACAGCTCTCTGTCACCAATCTCGTAATTGCACTCCGCAGGTTACAATTTCTTGGAAAAGTAGCCACAAGGATGCATAGCGCTCTTAGAGGTAGGACGATGAGACCGAAGGGAGCCAATTTCAGTCTCAGCAGCATCAACCTCAAGGATAAAAGGTAACGTAAGATCAATATGTGCCAACACAGGAGCAGAAACAAAGGCAGCCTTGAGACTCTCAAAGGCCTTAATGGACTCCGGAGACCAACTCTGTGGGTTACCGTCCTTTCTGGTCATATCAGTCAGGGGCTTGACCAGTGACGAGAAGTTACGAATAAACTTCCAATAATAGTTGGCAAAGCCAAGAAAATGCTGCAGAGGATGTAAACCCATGACAGACATCTGTGTGATGGCTCTCCAGGGACTTGGAAAATATAAGGATATCGTCGCGATAAACCACCACACATAACTGCAACAAATCTCAGAGGACATCGTTAATAAATTCCTGGAGAACTGCCGAGGCGTTACAAAGGTCAAAAGACATTACAAGGTACTTATAATGGCCTGTTCTGGTATTAAACACAGTTTTCCAGTCGTAGCCCTCCTTAATTCTCATGAGATTGTATGCCCCTCTCAAATCAAGCTTTGTGAAAACTGTTGCTCCCTTGAGGCAATCAAATAACTCTGTAATCAATGGGATCGGGTAGACATTCTTAATCGCGAAAAGATTGAGACCCCTATAATCAATGCAAGGCCTCAGTTCATCACTCTTCTTCTTCACAAAGAAGAAACCAGCACCAGCAGGAGACGAGGATTTGCGGATGAAACCTCGAGAAAGTGCATCTGCAACATACTCCTCCATGGCCTTATCCTCCAAGACCAACAAAGGGTAAACCCAGCCACGAGGGGGTATGGAACCAGGTTGAAGGTCAACTGCGCAATCATATGACCGTATCATAATCATATGTCTTTGATTCATACAAATCAAAGACATCGCTAAAATCGTGGTATTCCTCCAGAAGGGAGGAGAGTGAAGAGGTGCACATGACCTTGGCTACCTTCTGGAAGCATGACTTACTGCATTGTGGCGACCAGGAGAGAACCTCAGCATGGAGCCAATCAAAAGAGGGGTTGTGCCTCCGTAACCAAGGATAACCAATAACCAGTGGAAACTTAGTTGAGGAAATAACTTGGAATTAGATTATCTCATGGTGAAGAGACCCTATGGCCATGAACAACAGAACAGTCTCGTGAGTCACATGGGCAGGCTGTAGAGGTCTCCCGTCAAGAGCCTCAATGGCAAGTGGAGTGTCACGCAGCTGCAGCAGAATTGAGTGCTTCAATACAAAGGCAGCATCAATAAACAGGCCTGCAGCCCCAGAGTCGATTAGAGCCTGTATCCCAACGGACAACTCAGCCCAAGAAAGGGTAACTGAAACCAGGGGCTTATCCTTCTGGATAACTGGGGATCAAACAACGCCACCTAAGATCTGTCCGTGACAGGACCTCAAGGTTCGGTCGTTCCCAGAACGGGTAGGACAAGACTTTAAAAAGTGACCCGCCTGGCCACAATCTCTCCCTCCTCCTACAGGTTCTCTCATCGGCAGAGGGACGCGTGAAGCCCAAGTGCATGGGTTCATTTTCACTGACCGACTCGGTATCAGGAGGCATGGGAGGTGAGGGAGGCAAGGGTGTGACTGCAAAGTTCGGAGACAACTGCTTCTGCAAGCGCTCCTTAAATAGAAGTCTTTCTCTGAGTTTGGAGTCAATGAGGATGGCAAACGTGATCAACTTCTCCAGCTCAGTGGGTATATCTCGGGATGCTCTCTCATCCTTAATGGTATCCGAGAGACCATGAGAAAAAGCAGCCACAAGGGCCTCATTGTTCCAAGCAACCTCTGCTGCCAGAGTACAGAATTCAATGGCGTAATCGGCAACAGTTCTCATACTCTGATGGAAATGAGCCACTTGGCAGCAGAAGTGGAGCATGCGGGAACATCGAATACCCTTTTAAAAGAAGCCACAAACTCTGGGTAACTCAAGACAACAGGTTTTTGCATCTCCCATAGAGGATTTGCCCAGGCCAAGGCTCTCTCAGAAAGCAAAGATATCACAAAACCTACTTTGCTTCTGTCCGTGGGAAACGCCTGGGGCAGAATCTCAAAGTATATCTCAACCTGCTTGAGAAACCCTCTGCATTGGACTGGATCGCCCACAAATCTATGGGGAAGCGGAGTGGAACCAGACATACCTCTTATAGAGGTAATACTTGAGGCGGGTGCCTGAACAGAGACTGAAGCAGCAGCAGGGACGGCCTGCAACACAAGCTGTACCGGAGCAGCCACAGTGGGAGCCGTGCGACTCAGGAGCATTTGTAACGCCAAGGCAAACTGATCCATGCTGTGATCCTGATCATCCAATCTGGAAAAAAATATTACCAACAAGTGGATTGACTGCATCTTCTGAATTTATGGCCTTCGCTTACTGTCAAAAACCATGAATCAAACTGAGACAGAAGTACAGTTAAATCACACTTGTTTAATAATAATAAAAAGGTAAACAGAGTAAACGTAGTCAAAACATAGCCAGAGTTCAGGAACCGGAACGGATAGTCAGACAAGCCAAAACATCAGGGAGCCAGAGAGGAGCGCACTAGAACAGCAAGCAGGATCTGGAGCCAGAAGGAATGTCAGCCAAGCAAGTCTTTAACAGGAACACAGGAGAGCGTCTCTAGAGATGTGACCAAGGTGAAGGCAGAGATCATCTGGGCTGGATGGCTTAAGTAGGCAGGACTGATGAGCAGGATATCATCAACAGGTGAGTCACTGTGGATAGAAAGGAGCTGGCAATTAGCAGACAGCTGAACAGCCAGCTTTGAGAAGGAAGGACTGAGCCCAGCCCTGACACCTTGTAAATACTCCCACTCCTCCATGGAGAAATAGACAGTGACATCCTGATACCTTATAGGAACCTGACACACACAATGATACAGTCACCATCCAGACACATCCCTTGTCTGTTACTGGATAATGTCCCAGAATTCCCAGCACCGCTCACCTCTCCTCGATGATCTCTCTGGTGACTTCTAGGGAGGTGGAGGCAATGTGATGGCCATATGATCTCCAGTAATTATGTATATATATAGACCGCGCTGCCAAAAATGTAAATCAAGATTATTAAACAGTTTGCCACATTTAAAAAATAAATAAATGCACAACACCAGAAAATACAACCAATGTTCAATGTATCAAAAAGTCCCATTCAAATATTAGTTGCATGAAAAACAAGAGGTAGGTGAACAGGTGCTGGTGCCATTAGTAACAGAACAGTCACATCCAGGTGACCCCACATGGATGTACACTCACCATAATGGATGGATCTTCTATTACTAGATAGGTCTCACTGCACTTTTTTGGTTGGATCCACTGTGTGTCTTGTCACCAACTTGACCATTCACATGTACCTGGATGTGATTTCTTCCAATGCTATACACTGCCACTCCTACACTAATAAAAGTGGTATAATCTGTTAGTATAGACCAGCGGTCTCCAAACTATGGCCTGGGGCCGTTCCTTTGCCTGTATCTGCCCCGTGGTGCACTATTCCATCTGCTGACACTAACAATGGGGCACTATTTATCCCACTGACACCAACGATAGGGCACCACTCCTTCCATTTGATATCAACAATGGGGCACTATCCATTTCATTGATATAAACGATGGGGCACAGTTCCTCCTACTAACACCAACAATGGGGCATTGTTTACTTCCACTGGCCCCCCTAAAGTCTAAACTGGCCCTTTGTTTAGAAAGTTTGGAGACCCCTGATAACGACTGATGAGGAGAGAAGGTGATTGGTGGGAAAGGTGACACATCTCCAAAATGAAGTGTTCCAGCCACGTAGGTGGGGAAATGTTCTGCCCCTGAAGGGGTTAATCTAGGTTTCCACACTATATATGTGTGTATCATCATCTGCTGGAGATAAAAGACATCACAGTGACTATGGAGGAAGAGGACGGACATGACGGGGGGTTACTGGGTGTAAATAGAAAATAAGATCTTATTACCTCCTCTGCTGCCACTTCCAGCAATGTCTCCTCTCTAATTCCTCCCGACTCACCTCTCACCCGGAATTTCCTGTGTGTACCTGACATCACTTCCTGTCTGTCTTCCTAGAGATCGCCTGTCCAGGTAGAGGTGAGATCACCACCTTGTGGAGCTCAGAGGAACTGCAGCCCTGAGAAACATCTGGTAGTGTGAACACGGCCTTGTGCTGTGTGTGTATGTACTGTATATCCTTATAGATGGGTCATCTCCACTCCCACCAAGGGGGATAGAAATATATTACTGCCTAGTCCAGTCTTCAGAGTCTGGAGAGAATGGCTGCACTGAATGGGTATTCAGCCAAGTTGAACCTTCAGTTGCAGTATGACTACCAATGCTAAATGTGAGCTTCCCACTTTAGTGAGTGCAGTTTTTAGTATTTCCCTTTTAATAAAAGGCGTTACACGATGTGGAATTCACCTTCCTCTCCTCCCTGAGTGTGTATGAAGAGGCGGAGCTCTGAGTGTGTATGAAGAGGCGGAGCTCTGAGTGTGTATGAAGAGGCGGAGCTCTGAGTGTGTATGAAGAGGAGGAGCTCTGAGTGTGTATGAAGAGGCGGAGCTCTGAGTGTGTATGAAGAGGAGGAGCTCTGAGTGTGTATGAAGAGGCGGAGCTCTGAGTGTGTATGAAGAGGAGGAGCTCTGAGTGTGTATGAAGAGGAGGAGCTCTGAGTGTGTATGAAGAGGAGGAGCTCTGAGTGTGTATGAAGAGGCGGAGCTCTGAGTGTGTATGAAGAGGCGGAGCTCTGAGTGTGTATGAAGAAGAGGATCTCTGAGTGTGTATGAAGAGGCGGAGCTCTGAGTGTGTATGAAGAGGCGGAGCTCTGAGTGTGTATGAAGAGGAGGAGCTCTGAGTGTGTATGAAGAGGCGGAGCTCTGAGTGTGTATGAAGAGGCGGAGCTCCTGCTGGAACAGCGGTCGGAGGAGGAGTCTAGGAGGGAGATGACAGAAAGCTCAGCAGACTTGCAGGAGTGAGCGAGGAGGATCCAGTTCCTTTGCCATCGGAGGTGAGGAGAGTGTGAAGGATGTTGGTGACTCTGGTAGATGAAAAGCTGGGAGTCATATTGCTCTGGTGAGTGGGAAGCACTACTAAGGGGGCGCCCTCACCATCACGTGTGAAGAGCTCAGTTTACTTCATTTATTGATAAACACCATAATATCAATGAAGTAGGTGTAAAGTGGAAGCAGTAGATCTGCAGAGAATATTATTTGAGCCCCTAGCACTTTATATATGAATGTCTCCACATATTTTAGTGTATTTGTGATGATTTATGTGCACACACAATAGGACAGCGCTGTGACACATAATGCTCTTCTAGTTGATAAAGGGAATACTTACCTTTGTTACAGCAGCAGTCCGGTATAAGTTATTTCTGTAGGTATTTGAGTTGTTACACATAGCGCGGGTTTTATTCTATTTATATTGGTGACATAATTGCCCAAATCTGGGGATCAGGAGCCATTTCCACCCTTTACTCTCGGCTGGGGTTCTTTGTATCCATATAACAGATGTTCTACATGACTAAATCTGCAATCAATTTTACTGCAAAATCAAAGGGGACAAAATGTCTCCCCCCCCCCCCCCCCCGAGCAGTAATATATTTCTATCCCCCTTGGTGGGAGTGGAGATGACCCATCTATAAGGATATACAGTACATACACACACAGCACAAGGCCGTGTTCACACTACGAGACGTTTCTCTGGGCTGCAGTTCCTCTGAGCTCCACAAGATGGTGATCTCACCTCTACCCAGACAGGAAGTCTCTATGGAATACAGGAAGCAATGTCAGATACAAACAGGAAGTAGAGAGAAGACATTGTTGGAAGTGGCAGTAGACGAGGTAATAAGATCTTATTTTCTATTTACACCCAGTAATCCCCCGTCATGTCCGTCCTCTTTCTCCATAGTCACTGTGATGTCTTTTATCGCCAGCAGATGATTATACACACACATATATATATTATTATTTATTATTATACAGGATTTATATAGCGCCAACAGTTTACGTAGCGCTTTACAACTTGAGGGTAGACAGTACAAATACAATACACTTTAATACAGTAGGAATCAGAGGGCCCTGCTCCTTAAAGCTTACAATCTAAGAGGGAAGGTCAAGAGATACAAGAGGTAATAACTGTGGGCGATGTGCTGATTGAGAAGATAAATGTACAGTTGTTAGGTGGGGGGTCAGATAGGCTTCTCTAAAGTAATGAGTTTTCAGGGATCGTCTGAAAGTGGATAAAGTAGGAGAAAATCAGACGGATTGGGGTAGAGCATTCCAGAGGATGAGAGAGGCTCTGGAGAAGTCCTAAAGGCGAGCATGGGATGAGGTGACAAGGGAGTTTGAGAGCAGGAGGTCTTGGGAGGAGCGAAGAGAACGATTAGGTTGGTATTTTGTGACTAGGTTATAGATGTAGCTGGGGGCCAGGTTGTGGATGGCTTTGTAAGTTATAGTTAGTATCTTGAATTTAATTCGGTGACTGAGTGGCAGCCAATGGAGGGATTGGCAGAGGGGTGTAGCAGACGCTGAGCGGTTTGTGAGGTGGAGGAGTCTGGCAGCACTATTCATGATAGACTGAAGGGGGGGAGGAGCCTATTAGAGGTAAACCAATGAGGAGGGAGTTGCAGTAGTCGAGGCGGGAGATGACCAGGGAGTGGATTAGAAGCTTTGTGATGACATTGGCTAGGAAGGGGCGTATCTTTGTAGATGTTGCGGAGATTGAGGCGGCAAGTTTTGGATAGTGATAGAATGTGGGGTCGAAAGGTTAGTTCAGAGTCTAGGATTACACCTAGGACCTTGGCGTGGGGAGACAAGTTGATAGTTTAGCCAAGTGGCACCTGTGGGAGGAAATATCATGAGCTCAGTTTTGGATAGGTTGAGTTTGAGGGAGTGATGTGACATCCAGGCTGATATGTCTGCTAGTTGATGATGCCTGAGGAGACAGATGGAGAGAGCTGGGGGGTGGAGAGATAGATTTGGGTGTCATCAGCGTAGAGATGATATTTAAAGCCATGGGAGGCAATCAACTGACCCAAGCAGGTGATGTAGATTGAGAAAAGGAGAGTTCCAAGAACAGAACCTTGGGGGACCCCAATGGGAAAGGAAGAGGAGAGGAGGAAGTAGAGCTGTAAGTGACACTGAAGGAGCGGTGGGATAGGTAGGATGAGAACCAGCGAACAGTATAGTCACGGAGACCAAAGGAGTGGAGTTTATTGAGGAGGAGGGGGTGGTCCACTGTGTCAAAGGCAGCAGAGAGATCCAGGAGAAGTAGTACAGAATAGTGTCCACTGGTTTTAGCTGTTAGTAGGTCATTTGAGAGTTTAAGGAGAGCAGTTTCCGTGGAGTGTTGAGGGCAAAATCCGGACTGAAGGGGATCAAGAAGTTCATTCATGGTCAGATGGTTGCTTAGTCGGTTGTAGACCAGTCTTTCAAGAAGTTTGGAGGAGAAGGCGAGTAAAGAGATGGGACGTAGGTTGTTAAGATTGGTGGGGTCCAGTGAGGGCTTTTTAGGTATGGGAGTGACTAGCGCATGTTTTAGAGAGTTTGGGAAGATGCCACAAGAGAGGGAGAGGTTGAAAATGTGAGTTAGAGAGTGTAGAATTGAGTCAGAGGGTGAGCGTAGCATTTGCGAGGGAACTGGATCCAGGGGGCAAGTGGTTAGATGAGTGCTAGATAGAAGTTTAGCAACCTCATTAATAGTAGCAGGGTTGAATGAGGGAAGTAATGAATGTATCTGTGGACATGGGGTGTTGCATGGGGGAGCTTTTTGCGTATTGGAGATCTCATGAATTGTATCAATCTTAGTTTTGAAGTGATTGGCAATCTCCTGGGCAGTGAGTGAGTTGGTGGGTAGAGGCAGTGGAGGACAGAGTAGAGTGTTGAAGGTAGAGAAGAGTTGACGTGGACTGGATGAGAAGGTGTTAATGAGTGTGATAAAGTAGGTCTGTTTGGCAGTGTGAAGGCAGGAATAGTATTTTAGGAGGGCAGATTTATATTGTGTGAAGTCTTCCTGGAACTTAGTCTTATGCCACAGACGCTCAAGAGTGCGGCTACGTTTTCTGAGACTTCTGGTGTCGTCTGTTTGCCAGGGTTGTAGCAGTCGGGGCCTAATTCTGTGTGTAGTGAGGGGGGCAACTTTGTCTAGGGAGGAAGACAATGAGCTGTTGTAGATGAAAGTAGATAGGTTGGGGCAGGACAGGGGTGAGATTTTGTCATAGAGGTGATCAGTAGCAAAGTAGAGAAGAGAAGGGTTGAGGTGGCAAAGGTGTGGAATATATAGTGTGAAAACCTAGAATACTCCCTTTAGGGGGATCAGTTGATGATTATTATATCTTGTTTCCAAAGCTGGCCATACATGGTTCAGTTTTATCGTTCAGCCAGCGAGTGAAAAAAAACTGAAGCGATTCCCCCATCCACACACTGGAGGGAATCCTCCCTACTGCACTATTGTATTCTGACAATGGGGGGCGCTCCTCCGCTCTCAGAATACACAGATCAGTGATGAAGCTATTGGCTGCAGCCGCTGATCGAGTGACTTTTATCCGGCAGTGACCACACATGGATGGAAATGTGACCGATCCCTGCTGAACCAGCTGAATCTCCAAGTATCTATGGTCACCTTAAGTGACTTCCTCCCCTCCCCCTCATCTCCTTCATTATGTAAGTCATGCTGAGATAATCTCCCATTGGCTGAGCAATATTCTCATTTGTCTCTGAGCTCCTTCTTGCTATTCCTCGTCCTGCCTGTTGTTTCCTTGGATTGATTTTCTGTGTAGTGACCCCGGCTTCATCTCTTGGATGCGCTCGTCTGTTGCTTGTCCTGACCTTTATCCTGATTCCTGGATCTCCTCCTCATCTCTCCTCCATATCCTCTTACACAGCTTTTCTCCGCACCTGCAGTGACCCTGGGGGGTGGAAAATTGGCACCAGCACTCAGCAAAATCCATCCCCACCATTAGCAACTCAGGAGAAAATTGTCTTCTATTTACACTGGCTTACATGAGAACTTACTTTCACAGATTCCTGACAGATTTCTGTATGGTAAAGGTCAAAGTTCACTCTTCAGTTTGGGAGAGGTAGGACGCACCCAGGAACAATGATTTGGTTTGCACAGGAGCCTCATATTGAGGACACCTCAAATCTCCCCATTCAAATGTCCCTCCATCCAGAGTCTATATGTCCTATGACATCGCACTGACCTCACAGCTCCCCCCCCAATGTCCCTCCAACTGGCTTAGGTGGACCCTTAGCATCCTCGCTTGTAAACTGGAACTATTGGTCCTGTGTTGTATGTAATGACATCAGAATGCCTGCAACAAGCTTTGAACCTGCATAGTTTGGGGGTCCTGTGTGGGTAAATTATACCTCAGTCTGAAGTGGGGCTTTATTCTAATGGAGACCTGAATGGTGAGGTGAGGAGGATTCAGGGAATATCATTTGATTTTACTATTTGTGTTCAGATCTAGAATTTTCCTCCTGTGAAGTCTGGAGATCATATGACCATCACATTGCCTCCACCTCCCTTCCTGATAGAATAGAGAAATTAAAAGATCCTCCAGATGAAGGCACGTGATCCCTGTGCCGAAGACGCGTAGGGGAGGGGCAGGACGGAGCTATCAACACCGACAAGCAGAGTATTACACACCGCACGGCACGCCATACAATTTACCTGTATTCCTGTATACCATACTCTGGATAGGATGGTGCACTTACGCACCTATACATTGTGAGTACCCTCCTGGAGGGAATTGGCTATATGATTTTATAATAAATCCCTGGCGGTATTATGCTATGTAGTCTCCTTCTTTCTTATACATGTTGCCATTGATGTTTATCTGAGCAAGGTGCAGATCATTACCAGCAGACCCTGTATGAGCTCAGGAGTGGCTCTAATGTGTGTTTAGACATTGTTTAACCACTGTGTCACACGCTCAGAGGTGAGCACATGAGCAATTGGGGGTCACTGGAGGGCACTGAAGCATGCAGTTGTTTGCACACCATATAGGAAGAGCATGAGGAATGCCTACTCTTTTGGACACTAATTTTTGCACTTTATATTTTTATATATTTCTTATGAATTGATTTGAACTGAATTGTTGGACACTTCATTATTATACAATTAGCACCTGGACTTTCCACATTTTGCATGTCACATGTTGATTTATATATTTATATATTTAGTTGTGTATTTTATTCACTTTTTTCACAGGCGATTGGCACTGATTATTTTTTATAGCATTTAATATTGAATATTTTATTACTGTGATTTATAGATTTTACAATATTGTATTTATTTGTTAATTTATTTCGATTTTATTTATTTTATTTTATTTTTATCACGTATTTGCTTATTTTCCTAGTGCATTCACAATAATTTATTAGAAATTAAAAGAAGATTCTAGAAGTCACCAGAGAGATCATGGAGGAGAGGTGAGCCGTGCTGGGAATTCTGGGACATTATCCAGTAACAGACAAGAGATGTGTCTGGATGGTGACTGTATCATTGTGTGTGTCAGGTTCCTATAAGGTGTCAGGATGTCACTGTCTATTTCTCCATGGAGGAGTGGGAGTATTTAGAAGGACACAAGGATCTCTACAAGGACATCATGATGGACAATCAGCCGCCCCTCACATCACCGGGTAAGAGGAGACTTTATTGTAAAGGAGAGAGCAGTACGGAGGGTCCACCTAGATCCCCCATCATCTGATAAACACATAGAAACAATGTATTCAGTCAGTGTGTGTGTTTCCTACAGATGGATCCAGTAATGGGAACCCACCAGAGAGATGTCCCCGTCCTCTGTATTCCTGGGATTCCACACAGGAAGATCACACCATCCCTCACCATCATCAGGTAGATGAGGAACAATCACTGATAGTATCATTAGGATCTGTACATTATCTGCATTGTTACCATTGATATAATTTTTTATTCTAAATTCAGAATGGAAACCTGAGAGATTCTAAAGTTGAAGTTAAAGAGGAGATAAAAGAGGAGGATGATGAGGATGGGGTGATGGAGGAGTCAGAGTTTCTAAAAGAACACAAAGATCTGTACCAGGACACCATGGTGGAGTCATCCAGCTACACAAACCCACCAGAGAGATGTCCCCATCCTCTGTATTCCCGGGATTCCACACAGGAAGGTCACACCATCCCTCACCATCATCAGGTAGATGATTGACAATTATTTGTAGTTCTGATTTATATACAGCATATTTGTTACAATGAATGTTTTATTATATATTCAGAGTGGAAACCTCAGGGATGATAATATTGTTGTTAAAGAAGAGTATAAAGAGGAGGATGAGGAGTATGGAGTGATGGAGGAGTTTTCAGAAGGACACAACGATATGATGGAGCCACCTAATACCAGGAACCCACCAGAGAGATGTCCCCATCCTCTGTATTCCCGGGATTCCACACAGGAAGGTCACACCATCCCTCACTGTTACAAGGTTGGTGGGACAGAGCATCTGGAACACAGACTTGTGAAGATGTGGATTTTTTTTATGTGATTTTACAATAATAAATCTTATATCTTACAGATGATATTCTCTCTTGTTTTCTTGATTTAGAGTGGAGATCCAATCGATATAGAGTTTGAGGTTAAAGCAGAAGAAGAAGAGAGGTATGTGAGGGATGATCAGCAGTCTATGGAGGAGGATGGAATAACGGGGACATTTATAGAGGAGGACACTCCTACAGAGATCAGCACAGGTGGGTCATTAACACTAAATACATTCCTCCACCCATACTGCTAATTATTGAATACCAATATTATGAGTCCTGACTTTTACACTGTATAAGTTATATTGTACATTACATACTCCTGACCCCTGTGATATATACTCTATGTTGTACATTACATCATTCTGATACTATATAATCCTATATGCTGTATCTTATACAATATGTTGTACATTACATAGTCCTGACTTTTGCTCTCTCTCCTCTACCCTCTGCTATATATAAACATAATATGTATTCTCTTTTGTTACACCCGTTTCCTGCCAGCTGGACATTTTATATACAATGATTTGATTGGAGCACAGACTTTTACCTGTTCATAATAATGTGATAACATCCTCAAACTTTGGAACCTTAAACAGAAAGTGATAATGAGGGAGGAGTCAATAACCCAATGATGGTGGTCTTCAGGATCAGTCCAGTCTTCATCTTGGTTGTTCTCCCCCCATCCTCACTCTCTGACCTCTGGTGGGGCTCAGCCCTGCTATTATTCATGACTAAATCATGGATTAAATAAGGAAGTGCAGGACTTCTTGTGTTGGGAAGATGGCAATTAGTGATAGAGGGGGTGGGGACACTCGTCCTATAATCCCCTCATCACTGTCACTCCTATAAAAGACAGTTCTCGCTGTTTCCTCACTCTCTGACGAAGGTCCATGAATAAAGAAATGAACTGGTAGGAGATCAGAGAACCCATTTACTAGTTACCTTGAGGGTGGAATTGTAAGATCCTCAGAGACAAAGCTGCCTGATGTGGGCGGAGTCCTGGTTTAGGGGAACCAATCTGCTCATGTCTAGTAATAATCTTTTTATTTCTATTTTATTAGATGGACGGGAGATGAGGAAAACCTCAGAGGATTGTCTCACTTTGTCTCCAGACTGTAAAGTAGAAGATGAGGACATCACACAGTATAGTCCAGGAGAAAACCCGACTACCTCAAATGTCCATCCGGTACCACACAGTGTAGATGGAGCATCGTATTCCTCTTATCCTGAGGAACCTCAGACTGTGAGGGACGGTGCCGTCCTTCCAACAGAGAAGAGGTTTTCCTGTGATGAGTGTGGGAAGTGTTTCCATTTTAAATCCCGTCTTAATGTGCATAAAAGAACTCACACAGGGGAAAAACCATATTCCTGTCTTGAGTGCGGAAAATGTTTCCGTTCTAAATACGCTCTTGATGTGCATAAAAGATCTCACACGGGGGAGAAGCCGTATTCCTGTTCTGAGTGTGGGAAATGTTTTTCAGTGAAATCCCATGTTTACACACATCAGAGATGTCACACGGGTGAGAAGCCATATTCCTGTCCTGAGTGTGGGAAATGTTTTTCAGTGAAGTCTCATGTTTACGCACATCAGAGATCTCACACAGGGGAGAAGCCACTTTCCTGTTCTGAGTGCGGGAAATGTTTTTCACGGAAGTCCAATCTTTACAGCCATCAGAGATCTCACACAGGGGAGAAGAGGTATTCCTGTCCTGAGTGTGGGAAATGTTTTTCAGAAAAGTCCCAACTTTACACACATCAGAGATCTCACACGGGTGAAAAGCCATATTCTTGTACTGAGTGTGGGAAATGTTTTTCACAGAAGTCCCATCTTGACACACATCAGAGATTACACACGGAGGAAAAGCCGTATTCCTGTTCTGAATGTGGTAAATGTTTTTCAGATAAGTCCTGTCTTTACAGACATCAGAGATCTCACACAGGGGAAAAGCCGTATTCCTGTCCTGAGTGCGGGAAATGTTTTTCACAGAAGGCCAATCTTTACAGACATCAGATATTGCACACAGGGGAAAAGCCATACTCCTGTCCTGAATGCGGGAAATGTTTTTCACATAAGTCTAATCTTTATACACATCGAAGATCTCACACAGGGAAGAAGCCACTTTCCTGTCATGAGTGTGGGAAATGTTTTTCAGTCAAGTCCAATCTTAACAAACATCAGAGATCGCACATGCAGGAGAAGCCGTATTCCTGTCCTGAGTGAGGGAATTGTTCCTCAATGAAGTCCTGTCTTCCTGTACATCAGGGATCCCACACAACCCTCGAGGTGTATTAGTGCCTTGAGTGCGGGAAATGTCTTCTATATGAATGTTGCTGGACATCACATCTCTCATGTGGGGAAGAAGCACACCCTGATATACACCTCAGATATACTCCATGGATGATCTTCATCATGTAAGAAACAGTTCATAAGGAGATCGGAGATCACCAAAGACATGGATGAAGTGTTGTACTGTGTTGGCCTTTGATAGCAGTAGAAAAATAAAAATGGAGTCATTACCTTTCATTGGCTGAGTACATTTTGTGGTGTAAGCTTTCACAAACACTTAGAGGTCTATTTTTTTTAATAGTTGAATGAATGTGACCAGCATTCACCCAGTCATGATGAATATTGGCCATATTGCAGGCCATGAAGGATTGATCTGCATATTTAGGGGAATGTGGCCAATCCTCAGGCATACTGTCCTGGCAGGGTGGTTTGGCCAGCCCTTCAATATGGGAGAGCCATGCTAGCAGAGGAGTCAGATGGAAGATGGAGTGCTAAGGAGGCTGTCAGTGGCCTAGGAGGGGTCTCCTAGGTCTAGGGAAGACCCCATCTCCAGGCTGGGCTTGGACTGGCTCAGGAGGATCCATTCAGCAGAGCGTATTGACTTGGAATCTTATCTGAGAAGCAGTGGGAACAAGGAGGACAGAGTACATCAGCACACCCAGGGATTCTCAAGGGGAGAGACTGCCACATGTAGCAGACCTTCTAAAGGACATCATTGGTTGTAACCCTTTTATTAACTTGCCTTGGAAGATATTCAGAGTAGACGGGAGGGATGGTAGTGCCTGCAAGAAGTGTAGGTAGGAGCAGATCTACGCAAGGAGAGGATACACTCCTCTGCATGCAGTTTTTCCTAAATTGGGCTATTTTCAAGAGGGGCTGAGAGATCCTAGTCTGTAATGGATTTTTGCTACTAAACCCACTAAGTACTGTGTAAGGAAAGGAAGCAGGCAAAGTGTTACTAAACCCACAACAGTAAAATCTGTCTGTACAGTATATGCTGAATAGCATGCTTGTTATACTCACTGTGGAACCTAAGGAGTTAATCCTCTGCATTGTGTAAAAAGGCTGTTTTATCCTGTATGCACAGATCTTCACCCTCCTGCACTGTCTATCTGGGGAGAGCCATCTTACACAGGCAGGGTAGCCGACCTGCACATGCTCAGTTGTGTTTTTTTTTTGCTGGAGAGAGCATTCACTTGTTCTCAGTGCTAGCCAAGTCACATGATATTGACATCACACATGTGGGCGTGTATACAGGGTGCAGTGGAAATCGCCTCCCACCTGAACTCTCAGCACTGGAATACTGTTCAGTTTATCATGTGACCGTGGTATACAGATCATCCAAAAAGGTATACAGCGATAGTATTTTAACCACTTGCTGACCAGCCGCCATCATTATACAGCGGCAGGTCGGCTCGTTCCCACAAATCGCTGTAACTGTACGTCGGCTCCTTTAAGATCCATAGCCACGCGCACGCAGGGGGTGGTAGCCGCGATGTCTGATGTCTGCATGAGAGCCAAAATGGGGGATTTGTGTGTATAAACACAAATCCCTGTTCTGACAGGGGAGGAGAGAGAGATTGTCTGTTCCTAGTAATTAGGAACAGCAATCTGTCTCCTCCTCCAGTAGTCACTTCCCCCACAGTTAGAAACACTTGCTCGGGAACGCATTTAACCCCTTGATCGCGCCAAGTGTTAACCCCTTCCCATTATAGCACTGATCGCTGTATAAATGGCAATGGTCCCAAAAATGTGTCAAAAGTTTCCGATCTGTCCGCCGCAATGTCGCAGTCCTGCTAAAAATCGCAGCTCTCCGCCATTACTAGCAAAAAAAATAAATAAAAATGCCATAAATCTATCCCCTTTTTTGTAGACACTATAACTTTTGCACAAACCAATCATTATATGCTTATTGCAATATTTTTTACCAAAAATATGTAGAAGAATACATATTGGCCTAAACTGTTTTTTTTATATATTTTTTTCAGGATATTTATTATAGCAAAAAGTAAATATTTTTTTGTTTATAGTGCAAAAAATAAAAACCACAGAGATGATCAAATACCACCAAAAGAAAGCTCTATTTGTGGGGAAAAAAAGTATATAAATTTTGCTTGGGTACAGTGTTGCACAACCGCGCAATTGCCAGTTAAAGCGTTGCAGTGCTGTATCGCAAAAAATGGCCTGGTCATTAAGGGGGAAAATCTTCCGGGGCTTAAGTGGTTAATGTAAAAAGAAGATTTATAGGCTGTGGGAACTGTGTGTGGGGGGGGGGAGGAACTATTTTCATGTTACTGGGTTTAGTAACACTTTAACCACCTCAATACCGGGAACTTGCACCCTCTACCTGCCCAGGCCATTTTTCAGCTTTCAGCACTGTCACACTTTGAATGACAATGGCGCGGTTATGCTACACTGTAACCCTGTGACATTTTTATCATTTTCTTCACAGAAATAGAGCTTTCTTTTGGTGGTATTTAAACACTCCGGGATTTTTCTTTTTTCCTAAAATTTTTTTTTAAAAGACCAAAAATTTTGCAAAAAAAAGTTTTTCTTAGTTTCTGTCAGTAAATTTTGTAAATAAGTATTTTTTCTCCTTCCCTGATGGGCACTGATGAGGCGGCACTGATAGGCACTGATGAGTAGGCACTTATGGGCACTAATGAGGCGGCACTGATTAGGTGGCACTGGTGAGGAGGCACGAATATGCCGCACTTATGGGTACTGATAGGTGGCACAGATATGTGGCACTGATGAGCATTGATAGGTGGCACTGGGCACAGATAGGTGGCACTGGTGGGCACAGATAGGCGGCACTGATGGGCATTGATGGTCAGCAGTGATGGGCATTGATGGGCAGCACTGATAGCCAGCACTGACTGGCATCACTAATGGCCACTGATTGCTGGCACTTGTGGGCACAGATTGGTGGCAATTGTGGGGAGTGTTTGCTGGCAGTGGTGAGCAATCATTGCTGGCACTGGTGGGCACTTAATTGTAATCAGGAAACTGATGATCAGTGCCTAGAGTACATACCTAGGTGTTCCCTGTGAGGAGATGCCACTAATCGGCTCTCCTCTCCTCACACTCTGTCAGTGTGAGGCGAGGAGCGCCGATTACCGGCATCTCGGTGTTTACATGTGACCGTCTGTGATTGGAAACAACCGATCACATGGTTAAAGAGCCATGGCTCTTTACACAGATTGGGGTCGTGCCGTGTCCTAGCAACACGGCGTGGCCGCAATCGGCGCGCGAGAACGGTCTTTCTGGGAGGCAATCATACGACGTCCACCCAAAATGAGAGCCTCACCACCCAGCAACCATTTGACGGTGGGCGGGTGGCAAGTGGTTAAGGATCTTTTTGTACATAGAGAGGAAATTGTCCTCTGGTCTTGTTTGTCTTTGCTTCAAGTTAGGCATCCCATAATTGATGTGGAATCTTTATACACAAATATTAGGCAAAAGGAGGCAATGAATGCCATAGAATGGACCCTTAACAATAAAACACAATTTAAAAGAAAACAAGTAGAATTTATGATAAATGCATTAGAAATTGCCATGGGAGGAAATTATTTTTGGCATGATAAACAGTTCTATGTACAAAAAAAGGGGGTGGCGATGGGGGCAAAATATGCCCCAAATGTTGCAAAAACATCTTTGTAAACAAATGAGGAAATTTATGGTAGAAGAAGACCGGAAATTAAAGGTATACCAAAGATATATTGATGATGTCTTTGTTGCATGGGAGGGGCCAGAAGCAACACTTAAGCAATTTCTAAGATAAATCAATGTAAATAAATACAATATATCTTTTTCAGCTGAAAAATTGTGACAAAGTACACTATTTGGATATATACCATTGGAATCACAGAGGGAGAGATGAGGGCAGTCTGGTGAGGCTGGGTATCCGGTCCTTAGTAGCAGTGGAGAGATGGCACTGAAGGTAGTGCTTCATAAAGAAGTAACAGCTCTGGAGGGTCAAAAAGGAAAGAGAAAGGCGCCTTTAAGTGCAGTAGTTAAAAGATGTATTACAGGCACAATGGGATTAAAAACACTTACAAGATAGTAAGAGGTCATAGGGAAATAATGATTTGTTCTCATGCAGATCGCTGTACTCATCTGTCTGGATGAGAGAGAGAGCCGTCCTGCAGCTGTCAGAGTCCCTGGTGATGTGGATTAGCGAGGAGGTGAAGATGCGATGAGGTGGCCCAGGTTCTGGAACCAAGCTGAAACGCACGCGACCGATGTAATGTGTTTGTTGCATCGAACGTACTTGACATTCAACATTGAATGTACTCGACATTTTTTGCATCAAATGTACTTAACTTCCTTCATCACCCAACAAAGTAACTTTGGTTGTAATCGATCCCCGCTATATGTATGTATAGGTACTTATATATACGCACACCTCCATCTCATTATGCTGGTACAATGTGCTAATCCTGCTCTAACCCTGTCTGTCCCTTCTAGGACCATTAAGACCAGACGTACACTAAATCTAATGTGCTTAATATGTCACATGACTCTGGCCCTTTATGAAACCGACATCCATCAACAGGTCTACACTCCGCCCCTCTTTCCCCCAGCCTATCAGCAGACACCAACCCTCTCCCCCCTGTCCCCCTCACCTCTCATAAGCTCACTGGCCAAGCATGGGCGTAGGTCTGATGAAGGAGCCGTGCATGCTCCGAAATACGTTACCGCCCCCAAAACCATCCCCTGATGTTACATCGGCCTCGTGCATTCCAGCTTGGTTCCAGAACCCGGGCCGCCTCATTGTATCTTCACCTTCTCGCTAATCCACATCACCAGAGACTCTGACAGCTGCAGGATGGCTCTCTCACTCCCCCAGACAGACGAGGATTACAGCGATCCGCATGAGGACTAATCATTATATGCCTATGACCTGTTACTCTCTTGTAAGTGTTTTTAATCCCATTGTGCCTGTAATAAATCTTTTAACTACTGCACTTAGAGGTGCCTTTCACTTTCCTTTGTGTACAAGAACCTACTTTAAAAAAACTGGGTACATTCCGATAGGTAGTGGGCACCACCCCAGATGGTTGAAAGCCATACCTAGGAGTCAATTAACAAGAATTAGGAGGAACTGCAATTCTGTATTTGATTTTGTAACACAAGCTAATACTATTTTAGAGAGATTCAGAGAAAAAGAATATAAAGAGTGTAAGTTGAATAAAACTAAATAGCAGGTCCAACACATGAATAGGGAACAGCTTTTACAACCTATACAAAAAATCATAAGGACTACACTATAGCCTTTTAATACAGAGTATAGTAGACAGTAAAAAGCAATAGAAAGGGCATTCAAAAAACATTGGCCCATACTACATAGGGACCCGACACTAGAAAGAATCCTCCCTGTGACAGACCTAGCCAGAACAGAGGCTTTTGGAGAGGACTGAATGCAAGCCTGTTCCCTACTGATTATGGGCCCTGGATTTTAGGGGAACAATACTCTTTGCAAGGTGTATGCCTGGGGACCTTGAAGTAATGTTACTTTGGAGTCAAGTCCATGTTCAGCAACCAAACGAGTGTTGTCTTGTTTTCTGGTTGTTAGCAGTTGGAATATCTGTATTCAGACTGGGAAGAAGTGGTATATCAAGAAAGCACTCAAGCAGAGTGTGGGATGTTTCGGTACACTCCCTAAACATCCTCAGTTTATATATAGACGCCCACCCAAAAACAGATTGGTTAAAAGAATCCCGGACCCACCCAAAAAAACTGTCACGTTCTTGAATCATTTTTTTTAGATGCTGCAAACGTATAACATGCAGGACACAAAAAGGCAATAAAAAAAATAAATAAACAATTTCAGTCAAAACAAAGGGGAGAAAAGTTTGAAATCAAAAAGTTCATTATGTGCAATAGCACCCACGTTGCTTACCTTTTGGAATGCACGTGTGGGCTACAATACATGGGAAGAACCACTATAGAACTAAGAGTCCGATTGAGAAAACATCTTAATATCAAGAAAGGCTTCAAATATCATAGCCTCTCAGAACATTTAAAAAATATAACTAGAATCCCACACAACTAAAGGTATGTGCTATAGATAAAAAGTGAAGATCACTGGCATGTTACCAATAAAAAAGACAGGCGGTCTCACAGAATGAGACATTCTGGATATACAAATTGGGATCTATGGTACCAGCAAGTTTAAATGTTAAACTAGACATTAAAGCGGAGTTCCACCCAAAAGTGGAACTTCCGCTCATCTGATTTCTCCCCCCCTCCGGTGCCACAATTGCCACCTTTTAGGGGGGATGGGGGGTGCAGATACCTGTCTAATACAGGTATTTACACCCACTTCCGGGAATAGACTCCCGCGGGTGTCACACCCCTTCCCACACCCCCCCCCCCGCTGTCTCCTGGGAAACACAGGTCCCAGGAGATAGCAGGGACCAGTTAGGACGCGCAGCGCAACTCGCACATACGCAGTAGGGAACCGGGAGGTGAAGCCGCAATGCTTCACTTCCTGATGCCCTCACCAAGGATGGCGGCGGCAGCTGCCGAGAACCGAGCGATTGATTGGCTTTGACATCGCTGGACCCTGGGACAGGTAAGTGTCCATTTATTAAAAGTCAGCAGCTGCAGTATTTGTAGCTGCTGGCTTTTAATATTTTTTTTTTTAGGTGGACTCCCCCTTTAATTATTTTTTACGTTACATAATTACAGTACTAGGAACAAAGGAATATAGATATAATTTTTTGTAAGTGGTAGGGCTATTATGTCATTTCACTATATAACGGTATGGAGGGTTAAAAGAGAAAACAAACAGAAAGAGAGGGGAAATTTAAATACAGTGGAACCTCGGATTGTGGGTAACACGGTTAATGAGCGCTTCGCAATACGAGCACTGTATTTTTAAAATTCTTAACTCGGTTTGCGAGTGTTGTCTCGCAAAACGAGCAGGATTCAGGCCAAAGCTATGTGCAGTACCGCTTTTGGCCTGAGGTGGGGAGCGCTGGAGCCGAGCAGAGCCGAACGTCACGGAAATGCACGGAAAGGCCCGAGTACAGCATGGCTGACCTTGACAATTCTCGGGTAGGAAGTTTTTCCGAGGTTTGCCGAGGTCAGCCAAAGTGTCCTCGGCCCTTTTCGGCTGTTTCTGAGGCTCTCCGGCGCCCCCCCCAGCCTCTGGCCACATGCGGTATTGCATTCCATTGAAGTCAATGCGGAACAAATTATTTTAGTTTCCATTGACTTCAATGGGAAAACTCGCTTTGATATGCGAGTATTTTGGATTACGAGCATACTCCTGGAAAGGAGTATGCTCGTAATCCGAGGTTCCATTGTATGTACTTTATTTGTACTGTTTTTTTATTTGCATATTACTTTTTCATTATATATTTTATATATTTTTAAAAAAAATTCTGGAATGGTCCATTTAAATATGCACTGTATTTGCATATGGTTTTTATCATTTTTTTTTATTCTTATTTGTATATTATTATTATTATTATTTTGTAATATTCTTTGCAATCTAAGATCGATCCGTGGGCTGATACTGTTTCTCAAATTGTGAACTGTGAAAAAAAAAAACTGGTGGTCACGCTCGGAGCTGGCGGAAGTTATGAATGTGTATAGTAGGAAGGATTGGAGGGTGCACGGGGAGTTGCCATTGATATAAAAGATCCACATGTCACTGGAAGACTCCAACATCTGATGACGCTTCCAGGACAGAGCGAAATGCATTAGGTAACATAGACTTCCGGTGACGTCATTTCCTAGACTAGGAATGCAAACCGCGGGCAGCGCGACAATTTTACATGCTTTTTAACAAGAATGTATAATGTGAGTGTAAACCTTTATACTTAAAGCAGACTTCTGCTGATCTGCTTCCTCCATGTTTACCCTGTCCCCACTAAGAGCTAAGAAACTTTCCATAGAGCCATACAGGACTCCTAACCTTTCACTACAGGCGATACTTTCATGGAAAGTTGGTGAGGGAGGGAACGAGAGGAAGGAGAGTATAGCACCTTCATCGCCTTGTTATTTCATTGCACAGCATGCACTTTATTAAGAGACTATTGTGGAAGAGTATTCATAGCACTTCATTGACTTTATCCACTTCAGCCCCGGAAGATTTGGCTGCTGAATGACCAGGCCATTTTTTGCGATTCGGCACTGCGTCGGTTTAACTGACAATTGCGCAGTCATGCGGCGCTGCACCCAAACAAAATTGACATCCTTTTTTTCTCCACAAATAGAGCTTTCTTTTGGTGGCATTTGATCATCTCTGCAGTTTTTATTTTTTGCACTATAAACAAAAAATGAGCGACAATTTTGAAAAAAACACAATATTTTGTACTTTTTGCTATAATAAATATCCCTTTTTTTTTTTTTTTTTTAAAGCAATTTTTTTTCTCACTTTAGGCCGATATGTATTCTTCTATATATTTTTGGTAATAAAAATCGCAATAAGCGTATATTGATTGGTTTGCACAAAAGTTACATGAATTTGCCCCCCCAAATATCACACATTTTTGCCATATTTAAGTTAATACCATTATTCCTATGATCATCAGATCCATTCAGTGGCCATAATGTGGCATTTTTCCTGAAATGCCTAAAAAAAGAAAGAATAGTGCAATACTACACTATGGACACTAGATGGAGCAAAAGATCACAGGAAAGTACTGTATTATTATTCTTATAATACACGATTTATATAGCACCAACAGTTTACGCAGCGCTTTGCAATGTAGAGGGGGGACAGCACAATTACAATACAGTTCAATACAGACGGGACAGGAGGGCCCTGCTCATAGAGCTTACATTCTAAAGGGAGGGGGTGGTGGTACAAAAGGTAATAGATGCAGGGAATGATTTGATGGGGGTGGCTGATTTTGATGGGGGTGACAGTTGTTAGGTGGGTGTGGGATAGGCTTCCCTGAATAAGTGAGTTTTTAGGGATCTCCTAAAGGTGGACAGGTTAGGGGCTATTCGGATATACTGGGGCAGGGAGTTCCAGAGGATGGGAGAGGCTCTGGAGAAGTCCTGAAGGCGAGCATGGGAGGAGGTAATAAGGGAGCTAGAGAGCAGGAGGTCCTGGGAGGAGCGGAGGGGACGATTTGGGCGATATCTGCAGATGAGGTTGGTGATGTAGCTGGGGGCGATGTTAAGGCGTTTAAATATGGTAATAAAGCAGGACGTCTCTTGGCATACCTGACCAGACCTGACCATTACCCCATTTCTATACCACGTATCCTTACTACTCAAGGTACTATTAGTGACAACCCAGGAGATATCCTAGACTCTTTTCTATGCTTTTACAGAAAGCTGTACACTTCCAGGGTTGACTATGATGATTCCCATTTGTCTGACTATTTGGCCGACATATCTCTTCCCTCCTTGTCAGATGAGGGACAGGACATGTTGGAGGAGCCTATCACGGTCGCGGAGATTGCTGCAGCGGTCTCCCAAATGCCTGCACATAAGACTCCTGGACCTGATGGTTTCCCAACTGAATGGTATGCTAAGTTCAAGGACCTTCTATTCCCCTTCCTTCTCCGGACCTATAACAAAGCCCTAGAGACTGGGATCCTCCCCCCATCGATGAGGGAAGCCTTGATAGTACTCCTATTAAAGCCCCGAAAGGACCCACTTAACTGTGAATCTTATCGTCCAATTTTTCTCATAAATGTGGACGTTAAGATCCTGGCCAAAGTATTAGCAAACCATCTAAATGCTATGGTTACATCCCTGGTTAATAGTGACCAGGGTGGATTTATGCCTGGTAGGTCTACTAGAATGAACATTCGCAGATTGTTCCACAACTTGCAATATCCACATGACTGCCCTTCCACACGTGTCATTGTGTCCTTAGACACCTGTAAAGCATTTGACAGTGTGGAATGGCCGTACCTTTTTCAGGTGTTACAGAAGTATGGTTTCAGTCCCCGTATGGTAGCATGGATAAAACTTCTGTACACTTCCCCAGCGGCTAGGATAAGGGTTTATTCATCTATTACTGATCCCTTCCCAATCACTAGGGGCACTCGACAGGGGTGCCCATTGTCGCCCCTTTTGTTTGCCCTGGCAATGGAGCCGCTTGCAGTTCGCATTCGCTCCTCCCCTATAATTAAAGGACTCCCAATTGCAAATATAGAAGAGCGCATTTCCCTTTACACAGATGACACACTGGTGTACCTGGCAGATGCAAATGAGTCTCTGCAGGCCTTGCTGGAGGAGGTTAACACCTTTGGGGACTACTCTGGATTCCGGGTTAATTGGGACAAGTCCAGCCTTTTTCCCCTGGATGTGAATAACCCTCCTCAGATACACCCGGACTCCAAGCTTCAGGTGGTGTCTTCTTTTAGATATCTTGGAGTGTTGGTTCAGGCTCCCTTATCTCTATATGCCACTAATAATCTTGATCCTTTGCTGACCCGCCTCCAAGAACAAACTAAACAATGGATGTATTTGCCTTTAGACCTCATGGGGAGGGCCAATATTCTTAAAATGATTTATTTACCCAGATTGCTTTATATCCTTACTAATTCCCCATGTAAACTATCAAAAGCTACTTTCAAACGCATAGATACGATATGTACTACTTTCCTGTGGAAGGGCGGATCCCCCAAAGTGGCACTTGAGACTCTGAGACTACCAGCTCATCTGGCAGGTCTAGCATTCCCTAATTTTTTCCTTTACTATATGGCATCCCAACTGGTGCACATACATGACTGGATGAACCCAGATCCAGCTAATGCCTGTACAGCCACAGAAGGGGCTATTGCATCTTCCCTTGAAACTCTACATAATATATAGAGGCCAGGTCCCAGACCGCCCTGGAACCCCTTTACTCTCAGTCTCCCTTTCACTGTTTAAATACATTACCACAAAAATATCGAAACATTCCTGGCTGAAACAACCCCTTGTGGTTTAATCCCAATCTGCAAGAATTATACTCTTTTCCAGATGCCAACTGCTGGTATTCAAAGGGGGTTAAATATCGGTGTCATTTATATACTGCACAGGGCTTTAAAACTTTCTCTCAGTTGAGCAGGGACTTTGACTTACCAAGATCACACTTATTTTATTATTATCAGCTCAGACATGCCATACATGCTCAATTTGGTACCTTAGATGATATCACTGATCTGCCTCCACTGGAAAGACTACTTAGGCAACCAGAACCCTCTAAATTAGTTTCCACTTACTATGCAGCCTTAATGACTGACTTTAACCCTAGGTTTCACAAAGCACAGGAGAAGTGGGATTCATTGGATATTTCTATGGTAAATGAGGATTGGTCAGAATTCAGTGACACATATAAAACCTCTGTCATTTCCTCCCGAGACCGTATCATACAAGTTAAAATTTTTCATCAGACCCACCTCACCCCCGCCAGACTGCATAAAATGGGTCTCTTACCATCAGCTGTCCGTTTCCGAGGCTGTGGCCAAGAGGCAGACTTCTTACATTGCTTTTGGTCATGCCCGATAATTAGTGACTTCTGGGAGGAAGTGGGTGCCTTTATTTCGACTGTGCTGGGCCTTCCTAACATAATTCACCCTAAGAACTGCCTGTTGGGGGTATTTGGAGATTTACACATATCATCACATGCCAAGAGATTGCTCCGTATACTTTATTTTTATGTTAAAAAATCTATTCTACTGTCCTGGAAAGGTGCACAGACCTCTTTGAAGTCCCTCTGGTTAAAACTTATCAATGACTCCATTCCATTATACAAATTAACCTTTGAAATTCGCAAACGAAATAAAACCTTTCATAAAATTTGGGGTAAATGGTTGGCTAGTCCGCTAACTCTCTCTAAAAATTGAACACAATTGATCATTGATGGGCCATGCTACAGGGACCTTCAATACCAGGTCCTTTAATATGGTTATGTCATGCAAAAGTGCCTATATCTGATTGTTATTATTACCAATATCTCAGCCCTCTTGCAACGAACTGCCTACAATGACTTGTGTGATCTAATTACAGCTTGGATACCACTTTTGTATGCTTAATTGATCAGATACTTGTGTGTGTTTTTTTGGGGGTTTTTTTTCTTTATATATTTTTATTTGTGACTGTTTTGTGTTTGTTGGTTTGTGCTGAACCTAAAATCAATAAAAATATCTTTAAAAAAAAAAAATAGATCTCTAAGTGTTTGTGAAAGCTTACACCACTAAATGTACTCAGCCAATGAAAGGTAATGACTCCATTTTTATTTTTCTACTGCTATCAATGGCCAACACGGTACAACACTTCATCCATGTCTTTGGTCATCTCTGATCTCCTTATGAACTGTTTCTTACATGATGAAGATCAGCCATGGAGTATATCTGAGGTGTATATCAGGGTGTACTTCTTCCCCACATGAGAGCTGCGATGTCCAGCAACATTCATATAGAAGACATTTCCCGCACTCAAGGCACTAATACACCTCGAGGGTTGTGTGGGATCCCTGATGTACAGAAAGACAGACCATTTCCCTCACTCAGGACAGCAAAGTGGCTTCTCCCTCGTGTGAGATCTCTGATGTCTGTAAAGATGGGACTTCAATGAAAAACGTTTACCGCACTCAGGACAGAAATACGGCTTCTCCCCCGTGTGAGATCTCTGATGTCTGTAAAGATAGGACTTCAATGAAAAACATTTACCGCACTCAGGACAGAAATACGGCTTCTCCCCCGTGTGAGATCTCTGATGTGTGGAAAGACTGGTCTTCTGTGAAAAACATTTCCCGCACTCAGGGCAGGAAAAAGGCTTCTCCCCCGTGTGAGATCTCTGATGTATGTAAAGATCGGACTTCTGTGAAAACCATTTCCTGCACTCAGGGCAGGAATACGGCTTCTCCCCTGTGTGAGATCTCTGATGTCTGTAAAGATTGAACTTCAAGGAAAAACATTTTCCACACTCAGGACAGGAATACGGCTTCTCACCTTTGTGAGATCTTATATGCACATTAAGACGTGATTTAAAACGGAAACATTTCCCGCACTCAGTACAGGAAAACCTCTTCTCTGTTGGAAGGACGGCACCGTCCCTCACAGTCTGAGGTTCCTCAGGATAAGAGGAATACGATGGTCCATCTACACTGTGTGGTGCCGGATGGACATTTGAGGTAGCCGGGTTTTCTCCTGGACTATACTGTGTGATGTCCTCATCTTCTACTTTACAGTCTGGAGACAAAGTGAGACAATCCTCTGAGGTTTTCCTCATCTCCCGTCCATCTACTAAAATAGAAATAAAAAGATTATTACTAGACATGAGCAGATTGGTTCCCCTAAACCAGGACTCCGCCCACATCAGGCAGCTTTGTCTCGGAGGATCTTACAATTCCACCCTCAAGGTAACTAGTAAATGGGTCCTCTGATCTCCTACCAGTTCACTTCTTTATTCATGGACCTTAGTCAGAGAGTGAGGAAACAACGAGAACTGTCTTTTATAGGAGTGAAGACTGGATTGATCCTGAAGACCACCATCATTGGGTTATTGACTCCTCCCTCATTATCACTTTCTGTTTAAGGTTCCAAAGTTTGAGGATGTTATCACATTATTATCAACATGTAAAAGTCTGTGCTCCAATCAAATTATCAGATATAAAATGTCCAGCTGGTAGGAAACAGGTGCAACAAAAGAGAATACATATTATGTTTATATATAGTAGTGGGTAGAGGGGAGAGAGCAGAAGTCAGGATATACAACATACAGTATACAGTATAGTGTAGCGTCAGGGCCCGGAAATGGGCCAGAAGACTCAAAGCACATACCCCAGATGCCTAGGTCTAGTAACGTCTATGATGAAAATCAACATGTTGCTGCCAGCTTAACCCCAGAATCTCCATAAATCCAGTCTAGATACACAAATTGTGTCTGCAGCACAGAGAAGGAAGATTATCTGAGAGAAATACAGGAATACAGGACAGGGAACACAGCTCAGGAAAGTGACCAGGGGATTACAGGCTGATATCACCCAGTCCCCGCCCTACTCTGGACCAATCAGTGATTAGTATGGGTGGAGGAATGTATGTAGTGTTAATGCCCCACCTGTGCTGATCTCTGTAGGAGTGTCCTCCTCTATAAATGTCCCCGTTATTCCATCCTCCTCCATAGACTGCTGATCATCTGTCACATACCTCTCTTCTTCTCCTGCTTTAATCTCAAATTTTCTCTCAATTGGATCTCCACTCTAAATTAAGAAAATGAGAGAGTGAATATTATCTTTAAAATATAAGCTTTATTATTGTGATATCACATAAAAATCCACACATCATCTCTATGCTTTATAAGCTCCTTCCCACCAACCTTGTAACAGTGAGGGATGGTGTGACCTTCCTGTGTGGAATCCCGGGAATACAGAGGACGGGGACATCTCTCTGGTGGGTTCCTGGTATTAGGTGGCTCCATCATATCCTTGTGTCCTTCTGATAACTCCTCCATCACTCCATACTCCTCATCCTCCTCTTTATACTCTTCTTTAACATCAGTACTATCATCCCCGAGGTTTCCACTCTTAATATAATAAAACATTAATTGCGACAAACATGCTGTGTATAAATCAGAACTACCAATAATTGTCAATCATCTACCTGATGATGATGAGGGATGATGTGATCTTCCTGTGTGGAATCCCGGGAATACAGAGGACGGGGACATCTCTCTGGTGGGTTTCTGTAGCTGGATGACTCCACCATGGTGTCCCGGTACAGATCTTTGTGTTCTTTCAGAAGCTCTGACTTCTCCATCACCCCATCCTCATCATCATCCTCTTTTATCTCTCCTTTAACCATAACTTTAGAATCTCTCAGGTTTCCACTCTGAATATATAATAAAAATGACATCAATTGTAGCAATGCAGATAATGTACAGATCCTAATGATACTATCAGTGATTGTTCCTCATCTACCTGATGATGGTGAGGGATGGTGTGACCTTCCTGTGTGGAATCCCGGGAATACAGAGGACGGGGACATTTCTCTGGTGGGTTCCCATTACTGGATCCATCTGTAGGAAACACACACACTGACTGAATACATTGTTTCTATGTGTTTATCAGATGATGGGGGATCTAGGTGGACTGCTCTCTCCTTTACAATAAAGTCTCCTCTTACCCGGTGATGTGAGGGGCGGCTGATTGTCCATCATGACGTCCTTGTAGAGATCCTTGTGTCCTTCTAAATACTCCCACTCCTCCATGGTGAAATAGACAGTGACATCCTGACACCTTATAGGAACCTGACACACACAATGATACAGTCACCATCCAGACACATCCCTTGTCTCTTACTGGATAATGTCCCAGAATTCCCAGCACCGCTCACCTCTCCTGTCAGCAGCTCCATCATCTTCTTGGTGACTTCTAGAATCTTCTGCATGTTGTATCTCTCAGGTTTTAGGGAGTCACATGGAGGCACTGTGATGGTCATATGATCACCCGACTTCAGAAGAGGAAATCTCTGTTTTGAAGAAACAATAGGAATATCATGTTAGAATCCCAGAATCCTCCTCACCTCTCCAATCAGGTCTGTGTTTTATTAATAGAGATAAGAGTGATGTCATATGACCTCCCAGAATCCCCCTCACCTCTCTGGTCAGGTCTGTGTTTTAATAATAGAGAGAAGAGTGATGTCATGTGACCTCCCAGAGTCCTCCTCACCTCTCCGGTCAGCAGGTAGATGATCTCCAGCGTGAGGTTTACTAACTTTTCAGTCATATGACTCCGATCCTCTTCCATCCTCATTGGTGCCGTCATTTGATCTATACAGGCCTCCTTGTAGGCAGATAACTTTGGGAAATGAAAGTAAGAATTATTAGGATGGTATTGGTCATACAATAAGGGCACTTTCACACTGGGGCGGGGTGGCGTCTTCGGTAAAGTGGCGCTTTACAGTCATTTTTGTGGTGCTTTTCGGCCACTAGGGGGGTGCATTTAATCATGGGCGGGGCGCTTTAGGAGTAGTGTACACACCGCTCCTAAAGCACCCCAAAGATGCTGCTTGCAGGACTTTTTTTAACTTCCCACAAGTGCAGTGCTCCAGTGTGAAAGCACTCGGGCAATGCAGGGACAAAACTGGTGTGGTGGTGATCAGGGACACAATAACTGGTGTGGGGGTGATCAGGGACACAATAACTGGTGTGGGGGTGATCAGGGACACAATAACTGGTGTGGAGGTGATCAGGGGGACACAATAACTGGTGTGGAGGTGATCAGGGACACAATAACTGGTGTGGAGGTGATCGGGCAGGGACACAATAACTGGTGTGGAGGTGATCGGGGGACACAATAACTGGTGTGGAGGTGATTGGGGGACACAATAACTGGTGTGGAGGTGATCAGGGACACCATAACTGGTGTAGAGGTGATCAGGGACACAATAGCTGGTGTGGAGGTGATCAGGGACACAATAGCTGGTGTGGAGGTGATCAGGGACACCATAACTGATGTGGAGGTGATCAGGGACACCATAACTGGTGTGGAGGTGATCAGGGACACCATAACTGGTGTGGAGGTGATCAGGGACACCATAACTGGTGTGGAGGTAGTCAGTAGGGATGAGCCGAACACCCCCCTGTTCGGTTCGCACCAGAACATGCGAACAGGAAAAAAGTTCATTCGAACACGTGAACACCGTTAAAGTCTATGGGACACAAACATGAATAATCAAAAGTGCTAATTTTAAAGGCTTATATGCAAGTTATTGTTATAAAAAGTGTTTGGGGACCTGGGTCCTGCCCCAGGGGACATGGATCAATGCAAAAAAAAAGTTTTAAAAACGGACGTTTTTTTTAGGAGCAGTGATTTTAATAATGCTTAAAGTCAAACAATAAAAGTGTAATATCCCTTTAAATTTCGTAGCTGGGGGTGTCTATAGTATGCCTGTAAAGGGGCGCATGTTTCCCGTGCTTAGAACAGTCTGACAGCAAAATGACATTTCGAAGGAAAAAAGCCATTTAAAACTACTCACGGCTATTGCATTGCCGGTCCGACAATACACATAGAAGTTCATTGATAAAAACGGCATGGGAATTCCCCACAGGGGAACCCCGAACCAAAATTTTAAAAAAAAATTACGTGGGGGTCCCCCTAAATTCCAAATCAGACCCTTCAGGTCTGGTTCGGATTTTAAGGGGAACCCTACGCCAAAAAAAAAAAAAAAACGGCGTGGGGTCCCTCCAAAAATCCATACCAGACCCTTATCCGAGCACGCAACCTGGCAGGCCGCAGGAAAAGAGGGGGGATGAGAGAGCGCCCCCCCCTCCTGAACCGTACCAGGCCACATGCCCTCAACATTGGGAGGGTGCTTTGGGGGTAGCCCCCCAAAACACCTTGTCCCCATGTTGATGAGGACAAGGTATTTGAATCCCAACACAAGAAAATACCAAAACAGTAGATACAAGTAGTGCATTAAATTATATCTCAATAAAAATAAAAAAATGAAAGAATGTGAAAAAATATTTCAAAAAAAGTGAAAATTCTGAAGGTACGATTGATCACTCAATCATTTAGAAGACACCACATTCAGTCCATGAAAACAGGTTAGCAAAAAATAAGTGAAAAAGAAAAAAAAGAGAAGACGTTCCTTTGGTGTATCACATCAAAAGCAGGAAAGTGATAAGATGTGAAAACGCTTCCAAACCACCATTGATTGCAGAAGAGGAGTAATGGATGTGCCCTTACCCCATTCGTTGGACCTCCTCTATGGCGAGGTCATACGGGCTTGCAGATATAACCCTCTGCGGGGACAGATGGAATATTGGTGTCCGGGTCCTGTTAGCGTGCACCACCGACTCTGAGCTGATCCGACTGATCCGAATGCAGAGGGATTGAACTCAAATAGGTGTACTCCTAATGAGTCAATCAAGCTTTGTGGTATATTATACCAAGGGGATCAGATGCTCTATCCAGATATGACCTCCAGATGGACCTCCGGGATTCAAATACATTGTGGCTCCGGTTATTACCCCAAGGAGCTTCCTAATTATACTACTTCAATATATATTTTGCTAGCGCACAAATTTTAATTTATATGCTTTTTTACTTTATGGATATTTGGAGTATTTTGTTGCAGCTGCATTTTGTGTATTTAAGCAATTTTTTTTCCACCATTCCTTGATGAGGACAAGGGCCTCATCCCCACAACCCTGGCCGGTGGTTGTGGGGGTCTGCGGGTGGGGGGCTTATCGGAATCTGGAAGCCTCCTTTAACAAGGGGACCCCCAGATCCCGGCCCTCCCCCCTGTGTGAAATGGTAAGGGGGTACCCCTACCATTTCACTAAAAAACTGTCAAAAATGTTAAAAATGACAAGAGACAGTTTTTGACAATTCCTTTATTTAAATTCTTCTTCTTTCTTCTATCTTCCTTCATCTTCTTCTTCTGGTTCTTCTGGCTCTTCCTCCGGCGTTCTCGTCCAGCATCTCCTCCGCGGCGTCTTCTATCTTCTTCTCCTCGGGCCGCTCCGCACCCATGGCATGGTGGGAGGCTCCCGCTCTTCTCTTCATCTTCTTCTTCATCCTCTTCTCTTCTTCCTTCTTCTCCTCTTCTTCATTTTCTTCTCCGGGCCGCTCCGCATCCATGCTGGCATGGAGGGAGGCTCCCGCTGTGTGACGGCGTCTCCTCGTCTGACGGTTCTTAAATAACGGGGCGGGGCCACCTGGTGACCCCATCCCCCTCTGACGCACGGTGACTTGACGGGACTTCCCTGTGACGTCACGGGGAATGCCACAGGGAAGTCCCGTCATGTCCCTGCGTCAGAGGGGGCGGGGTCACCGGGTGGCCCCGCCCCCCGTTATTTAAGAACCATCAGATGAGGAGACGCCGTCACACAGCGGGAGCCTCCCTCCATGCCAGCATGGATGCGGAGCGGCCCGGAGAAGAAAATGAAGAAGAGAAGAAAAGAAGAAGAGAAGATGAAGAAGAAGATAAAGAAGATAAAGAGAAGAGCGGGAGCCTCCCCCTATGCCATGGGTGCGGAGCGGCCCGAGGAGAAGAAGATAGAAGACGCCGCGGAGGAGATGCTGGATGGGAACGCCGGAGGAAGAACCAGAAGAAGAAGAAGATGAAGGAAGACAGAAGAAGCATTTAAATAAAGGAATTGTCAAAAACTGTCTCTTGTCATTTTTAACATTTTTGACAGTTTTTTAGTGAAATGGTAGGGGTAAGTACCCACTTACCATTTCACACGGGGGGGCGGGATCTGGGGGTCCCCTTGTTAAAGGGGGCTTCCAGATTCCAATAAGCCCCCCGCCCGCAGACCCCCACAACCACCGGCCAGGGTTGTGGGGATGAGGCCCTTGTCCTCATCAACATGGGGACAAGGTGTTTTGGGGGGCTACCCCAAAGCACCCTTCCAATGTTGAGGGCATGTGGCCTGGTATGGTTCAGGAGGGGGGGCCGCACTCTCGTCCCCCCCTCTTTTCCTGCGGCCTGCCAGGTTGCGCGCTCGGATAAGGGTCTGGTATGGATTTTTGGGGGACCCCACGCCGTTTTTTTTTTTTGGCGCGGGGTTCCCCTTAAAATCTATACCAGACCTGAAGGGTCTGGTATGGAATTTAGGGGGACCCCCCACGTCATTTTTTTTTTTTTATTTTGGTACGGGGTTCCCCTGTGGGGAATTCCCATGCCGTTTTTATCAATGAACTTCTATGTGTATTGTCGGACCGGCAATGCAATAGCTGCGAGTAGTTTTAAATGGGTTTTTCCTTCGAAATGTCATTTTGCTGTCAGACTGTTCTAAACATGGGAAACATGCGCCCCTTTACAGGCATACTATAGACACCCCCCAGCTACGAAATTTAAAGGGATATTACACTTTTATTGTTTAACTTTTAGCATTATTAAAATCACTGCTCCTGAAAAAACGGCCGTTTTTAAAACTTTTTTTTGCATTGATCCATGTCCCCTGGGGCAGGACCCAGGTCCCCAAACACTTTTTATGACAATAACTTGCATATAAGCCTTTAAAATTAGCACTTTTGATTTCTCCCATAGACTTTTAAAGGGTGTTCCGCGGCATTCGAATTTGCCGCGAACACCCCAAATTGTTCACTGTTCGGTGAACTTGCGAACAGCCAATGTTCGAGTCGAACATGAGTTCGGCTCGAACTTGAAGCTCATCCCTAGTAGTCAGAGACACAATAACTGGTGTGGAGGTGATCAGGGACACCATAACTAGTGTGGAGGTGATCAGGGACACAATAACTGGTGTGGAGGTGATCAGGGACACAATAACTGGTGTGGAGGTGATCAGAGACACAATAACTGGCGTGGAGGTGATCAGGGACACCATAACTGGTGTGGAGGTGATCAGGGACACCATAACTGGTGTGGAGGTGATCAGGGACACCATAACTGGTGTGGAGGTGATCAGGGACACCATAACTGGTGTGGAGGTGATCAGGGACACCATAACTGGTGTGGAGGTGATCAGGGACACCATAACTGGTGTGGAGGTAGTCAGAGACACAATAACTGGTGTGGAGGTGATCAGAGACACAATAACTGTTGTGGAGGTGATCAAAGACACAATAACTGGTGTGGAGGTGATCAAAGACACAATAACTGGTGTGGCGGTGATCAGGGACACCATAACTGGTGTGGAGGTGATCAGGGACACCATAACTGGTGTGGAGGTGATCAGGGACACCATAACTGGTGTGGAGGTGATCAGGGACACCATATCTGGTGTGGAGGTGATCGGGGACACAATAACTGGTGCGGAGGTGGTCGGGAACACAATAACTGGTGCGGAGGTGGTCGGGGACACAATAACTGGTGTGGAGGTGATCAGGGACACAATAACTGGTGTGGAGGTGATCAGGGACACAATAACTGGTGTGGAGGTGATCAGGGACACAATAACTGGTGTGGAGGTGATCAGGGACACAATAACTGGTGTGGAGGTGATCAGGGACACAATAACTGGTGTGGCAGTGATCGGGGACACAATAACACGTATTATTACAATTTAATGCCAAAATGAAGAGAATGTTCCGGCCCCATAAATGGGGAAATGTTCTGACCCTGAAGGGGTTAATCTACAAATAATAAATATTCGGGCAATGCTTGCACTATGGACAAAATATTTGAATCCACAACATGATAGTTCCAATAAAACTTTCTGATAACAAAGTGTCAGACAACTCCTGGGGTAACCTGGCAGCACTTACTCAGAAATACCCCGGCTGTAGATGACTAGGTGTGCTGGGCCACAGAGTTCATGGTGCCTGTGAACCAATAGATGCCTCTATAGTAGTAAATAGGAAATACCGGCATTAGGAGCAGAAGTAATAATCCACCATCAGGGTCCTGGCTGCAGATACTCCGGTGTATGGTGGGACGTCTTTTTGATAAAATTGCCCCCCCTCTCCAGGTTCACCATCCCAAAATCCAGTCCCTTTCAAACTCCTATTGTGAGACTCATCATAGTGTTTCTGGAGGGGCGCTGATCATTCCTGTGTAAAATCTTACAGAAATCTTCCCTAATCCCAACCTTTAATTATCATTTCATTCCCCCCACATAAAATGTCTGTAACCGACATTTACTGACATCAATAACTCCCCTCGTGGTACAGACCATAAATTCCCTCATTGTAATATACGGGGTTATTCTACATTTCCACACTATATATGTAGGTATCATCATCTGCTGGAGATACTTGATTTGATTGTAGCCGTATTAGTGCAATTGTGACAGAGAAAATTGAGTACTGCTTGGACCTTGAAGAAGGGGACATACCCCGAAAGCTTGTCCTGAAAAATTGTATGTTAGTGCAAATAAAAAAAGTATCACGGACAGTACTCAATTTTCTCTGCTGGGGATAAAAGACATCACAGTGACTATGGAGGAAGAGGACGGACATGACGGAGGGTTACTGGGTGTAAATAGAAAATAAGATCTTATTACCTCCTCTACTGCTTCTTTCAGCAAAGTCTCCTCTCTACTTCCTATGGAACATCCTGTGTGTACATGACATCACTTCCTGGCTTTATTCCATAGAGACTTCCTGTCTGGGTAAAAGTGAGATCACCATCTTGTGGAGCTCAGAGGAACTGCAGTCCTGAGAAACGTCTCGTAGTGTGAACACAGTCTTGTGCTGTGTGTGTATGTACTGTAGGGATGAGCTGAACACCCCCCGGTTCGGTTTGCAGCAGAACATGCGAATAGGCAAACAATTTGTTCGAACAAGCGAACACCAGTAAAAGTCTATGGGACACAAACGGGAAAAATCAAAAGTGCTAATTTTAAAGGTTTGTATACAAGTTTTTGTCATAAAAAGTGTTTGGGGACCCGGGTCCTGTCCCAGGGGACATGTATCAATGCAAAAAAAGTTTTAAAAACGTCAGTTTTTTTCGGGAGCAGTGATTTTAATAATGCTTTAAGTGAAACAATAAAAATTAAATATTCCTTTAAATATTGTGTCTGGGGGATGTCCTTAGTATGCCTGTAAAGTAGCGCGTTTTCCCCATGTTTAGAACAATACCACAGCAAAATGACATTTCTAAAGGAAAAAATGTCATTTAAAACTACTCCCGGCTGTAATGTATTGTCGGGTCCCGGCAATATAGATGAAAATAATTGAAAAACACGCCATGGGTTCCCCCCCAGTCCATTACCAGGCCCTTTGGGTCTGCTAGGGATTTTAAGGGGAACCCCGCACCCACGTTTTAAAAAATGGCGTGGGGGTCCCCCAGGCACTATATAGTCTGAACAGCAATATATATACTATATGGCCTGTCCTAAATACTCTGCAGAAAATTGGGCCTTAGGTATTGGTGGTACCAGAACACTGTAAGCCCTCACAGTTACTCTTGGTGGGTGCAGGAACGGGCCCTGCTGTGAAATACTATATCAAAAATGGTAATTACATGCCCCTGTTGAACAGGGGCAGAAAAAATGGACCTTTGGTGGTGGTGGTGGTGCCACAACACTGTAACCCCTCACAGCTACTCTTGTTGGGCACAGGAATGGGCCCTGATGTGAAATATTAGATCAAAAATTGTAATTGCATGCCCCTGTTAAACAGGGGCAGAAAAATGGGCCTTGGATGGTGGTGGTGGTGCCCTAAACCAAAAATATTGTTGGAAGCTAGCATCATCAAGATTGAGGAGGAATAGGATAGTCAGCATAGGCACTCTTCAAGGGATCCCACATCCATAGCAAATTCAATCAGTAACATCAGCATCAGGTGCTTGATAGCTGCTAATCCAAGACTGATTCACTTTTATGAATATGAGCCTATCAACGGAGTCTGTGTACAGGCGCACTCTTTAATCCGTTACAAACCCTCTAGCAGCACTGAATGTGTGTTCAGAAAGCACGCTGGATGCAGGACAGGCCAGTAGCTCAATTGTATATTGAGCAAGTTCTGGCCAGTGGTCCATACTCAAGACCCAGTAACCCAGTGGGTGCTCTGTTGGAAAGGTCTCCAAGTCTGCTCTTGCCAATAAATATTCCTGCACCATGTAATGCAGACGCTGGCGATGGTTGCTTGAACCGATCAGACCTCGGCGCTAAGGACTGAAAAATTGTTTAAAGGCATCGGTCAGCTAGCCACCTTCTCCACCGCTCTTTCTCTGACTGAACGAAGCCTCAGCAGCGCGTTGTCCAGCACTAGGAAATTGTAGCCTCCCAGGGTCTGGAAATGCGTTGCACACACCTTTCTTCAAAGCCTCCTGAAGATGTTTCATCCTCTGCTCCCTCTGTGAAGGCAGGATGAGTTCTGCAACCTTACTTTGTAACGTGGATCAAGAAGAGTTACCAGCCAGTAATGATCCCTCTCCTCAATACCACGAATCCTAGGGTCCTTTTGCAGGCTTTGCAGAATCAGGGATGCCATACAGCGTAAGTTTCATTGCGTTATCATGTTTGGTCAGTAAAAAAGTCACCAAGGGTTGGGAACCCTGCAAGGAGGATGGAAAATATATGACTGCCTATTCCAGCATTTCTCAGCCAGGGTTCCTCCAAAGGTTTCTAGGGGCTCCTTATCACTTCCTTGGGCTGTATACGGAAGCGTCACCTACCAGCCGTTTCTGGATACCCAAGCTTGTCATCATTGCACCGACACACGCAATTCTTTTTTTTTGTTCAATATAATTTTTTATTATACTGTAATTTTACTCTTAACAAGATTGCAGTCATAGAATCAGGAAATAGTAAAGGTAGAAATCGAATTGGTCAGGAAAAATACTTGTTTGGAATGTGTAGGCAGAGTCGTTATTAACCACGCTCGTGCACTTGCTGCTAACCGTGGGAGTTTGCCCTGGGTCCGGTGTAATCGATGTCCGCCGGTGGCCCACAATCATTGTGCACAGAAGCAGGACCATCATCAAGATGGACCATCATATTCTTTTTATCCTGAGGAACCTCAGACTGTGAGGGACAGTGCCATCCTTCCAACAGATAAGAGGTTTTCCTGTGCTGACTGCGGAAAGTGTTTCCATTCTAAATGCAATCTTGATGCGCATAAAAGAACTTGCACAGGAGCTGAAGATTCCTGTCCTGAGTGCGGGAAATGATCTCAAACGGGAAATGTTTTTCAGACAAGTCCGCTCTTCACACACATCAGAGATCTCACATGGGAGAGAAGCCATCTTCCTGTCCTGAGTGTGGGAAATGTTTTTCACAGAAGTCCAATCTTTACACACATCAGAGATCTCACACAGGAGAGGAGCTGTATTCATGTCCTGAGTGCAGAAAATGTTTTTTAGACAAGTCCCATCTTTCCAGACATCAGAGAGCTCACATGGGGCAGAAGCCGTATTCCTGACCTTAGTGTGGGAAATGTTTTTCACAGAAGTCCACTCATTACACACATCAGAGATCTCACACGGGAGAAGCCGTATTCCTGTCCTGAGTGAGGGAATTGTTCCTCACTAAAGTTCTGTCTTCCTGTACATCAGGGATTTCACACAATCCTTGAGGTGTATTATTGCCTTGAGTACGGGAAATGTCTTCTATATGAATGTTGCTGGACATCACAGCTCTCGTGTGGGGAAGAAGCACACCCTGATATACACTTCAGATATACTCCATGGCTGATCTTTATCAT